>CM053607.1:124704411-124720779 GCA_028646535.1 Procyon lotor | reverse complement strand
TTGGAGGGGAGAGGGTGGGGGGTTGGGCGAGCCTGGTGGTGGGTATTGAGGAGGGCATGTATTGCATGGAGCACTGGGTGTGGTGCATGAACAATTAATCTTGTAACACTGGAAAAATAAAATAAACATATTTGGGGGGAAAAAAACAAAAAAACCCCCGAAAAAACATAGCTAAAACTCCTGAACACTAGGGAATTAAAAATAAATTTTTAGGGGCAACTGGGTGGCTCAGTGGGTTAAGGCCTCTGCCTTCAGCTCAGGTCATGATCTCGGGGTCCTGGGATCGAGCCCCACATCGGGCTCTCTGCTCAGCGGGGTGCCTGCTTCCCCCTCTCTCTCTGCCTGCCTCTCTGCCTACTTGTGATCTCTCTCTTCTCTGTTAAATAAATAAATAAAATATTTTAAAAATAAATTTTTAAATAATCCCCCCCAAAAAAATTAAAAAAAAAAAAAGGATGCTGCCTCACTCATGGGTCATTTAATAAAGCCAACCAGCTCTTTAAAATTTTCAGGTGAATTTTGTTTTTTAACAGATAATATGCATTGTCTTTGCAGTGAAAGGTATTTAGGCAGGAGGTGGGGGTTATCTGATTCAGAAGTTCTTGGGGGAAAGCCCTAATCCACTGACACCCCTGACATTCACATGATCTCTCTGTGTTCACAGGAATGAAGTTTGCTCTCCAACTGCCTTCTGAAAATGTTCCAAATAGTTACATTCTCTAACTGGCTCACAACCATCCATAGCCATCTGCCCCTCAGCCTTTTAAGTCCACAGCACCCAAAAGCAAGCATCCAGTCTCTCCCTTAGACATACAAATCCGTAATTCTATTTTTAGACCTGTAATCAATCCAAAGTGATTTCTTGCTTACCAGCTTCTGGAGGAAAAGAGACTTCTGGTGTCGGAGTTGAGCTCTGAATGTGTCCCCGGGCAGCTCAGGGAATGTTGAGCCTGGATGAAGGGCTCCCTGCAGCCCCCAGCAGGAGCACTGCTCTGCACAGACTGGCCTTGCCCTGGAACAGGTGTTGTGTGCTGGTGTGGTCACTGCAGAGATTAAAGAGCTGACTGTCACCCCAAATGTCTACACTGCCTGTGAGGAGCAGGCAGCCCTTAAATAATCTCTGGCCTCTGCTCCACCCTCACAGGAATCTGGCCACAGTAAAGAAGCAGCCATCACATTGCAGAGCTCTGCATCTGCAAGAACAGAAAGTGAAACAAAGTTCTGAGGGCTTCTTTTCCAAGAAATGCAGCCATTGTGGGGAAGGGAAACTGAAAGGCACCACGGCCATTGATGTTTTGTGTTTTTGGCATCATGAGTGGGAGGAGGGCACGGGACCCCAGGCAGGAGAACTCTCAGCGACCCCCAAAGGACAGTCTAATCAGGCCCCAGGCTCCAGGCCAGAGAATCTGAATCTGCATTCTGAGAACACAGGCCTGAATCCTGGGAAAATGACAGTCATGCCTCACCTGTTAACCTTGGACAGCCCACACTCTGTGGGGAGTGAAGTCCAGTAAAGAGGGTATCTAGTCCTAATCCCTGGTCCCTGGCACAGAGCTTCAAAAACTCTGGGGATTTCTTGGGTGATAGGAGCTGCTAATGAAGTGATTCCAGGCAGGATCCTAGATAGCTTTAGGTCAATGGCTGGTCACCAGGAAGACCGACTATATGAATAGGTGGAGACTTTGGGTCAGGTGAACCTCTGAGGAGGAGAAGGGAGGTGGAGATTAAGCTCAGTCACATGGCCCATGATTTGATCAATTATGTCTGGGTAATGAAACCCTTACCCAAACTCTGCAAGGGTCAGTAGACTTCTTGGTTGATGTTTGCTTTGATGTTCTGGGAAGATGATGTATCCTGATTCCACAGAGAGAGGCATGGAAGCTGAGTACTTGCTCCCAGACCTCACTCGGTATTAAGGAGGGCACTTGTTATGCTGAATCCTGGTGTGATGAACACATTAGTGATGAATCACTAAATTCTACTCCTGAAACCAATATTATACTACATGTTAACAGACTAGAATTTAAATAAAAACTTGAAAGAAACAAAAAGCTGAAACTACCTTATACATTACTCAAAGCTCAACCCAATACCAGCAGTCACCATTCGTCACCATACAACATTGTTCCAGTATAATGGACCACGTTCCCTGTGTTGTACTATTCATCCTATGACTTATATTCTTTATAACTAGAAGTTTGTACGTCTTAATTTCCTCTATTTTTTTTTTACCTTTGCCCCCATCCACCTTCCCTGTGGCAACCGGCAGTTTGTTCTCTGTAGTTAACAGTCTGTTTTGTCGTTATTGTTTGTTCAAATGTCATATATAAGTAAATGTATGCAGTATTTGTCTTTCTCTTTCTGATTTTTTCATTACCTTCTAAACCACCCATGTTGTTGCAAAAAGTAACCTGTCATTTTTCATGCCTGAATAATATATAATGCATCGTGTATGTCTATATTTATGTCTATATGTCTGTATCTATATCCCATCTTCTGTATCATCTATCAATGCACACACAATAAAGCAAGAACATTCTTGAAGAGCTTACAATCAATGCATTGCTTCCACATCTTGACTGTTGTAAATAGTGCTGCAATAAACTTAGAGCAGCAGATACCATTTTGAATTAGTGCTTTTGTTTTATTTGGGTAAATGCACGGTGGTGGAGTTACAGGATTATATCGTGTTTCTGTTCTTAATTCTTTCGAGGAATCTCCATACTGCTTTCCACAGTGGTCGCACCAATTCACTTCCCTTCGTTCCACATCCTCACTAACACTTGTTATTTTTTATCTTTTTAATACTTGCCATTCTGACTGGTGTGAAATATCTCACTGTGGTTTATGATTTTCATTTCCCTGGTGATCAGTGATGTTGATCGCCTTTTCATATCTATTGATATTTGTATGCTTTTGGGTTTTTGTTGTTTTTGGACAGGAGTAATGTCTAATCAGATTCTCTGTCCATTTTTAAGTCAGATTTTTTTTTTTTTTGGTATTGAGTTGTATACTTTTTTTTACATTTTCTATATCAACTCCTTATCAAATATATTATTTGCAGATACCTTCTCCCACTTACTGGGTTGCCTTATGTTTTGTTTATAGTTTCTTTCCCTGTGCTAAAGCTTTTTATTTTGTAATGGTGACAATAGTTTACTTTTCCTTTCCTTGTCCTGACTGGAGAGACATGTTCCACAAGTATGTTGCTAAGGGTGATATCCAAGAGCTTACTGCATATATTTTTTAAGGAGTTTTGTGGTTTCAGAAATCACATTTAGGTCTCCAATCTATTTTTTTAATTTTTTATTAACATATAATGTATTATTTGCCCCAGGGTACATGTCTGTGAATCGTCAGGCTTACACATTTCACAGCACTTAACAGCACATACCCTCCCCAATGTCCATAACCCAGCCACCCCATCCCTACCTCCCCCACCTCCCAGCCACCCTCAGCTCTTTTCCTGAGTCTAGGAGTCTCTTATGGTTTGTCTCCCCCACCCCGCCAAACTCCCGCCTTGCCTCTCAAATTCTTCTTATCAGAGAGATCATGTGGTATCCAATCTATTTTTGGTTTATTTTTGTGCATGTTGTAAAAAGCGGTCCAGTTTCATTCTTTTGCCTGTAGCTGTTCAGTTTTCCTTATACAATTTATTGAAAATACTGCTTTTTCTCTTTGCACAGTCTTGCCTCCTTTGTTGTACATTAATTGACCATATATGTGTGGGTTTGTTTTGGGGCTTTCAATTCTGTTTCATTGATCTTGTGTCTACTTTTTGTGCCAATACCATACTATTTTAATTACTACTGCTGTATAACCTGGAATATGGAGTTGTGATGTCTTCAGCTTCATTTTTTTTTTTCAAGATTGCTTTGGCCATTGAGGTCTTGGTGATTCCATACAAAGTTTAGCATTGTTTGTTCCAGTTCTGTGAAAAATGATGTTGGTATTTTGTTAGGGATTGTATTAAATCTGTGTGTTGCTATGCATTGTATGGATGTTTTAACAGTATTTGTTCTTCCAGTGCGTGAGAATGGAATATCTTTCCATTTGTATGTGTCATCTTCATTCTTGCATCAATGTTTTATAGTTTTCAGGGTACAGGTCTTTCACCTCTCTAGTTAAGTTTATTCCTAGGTATTTTATCATTTTTGGTGCAATTGTAAATGAGATTGTTTATAATTTCCCTTTCTGCTGCTTTATTATTATTTCATATAAATGCAATGGATTTCTGTACATTAATTTTGCGTCCTGCCACTTTAGCCTTTTATTGCTTCTTCTTGTCTGATTGCTGTGGCTAGGACTTGCAGTACTATATTGAATAAATGTGGTAAGAGTGAACAACCTTGTCTTGTTCCTGAACTTAGGGAAAATTCTCTCAGTTTTTCATGATTGAGAATGATGTTCTCTGTTTGTTTTTCATATATGGGCTTTATTATGTTGACGTTTGTTCCCTCTAAGCCTACTTTGTTGATGATTTTTATATGAATCAGTATTGCACTTTGTCAGTGTTTTGTTTTTTTTTGTATCTATTGAAATGGTCCTATGGTTTTTACTCTTTCTCTTGTTCATGTGATATATTACACTGATTGATTTACTTTGAATGATTTTAATATATTGAACCCTACTTGCATCCGGGAATAGATCCCACTTGATCATGGTGAACAATTTCTGTAATTAATTGTTGTAGTTGGTTTGCTAATATTTTGTGAGGGTTTTTGCATGTAATGTTCATCAGAGATATTGGGCTATAGTTCTCTCTTTTTATTTTTGTTTTTAGAGTCTTTATCTGATTTTGATGTCAGGCTAATGTGGGTTTTATAGTATGAATCTGGCAGTTTACCTTCTTCCATTTTTTTGGAACTGTTTGATAAGAGCAAGTATTAACTCTTCTTTAAATGCTTGCAAAACTTCACCTGTAATGCTGTCTGGTCCTGACTTTTGTTTGTTGGGAGTTTTTGATTATTTGGAAATAATGGCTGGGAATTGGTCTGTTCAGATTTTCTATTTTTTTTTTCCTGATTCAATTTTGTGAGGTCACATGTTTCTAGGTATTCCTCCATTTCTTCTGTTATACAATTTCTTGGTATATAATTTTTCATAATATTCTTTTGCAAACCTTTACATTTCTGTGGTGTCACCTGCTATTTCTCCTCTTTCAGTTCTGATTTTGTTTATGGGAGCATCTCTCCCTCTCTGCTCCCCGCCTTTTATGAGTCTGGCTAGAGGCTTATCAATTTGTTGATTTTTTCAGAGCACCTATTCCTGGTTTCATTGATCTTTTCTATTGATTTTGGAGTTTTAGTTCATGTATTCCTGCTTCCTCAGCAGGAAGCAGGATCCCTGCAGAGCAGAGAACCCGATGCAGGGCTCGATCCCAGGACCCTGAGATCATGACCTGAGCTGAAGGCAGAGGCTTTAACACACTGAGCCACCTAGGCGCCCTGTTTTTGGGTTTTTCTGTTTTGTTTCTGGGTTTTGTTTGTTTTTCTTTTTCTAACTCCTGTAGGTACAAGGTGAGGTTGTTTATTTGAGATTTTTCTTGCTTCTTGAGGTAAACCTGTACTGATATAAACTTAAATCTTAGAGCTGCTTTTGCTGCATCCCAAAGATTTGGGACCACTGCGTATTCATTTCCATTTGTCTCCATGTATTTTCTGATTTCTTCTTTGATTTCTAGGTTGACCCCTTCATTGTGTAGTAGCATGTTATGTAACCTCCATGTACTTGTGGTCTTTTCAAAGTTTTTTTTCTGGTTGACTTCTAATTTCTTAGCAGTTTGGTCCAAAAAGGTGCATGTTAAGACTTTGAACTTTTAAAATTGGTTGAGGTTTATTTTGTGGCCTAAAATGTGATCCATTCTGGAAAATGTTCCATGTGCACCCAAAAGGAATGTGTATTCTAATATTAGGATGAAATGTTCTGGATATATCAGTTAAATCCGTTTGTGTCATTGATCCAATGTGTCATTCAAAGTCATAATTTCCTTGGTGATATTCTGTTTTGATGATCCATCCATTGAGTAAGTGGGGTGTTAAAGTCCCCGTTATTATTATATTATCATCTATTACTTCCTTTATGCTTATTTTTAGCTGCTTTATGTATTTGGGTGTTCCCCATGTTAAGTGCATAAATATTTACAAATTTTTATCTCCTTGTTGAATTCTTTTGTTTATGATTATGGAGTGTTCTTTCTCTCTTGTTATAGTCTTTGTTTTAAAGTCTCTTTTGACTATAAATGTATTGCTACACCAGCTTTCTATTTGTATCCGTGTTCATGATAAATGCTTCTCCATCCTTCACTTTCTTTCCTTTTTAAATACTGTATTTATTTGTTTGAGAGAGAGAGTGTGCAAGCACGAACAGAGGGAAGAGGTTGAGGGAGAGAGAGAAGCAGACTCCCCACTGAGCAGGGAGACTGATGTGGGGCTCAATCTCAGGATCTGGGATCATGATCTGAGATGAAATCAGACGTTTAACCAACTTAGCCACTCAGGCGCCCTGCAATCCCTCACTTTCAATCTGCATATGTATTTAGGTATGTAATGAGTCTCTTGAGGGCAGTGTGTAGATGACTCTTTCATTTTTATCCATTCTATTGCCCTATGTCTATTGATGGGAACATTAGTCGATTTTACTCAAAGTAATTAATGAAACCAGGAGGAAAGTTTTTGAAAAGAAAATCAGAAATATATGCACATTAAAAACTTGCTCCTAAACAACCATGGGACCCACAAGAAATCAAAAGGGAAATGAAATATATCTTGCACAAACATAATGAACACACATGGCAAAATATATGTGTCACAGAAAAAGCAGTTCAAAGAGGTTACAGTGATAATCCCTACATTAAGAAAAAGGAAAAAAAATCTAAAAAGAAATCCCCACTTTACATCTCAAAGAAATAAAAAAGAAAAAAAAACTAAGGCATGTGCAAGCAGAAGAAAGAAAATAAACATTGAAACAGAAAGAAATAAAGACCAGAAAACAATACAAAATATTGATGAAACTAAGAGCTACTTTTCAAGAAATATAAACAAAATTGACAAATTTTAATCTACACTGAGAAAAAACCACAACACAAATAAATAAAATGACAACTGATGAAATACAAAGGATTTTATATGCCCCCAAGCTGGATTTTCTAGAAGAAATGGATAAATTCCTGGAAACCTACAACTATTAAGACTGACTCAGGGAGAAATAAAAAAATTATCTGAAAAATAAAATAAACATATTTGGGGGGAAAATTATCTGAACAGATAATGATGAAAGAAAATTGAATCAGTAATTAAGACTCTGAATAAAGAATACTTCTAACAAATATTTAAAGAAGAACTAATACAAATTTTTCTCACACTCTTCTAAAAAAATAAATAGCAAGAGACATGTTGACACCCATTCTGCAAGTCCTAATTACTTGTGCACTAAAGCCTGAGAGGACGCTAGAAGAGGAAAAAACGTTATAGGCCAGTATCCTTAATGAGTATAGATACAATCCTCCCTCCCCCAAATGCTAGTAAGCCAAATACAACAGCACAACAAAAAGATCATTCATCAGGATCAGGTGGGATTTATCCTTGGGAAGCAAGCATAATTTCATATGTTTATATATCACATAAACAGAATAAAGGATCAAAATCATATGGTCATCTCAGTTGAAGCAGAGAAAGCATTTGACAAAATTAAATGTTTTTTTTTTTAAAGATTTTATTTATTTATTTATTTGAGAGAGAGAGAGAAAGAGAGCTAGCACGAGAGGGGAGAGGCCAGAGGGAGAAGCAGACTCCCCGCCGAGCAGGGAGTCCGATGTGGGGCTCGATCCCAGGACTCCAGGATCATGACCTGAGCTGAAGGCAGTTGCTTAACCAACTGAGCCACCCGGGCGCCCCTAAATGCTTTTTCATGATAAAAATGTTCAACAAATTGTGTTTAGAAAGAAGGGAACTCAACAAGCTCCAGCCCTGGTGCCAGGCTCTACCTTTCATGTCTTTACACTAGCAGAGTGTAGTTGGGTTGTAGGAGCTCTCTTAGTCACCTGCTCCAGAAAACAGAGGGTAACAATGATCAGGCAGATATCAGTAGTCTCCTGGTGAGTTACCCCACCCTGGGGAAGGGGCCAGAAGAGACAGTTCCCTCTGGGACCATCCTTAACTGGTTTAAGCCCAGGATGCTCCCAAAGGAAGGAAGCAAGATGTGTTGGGCTGTGGTTGTTCTAGGAAGAGACTAAAGAGAAGGCAGGAAGCGGTGCTGAGAAGGACAGGGAGATTTTTCAGGGTTTTCTTCTTCAGTGCATTTCCTACTCAGAGCTGTGTACTTTCTTAAAGGTGGTGGCAGGGCTGCAACCCTAGCACGGTAGTTACAGGGGGCCACTTTCTGTTTATATTCCTGTAAATGACTCTCGTTCTCAAAATGGGGATGAACCATTTTCACTTTCTTCATTTTGCAGGGTAGGGCTCCTATAGCATTTGCCTGAGGATTATGCAGGATTATTTTGAGCACTTTCAGTACAGAGTCCCAGAAGAGGATGGGGTGCTCTGAGACAAGCCCTGCTACATTCTACCTGAGATGCTTCCTCTGAAGTTAGTGCCCAGACCAGTGAGATGTCCACATTCATCACCTGAGTCCGGCCCCTCAGGGTGCAGACACTGCCTGCAAAATTGCTCCTTGGGGATGCCCAATGTGCCTGGCTCAGGGGCTAACTCACTCCTACCCATGGGGATCAGAATGCAGATGCTACATCCATGGTGGGGTTCTCTTCTTTACCCAGCTGTGACCTTACCCAGTGTCAATGTACCTGTCTCAGCCAAGTGAGGGTGTGAGTCCCTGTATGTTCACTACAGTCTGGGTGACTTTGGGTAGCTGCTTAACTTTCCAGTAATTGTCATGTCCAAAGATGATTGTGGTTGGGAGTGAGGCCCCAGGGAGGGCACTGTGTGACTGCCACAGAGTGATAAGGAAGGTCTGTTTTATAGTGATTCAAAGAGGCAATGCACCACAATGTTTATTTTTTTATTTTTAAAAAAATTAAAAAAAGTATTTTATTTATTTATTTGACAGAGAGAGAGAGAGATCACAAGTAGGCAGAGAGGCAGGCAGAGAGAGAGGGGGAAGCAGGCTCCCTGCTGAGCAGAGAGCCCAATGCAGGGTTCGATCTCAGGATGCTGAGATCATGACCTGAGCCGAAGGCAGAGGCTTTAACCCACTGAGCCTCCCAGGCGCTCCCACCACAATGTTTATATCAGCAGTGTCCAAAATAGCCAAAATGTGGAATATTTTAGATATATATATATATATCAACCAGCAAAAGGGTGAACTCTTGTCATTTGTAATGATGTGCATGGAACTAGAAGGTATTAAACTAAGTGAAGTAAGGAGTCATAGAAAGACAAATATATGATTTCACTCATATGCGGAAATTAAGAAACAAAACAGAGGATCGTGGAGAAGGGAAAAATAAAATAAGACAAAATCAGAGAGGGAGACAAACCATAAAAGACACTTAATATAGGAAACAAATTGAGGGTTTCTAGAATGGAGGTGGGTGGGGGATGGGGTAACTGGGTGATAGGGATTAAGGAGGGCACTTGATGTAATGAGCACTGGGTGTTAAATGCAACTGATGAATCACTAAATTCTACCTTTGAAATTAATAATACACTATATGTTAATTAAATTGATTTTAAATTTAAAAAAGAAGGTCTGTTTTACAGTTTCCACCATTGCATATGTCCATAAAAAGTTAGGAAATCTTTCTCTGGCTAAGAGATTGTGAATTTGGCATTGTCATCCTTGATTCCTGCCCTGGGGGAGAAAATGACAGCTGAAAGGTTGAGGAGGGGAAAGGCAAGGATCATTTTAGTGAGGCTGTTACAAGGGACATGGTCAATGATGAGGGCTGCACATGGTCTTCCTGGGGAGGATGAGGAGAAAAAGACAGGGTTCCCATCTTGTGCCCAACACCATGGAGGAGGTAGAAGCCTATAAAGTCTGGATTATTCCTACCCCAAGATCCCATGAGGGCATCAGCATGGGCCTTCCATGGACACCCTCCCTGAAGGACATTCACTGCACCAGGCCATCAGTTGACTTGCAAATGTCCTACCTAAGTGACTCCTTTTCTACCTTTGTAGTTCTTCTATCCAAGTTTGTCCCTATAATGGGGGTAGTGGGAGGAAGAAAGAGGAAAGAAGCGGACTCTTTTCCTGTCCCTGCTTCGGTGTCTCACTTGGTTGGAGGAGGAACTGAGCCAGGGCAGGAGAGATTTCTGTTCTACGAAAGTCTGGAAATTGTATATTACACTGACTGGACCTCTAGTCATCTGAGTAGGACAGGAGAGAGGGTATTCCCAAGGTCATTCATTCCTGAAAAGAGTTGATTTTCCTCTTCTGAAAAGAGGAAATAGCCTTATAAATCATACCTCTTGATCTTTTAACATTGACTTAGGAGCAGCAAGTCTGACTCTGGACCCTGAAGTGGACATACGAGGGCATCAGGCCCCAGTCTACTGGCTGCAGAGGACACCGCAAACCAGAGCCAAACACAGCCCCAGCCCAGAGTGATTCTCACACACTGCTGGAAAGCAGCCCACCCTAAGGATCCCCTGAGTGGGAGCTTTCTGCCACTACAAAGAGCCCCATCACTGCCAGGGTACCTAAGTCTCAGAGGTATTTCCAACCTTGCTACTGACAGCTGTAATTGGCTGTCTGTGTGTGTTCATCTGTATCCACAGCTAGTTGTCAAGTTCATGTGTGAGCTTGCATCTTGGCCTTGCAGTAGTTTCTACCTGGAATTTCAGTCTCTCTTGTCCTCTGCTACCTCCTTAAATGATTTTTCAGTCTTTCTCCCATCATAGCTGTGATTGTCTCTGTATGTCAGACAGAGAATATTTTTCTGTAGTCTCCAAATTATGACAGGAGGGAGAGAGTCAGGACCAACTACACACAGAAGAATAGACACAGCAACAATCTGAAAAAAACTGAGATATTTTTCTATTTTAAATGTTTTACCTTCTTGTGTAATATAACGATCATCTAATCTACATACTGAAGAATCACCAGAAGACATAGGGCATCTCTAACAACTCATGCCCACCTCTGTGATCCTATTCACTCCACTGCTGTCCACAGCCTCTATGTAAGAATTTCATGAAGAATGTGTTTATTACTGCTTTCTTTTACTCGTTGTGTTACCACTCACATATGCTTACATATCATATATGTTTAGTTTTCTTGAGGCTTTATTTAAGGGGTATTCTATGAGTTCTTAATATTTAATCTCAACATTATACTGAAAGATTCATTCTTCACCATATCCCTATGTTCTTTCCTTTCAACATTATGTACCTCAACTTATTTATCCATTCTCTGCCAATGCCTATCATCTCCTTTTTCACAGTTATGAAGACTGTTGCTAGGAGCAAATGTCCACATGTCTTCTGCACATTTTTGCAGAGTGACTCTTCGGTATAGTGTTAGGAGTGGAAGCGCTGAGTCCTAAGGTGCATAGATGTGATTCAGCCATATTGTTTCTTCAAAGTGATTATATTAAATTACAATCCTAGCAGGCATGTTTCAGAGATTCTAACAATCCACATTCTCACCAATACCTGATTTTGTCCAACTTTTAATTTTTATGACTGAATTAATGTACATTGTCATTTTGTAGTGCACAGATGTACATTTGTTTCATTCCTAGTTAATCTCTGATACTTTCTCTACTTTTTTTTCCTAACATGTTTCTATTTCTGAGAAAGTTCTGTTCATGTCTTTCTCCCATTTATATGTGGGATTGTCTCACTTTTTCTTGATGATTTCTGGAATTTTAAAAATATGTTCCTTCCACTGGTCCTCAGTTGACTCCCTTTATGCAAATATCTTCTCCAGATTTGTGGAGATTTTTAACTTTCTTTTTGCATTTGTTTTCATGAAGAGAAGATTTTCACTTTAATGTAGTCAAAGGTATCTCATGATCAATCTGTTTTATACAGCTGTCATCTTGGTATCTTTATATGGTATCATCTTGTTTAAGACCTCTTTCTCTACAAACAGCTGTATTTTCTTCTACAGTTTCCATTTGAGATTTAGGTCTTAAATCCCTTTGGAGTTGATTATCATAAGTAATGTAAGCAGAGATCTAGTAACTTCTCCATACGGAGAACTGGTTTGTCAGCTCCATTTACTAGACAGTGCCCTCTATACCCCCTGACATGCCATGCACTTCTCCCATGCCACAAAACTCCAAACAAACCTGAATCCTATACAAGGCTCTGTGTCCCTGGGTCAGTTGGTCTATCCCTGTGACAGCATCCAACTGCCTTAGATACTATATCAGTGAAATAAATCTTATCTGATAACAGCAGATTCTCCTATGTTCTTCTTCTTCTAAGGAACTTTAGAATTTTCCTCGATCTTCCCTAAAAATCTAAAATTCCAGGCTCTTTCCTCCCTTTCTGGGTTTCCTTCCAAGCTGCTTGTCAAATTTCTTCAGAAAGCCTCCAGTAGATTAAGGTGCCCATAACCTGGCAGAGTCATCCATGCCAAGTGTTACAGTGTGGCAGCCAGCAATGGAGTTCCTAAAAATGAAGGAAACAGAAAGAGAAACGATAGAGTCCCTCTCCTTTCTGATAGGAATGACTTCTCTTTTATTGGAAGCTTTGGAAACTTGCTCACAACCTTCTTCTCTGTCCTCAGTAGTTCCACCACATTCATGGCTAGATGGCTACACAAGGGTCATTGGAGACCTGCCTCTCCTGGTCCCTGGTGTTTCTCTGCCCTCCCCCACACTCCCTGAGCCACCTGTGGTCACAAACCGTTAATGTTTCTTTTCCTGAAACTGCTTGTTTTGTGGAAAATAATGGTTTCACTTTCAAGTCCTGTAAATGTGGGCCCGACCATCAACCAAGTCTTCCTGAGGGAGGGGCTCAAGTCAGAGATTGTCATCCTTCCTGTTGTTTTCACACTTTACCTAGGCAAAAACAGAGGTCCTCTAGCCCCTTGCCCAGGGCAATGACCTCAGAAGCACTCAGTGCCTGCAGTTTCCCCGAGCAGTATAAGCCTCTGGATTGTTTCTGTGCTGGGGGCTCCAGCAAAACACTCAGCATTTTCTGCTGTGTTAGCGGAAACATTCCTGAACTCTATCATCAGAAGCCTCTCTTCTTTTCAGAGCTGGTGAGTGAGCAAAATATGTACTTGCAATGATGGGATATTGGCTTTGTGCTTGAGATGGGTCAAGGTTAAGATTTCATCCAGCTGCTCATGCTGTCCTCTTTGAAGAGAGAACCATAGTCTAAAGATGCCTCTTTTTCTTCTTTTTTTAATGAAGAAGTTGTAAAAAATTTGGAATAAGCAGAATGTTTACTGGGTGTCTCCTTTGGAAACTATGCCATCTGTAAATGCAATGTAGTCCTTCATACTATAGAGCTATTTAAAAACTCAGTGAGTTTTAATTACTGGTAGCAATGCAAAATAATTTTCTTTGGGGGGGGAATTTCTTCCCATCCATTCAGGCTATAACAAAATACGACAGACTGGGTGGTTTATGAACAGAAATACACATCTCATACTTCTGAAGGATAGGAAGCCGCATCTTCAGTTCTGTGTTTGGTGAGAGCTCACTTCTGAGATGGACATCTCTCTGTCTTTTCACGTGTCAGAATGTGTAAGTTAGTCTCTGCCGTCTCTTAATCTGGGGGTGTCTAAGGGGTTAATGCATTCATGATCCCTCTGCCTTCACAACTACGGCACCACACTAAAATCCACCAACTAGTACCAGAACTTGGAGCTCATGCATCGTCTACGAATTTTGTGGAGGACACATTCAGTCCACAGCAGTCATATAGCTAATATCTGTCTGTACAGATTCAGTTGGCTTCCCATCTTCACCTGAGAATACAGCACTCTTGCATCATTTTAATATTCATTTCAATGTTATTTTTTAAAAAGATTATTTATTTATTTATTTGACAGAGAGAAGGGTGTCAGGGGGTATAGAAGGCACCATCTAGTAAATGGAGCTGACAAACCGGTTCTCCATATGGACAGAAGTTACTAGATCTCTGCTTACATTACTTATGATAAGTTACTAGATCTCTGCTTACACTACTTAAATCCAAAGGGATATAAGACCTAAATCTCAAATGGAAACTATAGAAGAAAATACAGCTGTTTATAGAGAAAGATGTCTTAAATAAGATGATACCATCTCATTTCAATGATACCACCCCTCATTTCAATACTCTTGAACTACAAATGTCTCTTTGGGAATATACATTTAACTAGTAATGTCATCTGCCTGATCCCTTCATTAGTAATCAGATAAATAAAATCTTTAACACATGCTTATTTTATATTTCTTTGAAACTCATGATTCTTCCTCTTTTGAAAATTATCTTTGCAGGGTCATGATCTCCGGATCCTGGGATCAAGCCCCTCATCAGGCTCTCTGCTCAGCAGGGAGCCTGCTTCCCCCGCTCTCTCTGCCTGTCTCTCTGCCTACTTGTGCTCTCTCTCTCTCTCCCTTTCAAATAAATAAATAAAATCCTTTTTTTTTTTTTTTAAGATTTTATTTATTTATTTATTTGACAGGGAGAGAGATCACAAGTAGGCAGAGAGACAGGCTTGGCTATCTCTCTTATAGAACCCACACCCTGGCAGGCTTTTATCTGCCCCCTGTCTCTCCCAAAAGATAACTCTTGCCCCTATTTGCTGCAGGTTATGTGAACTGAGGTATGTCTGTTATTCTGTGCTCTCTAATGTGCTGGCCTGATTGAGTCCTCCTACAGAATTGAAAGGGGTATGGCTCAGTATTACAGTTTCAGGAAAATGCAGACTGTCTGCATTCATTTCTCATTGCTGTACAAAAAATTAACACAAAATTTGTGGCTTAAGACAACACAAGATTTATTGCCTTATAGTTCCAGAGGGAAGTTGTCAAAAATGAATCTTAAAGGAGCTAAAACCAAGATGTCAGGAGGGGCAGGGGTGGGAAGTTGGGCGAGCCTGGTGGTGGGTATTGAGGAGGGCATGTATTGCACGGAGCACTGGGTGTGGTGCATGAACAATGAATCTGGGAACACTGAAAAAAATAAAATAAAAGTATTTGGGGAAAAAAATAAAATTAGTGACGATGGCTACAAAAAAAAAGGTATCAGTGGGTGATGGGTATTAAAGCGGGCACTTGTGATGAGTACTGGTTGTTATATGCAAATGAAGAATCACTAAATTCTACTCCTGAAACTGATGTTACACTATATGTTAACTAACTAGAATTCAAATAAAAACTTGAAAATCAAATAGTAAAACAGAGGTGTTAGCAATGTTGGTTCCTTTTGCATACTCCAGGAGACAATCCATTTCTTTGTTTCTCCGGATTTTGGAACCTGCCTGAATTCCTTATCTTGTGATACTTCTTACATCTTTCTGGATCTTCACTTCTTTTTCTTTTTCTTAAAATTTATTTATTTATTTATTTATTTATTAAATATTTTATTTATTTGACAGAGAGAAACACAGCTAGAGAGGGAACACAAGCAGAGCGAATGGTAGTGGGAGAAGCAGGCTTCCTGCCGAGGAAGGAGCCGGATGTGAGGCTCGATCGATCCCAGGCCCCTGGGATCATGACCTGAGCCGAAGGCAGCTGCCCAACGACTGAGCCACCCAGGTGCCCCTGCATCTTCACTTCTATCTCTGCCTCCATCATCCCATCTCTTTTTCTTCATTTGGCCTTGCCTCCTTCTTATAAGGTTCCCTTTGATTCTATCAAGCCCATTTGGATAATCCAAGAAAATCTTTTCATCTGATGATCCTGAACTTCATACCAGCAAAGTGCCTTTTGCTGTGCAAGATAACACATTCACAGATTCCGAGGTTCAGGATGTGAACACCTTTGAGTACTGTTACTCTCTATTCGACAGGCCCTAACTCTCATAACATAGGAAACAGCAGAGTAGACAACAAGTAGTTTCTACTGTAGCATGGAAACAAAATTCATCAGGAAAAATAAATCAGAGTAACATTAATAAGTGTGAGAGAATGGGAATGGGCTGTTGAGACCTGTGTGTTTCCCCAGCTGACACTACGTTCCGCTGTTCCATTTGTCTTCCTAATTCACTTTCCTTTTTCCACAGACATTCCACAGTTAACTAGCATGGATCAGTTCATATTTGACTTCCTGGTAGGAAAGAATTTTCAGCAGCTGGCCACCAAATTTGTCCCTCACTACACCACATTAATCAGTAAGGTGGGGGGAATCCTCTCTCGAGAAAATCTTGATAGAATTCAAGCAGCCCTTAAAGAGGCCAAGCTAAAAGATGTGGCTGACATAATTGAAGAATTACTTATGGCAGCCGAGAATGCTCCGCTGGAT
>CM053607.1:124682645-124703911 GCA_028646535.1 Procyon lotor | reverse complement strand
CCTCTATCTGTGGCGTGCACGGCCCGTCTGGAGTCCCCAGACCAGCAGATTCCTGCTGCACGCTCCCGTACCGCTCCTCCTGGAGGAGGAAGGAGGGGGTGTCTCCGGAGCTGCCTCCCGTGGGGTCCCCTCTTGAGGTATGGCAGCCCTATATGGACTATATGTCTCAGTTCCTATAGTCCAAGGTAGGCCTATGCGGTTGCTCGGCTCCTTTGTGCTGCCGTTTTCTCCACCCCGATACCTGGGAGCTCTGCCGCACTCGAGCTCCCCTGGTCCCTCGGTGACCCCACGGGTCCTGAAATCACACTGTTCCCGCGAGGGCTGAACCCCCAGTTAGTCTCCGGAGCGATGTCCCTCAGCGGAGTGGACTAGAAGTTCCGGATTTTGTGCTCCGCGGCTCTGCAGCTGCTGGGAGCCGGCCCCTCCCCCCGGGGTCTCTTCCCAGCGCTTTGGATCCACTTTTTCCACACATCCTACCTTCTGAAAGTGGTCGAATTTCTGCTCCTAGAATTGCTGTTCTTATTCTCTTCTCTCTGCTGTTGCATTTACCGGCTTTTAGAGTGGTTTTCTGCCTCTTTAGCTGGACTTCTGGATCCCAGCAAGCCTCCTACACCTCCGCCATCTTGCCTTGGGTCTCCAGCTGTATTCATGTTATTGCAAATGGCAAAATATCATTCTTTTTATGGTTGAATAATATTCTATTATATATCTCAGAACTTCATTATCCATTCTTCTATTGGCAGAAAGGCTGCTTGCCTAACCTGGCTATTTCAAATAATACTGCTGTAAACATAGAAGTGCATGCGTTCCTTTGAATTAATGTATTTGTATTTTGGTGGTAAATACCGTAGTGAGATTACTGGATCTAGAGTAGTTCTATTTTCAACTTTTTGAGGAACCTCTACACTGTTTCCCAGAGTGATTGTACCAGTTTGCATCCCCATCAAAACTGCAAGAGGGTTCCTTTTTCTCTACATCCTCACACAGAGGCTGGACATTGCCAAGTCAGCATTTGCTGGTGCACAGTGACAGGGCACACATGGAATTATTAATATTTGCACTAAGCTGCTAGTCTTAGGCCAGATCCCACAAGGACAGTGGTGTGTTGTGCACAGTTGCCTTAGTGGCAGCAGCCTGGTGCATGGTGCAAAGCAGCAGCAGTGACCAGGGGGGTGCCACACCTGTGTGGGCATGGCTGGGTGAGGCACATGTGGAATTGGCAAAATTTGCACTGAGCACTATTCCTAGGTGTGTCCAGGCATAATGCTAACAGGTTAAATAGCAAATGTTGTGCAGTACCTCCTTCAGGTGGTTCTGGGTCTATGCTGAGAGGGCAAGGGAGGAAATGGCATCTGTCAGTTTCTTTGTTCTTTAAGAAGTTCCCCCAATAAGCTCCAAAATCCTTACAAACAGATCTCTCTTCTTTCTGCCCTAGGAGTTGTGCAAACTGTTTTGCATTGCCTCTCAGATGATTGTTGTCTCTTTAAGGACAGGGACTCGGCTCTCACTTGCCCAGGCTCCCCAGTGCTGAGTCAGCTGATTGTTAAAACTCCAGGCTCCAAGTCCTGCTGGTTAGACAAACTCATGGAATTCATCCCTTCTGTTTTACAGACCAGATGTTTTAGGGGTTTGTTTTCCATGTATGGGTTCCCTGGTGCTTTCGCTTATCCATACCCCCAGTTTCCGACCTCCTACAGGCAGCTGCTGATTGTCATTTCTGCCCTTCCTGAACCCTTTTTTCTACCATTCAGTTATGCAATTTGTTCTGCCACTCTGTGGATCGCTCTCTAGTTTACTTACTCGAATCTGAGTGATATCTACTTGTAAATGTGGAACAGGGTGACCTTAGGGTTCTCCTTTTCTGCCATTTTCTCTGATTTGTCCACTATACGTTTTTGTTAGTGTTATATGGAGATTTACATAAAACATGGTATAGTTATAAAAATCTATTTTAAGCGGTGAAAACTAACTTCAGTCTCAAAGAAAACCCTTTGCTCCTCCTCTATTTTATGTTCTTACATTACAATTTTTATCTTTTTTCACTTTATATCTACTAAGAAATTATTTTAGCTGTAGTTATTATGTTGAAAAAGAAAAACAAAGCTGGAGGCATCACATTGCCTGATTTCAAGCTTTACTACAAAGCGGTGATCACCAAGAGAGCATGGTACTGGCACAAAAACAGACACATAGACCAGTGGAACAGATAGAGAGCCCAGATAGGGACCCACAACTCTATGGTCAAATAATCCTTGACAAAGCAGGAAAAAATATCCAGTGGAAAAAAGACAGTCTCTTCAATAAATGGTGCTGGGAAAATAGGACAGCTATATGTAGAAGAATGAAACTAGATCATTCTCTTACACTATACACAAAGATAAACTCGATAAAAGACCTCAGTGTGAGTCAGGAATCATCAAAATCCTAGAGGAGAACATAAGCAGTAACCTCTTTGACATGCTAGCCTTTCTGGCTTGCCAGGTTTCTGTGGACAGGCCTGACGTTATTCTGATGGGTCTTTCTCTGTATGTAAGGAAACTCTTCCCCCTAGCTGCCCTTTGGACTTCTTGTCTAAAATTATAATCTGCAAATTTTATAATTATGTGTCTGGGTATCTTTCTAGACTCTTTGATCTTGGCGGGTGTCCTTTCTGCCTCTAGGATATGAACACTTGTTCTATTCCCCAGGTTGGGAAATTTTCATTCAGAATTTGGTCAGCTATATCTTCTAGTCTTCTGTCTTTCTCTACCCACTCTGGGATTCCAATAATTCTGACGTTGGAACGTTTCATCGTATCATTTATTTCCCTAAGTCTGATTAGGACTTAATGACTAATGATTAACTTAATGATTCTCATGAATCATCATGAGAAATGATTCCTAAGCTGTTCTTAAGCTCCTCCTGACCTTTCTTCTCTACCATTTTATCCTCTAGATCACTAATTCTATCCTCTGTCTCTGTAACTCTAGCTGTTAGACTGTTTAGATTAGATTGGATCTCACTGAGAGCTTTTTTTCCATCTGCTATACTGGTTCTCATTTCTGCCTTTAGAGATTCTATGTTGTCATTAATGTTTTTTCTCCATCGTAGCCATTACCTTGAATTCCCTTTTTTACATACTGTTTATGTCCCTATCCAATAGTTCTGAAGGGGAGAGTGTAATCTCTGGGTTTTTCCTCTGTTGGGTGTTCCTCCTCCTAGTCATTTTGATGAGAAGTGGATGGGAGATGTATAGCTGAATATATCACCCACATTCCAAGCATGGTTCACCCTGGAAGATTTTGGAGCAGGTTTTGGACTACACCACCAAAAAGAAAGAAAAAGATAGAGAGAGAAAGAGAAAAAAGAAGAAATCCCAGCCCTAATGGGCCCCCAAAATAAAATTTATAACATGTATCAATAAACACAAACATATGTAAAGACTGACGAAAGTAAATGACAAGAAATAAAAGAATCTAGTCAGAACGAACCCCAGGAATAAGATTTATGTAATATCAGAACAAAAGCAAATACATAGAAACACTGACAGAAGGATAAGTTGGGAGGGTGGTTATAACTCCTTACGGTGAGTTAGTTTATTTCAGATCTTCTTGGGTTTAGCATTGTATTAAGCCTCTAGTTGTAATGTTAAGTAGTTTAAAAATATTTAAAAAAACCAAGTAATGTGAAAATGAGTGAATAAAAAAATAGAAAATAAGGAGGAAAAAAACTTGTATCTGTGAAATATACAGCTTTTAGGGTATTATCAGGAGCTTACTATATTGATTTCCCCTGATGTTGGAGATTTCAAATTTTATGCAGACCCTATGGTTATTTTCCTTTCGTTTTTGACTTGTCTTCTGGGGGAGGGGTCTGCCACATTGTTTTCCACTCAGTCTTGCTTGGGTTGAGTCACCCTGCCTTCTAATCAAGGGGCTGCGCTCTGTGGAAACTGGTTTCTCAGTCTTTTGCTCTCTGAAGGTTTTTAGCCTTTTGTAGCTTTTTCACCTTTTTGGAGAGTCCAAGCAAGGGATCTGCCCATACCCAGATCTCTGCATCACAGAGAAGCCTCAGTCTGCTCCCCTCTGGGTGGTCCAGAACACACACTCCCCTCTGCAAAATTCTGCTCACAGGTGGTGAGCCTGTCACAGGTGGTGCGCACCCCCAGCCACTGATCAGTGTCTCTGCGAGTGCTCTCTGGGCTTCAGGCCTGCACAGAGGGTGCTCAGATTCCTGCCCGAGATTAGTCTGCCTGTCCGAGTTCTTTCTGGGGCCAGCTGGGAGCCTGCTGCAGGCCACGACTATCTTGCTGTTGTAGGTGCACTAAGTCCAGAGAGCGCCGCACACAAAAAAAGTTGCAGGCTCCTGAACCAGCAGACTCCCTAAGGCACTTGCAGGAGTGCGCCCTGCCCACAAAATGGTTCAAGGAGTAGAAAGCTGCAGCTTCATGAACCACAAACTGAACCCCCCCACCAGTCTCTCTTTGAGGCGAGTGGTGTCCTTCCTGGGAACATGGGCCCAAGCCCGTGTCCAGGACCACCCCTTTCCACTAGTTGTTCCTCAGAACCTTTTGCTCTTTTTAAGTGTTTTTAACCAGACTCTAAGTTAATGCTGCCCCCTAACCACCAGGCACTTTCCTTTGGGATATTACTGTCCTTTTCACTGCTTCTGGTGGCTCCCTCCCCCTTTTGTTTATCCTCCAATATAGGTTCGAGTGTTCCCACTTTGCTTTACCTCTCCACTGCTGTCTTTTGCTCCCGTAGAGATCCAGAAGTGAAAAATGTTGCTCCTCAGTCTGATTTCATGGGTATTCAGTTGTGTTCTGGTAGATATCCAGCTCACTTTATGGGACAGGTTGCAACAGGATCTCCTAATTCTCCACCATCTTGCCCCCTTCCTAAAAAGGAACACTTTCAAACTCATATTATGAGGCCACCATTACCCTGATCCCTGAATCAAAGACCTGATCAAAAAGGGGAATTACAGACCAATATCCCTGATCATGAATGCAAAACTATTTAACAAGATCCTAGCCAATAGGATACAAAAGTACTTTAAGAGGATTAATCACCATGACCAGGTGGGATTTATTCCTGGGATGTAAGGGTGGTTCAACATTTGATCATGAATGCAAAACTATTTAACAAGATCCTAGCCAATAGGATACAAAAGTACTTTAAGAGGATTAATCACCATGACCAGGTGGGATTTATTCCTGGGATGTAAGGGTGGTTCAACATTCACAAATCAATCAATGTGATATATCACATTAACAAAAGAAAGACAAGAATCATACAATCCTCTCAATCGATGCAGAGAAAGCATTTTACAAAATACAGCATCCTTTCTTGATTAAAATCCTTCAAAGTATAAGGATACAGGGAACATACTTCATGATTAAACCCACAGAGAATATTATTCTCAATGAAGGAAAAGTGCGAGCTTTTCTGTTAAGGTCAAGAACATGACAGGGATGCCCACTCTCACCACTTTTGTTCAACATAATACCAGAATTCCTAGCCTCAGCAATCAGACAGCAAAAAGAAATAAAAAGGATTCAAATTGGCAAAGAAGTAGTCAAACTCTTTCTCTTTGCAGATCATATGATACTTTATGTGGAAAATCCAAAAGACTTCACCCCAAAATTGCTAGAACTCATATAACAATTCAACAATGTGGCAGTATACAAAATCAATGTACAAAAATAAGTTGCATATCTATACACTAACAATGTGACTGAAGAAAGAGAAATTAAGAAATTGATCCCATTTACAATTGCACCAAAAACTATAAGATTTCTGGAAGAAACCTAAGCAAAGAGGTAAAGGAACTATACTCTAGAAACTACAGAACATTTAAGAAGGAAATGGAGGAAGACACAAAGACATGGAAAAATATTCCATGTTCTTGGACTGGAAGAATAAACATTGCTAAAATGTCAATGCTTTCCAGAGTAATCTAAACATTCAATGCAATCCCTATCAAAATACCATGGACATTTTTCACAGAGCTGGAACAAATAATCCTAAAATTTATATGGAACCAGAAAAGACCCCAAATGGCCAGGGGAATGTTGAAAAACAAAAAACAAAAAACAAAGCTGTGGTCATCAGTGCCTGAAATCAGTGCCTGATTTCAAGCTATGTTACAAAGCTGTGATCATCAAAACAGCATGGTATCGGCACAAAAACAGACACATCGAACAATGGAACAGAATAGAGAGCCCAGAAATGAACCCTCAACTCTATGGTCAACTAATCTTCTAAGTCAGTTTTAACTGGAGGGAAGGATTTCCTCAGGATGGTCTTCATTTCCTTTGCATCTAACTCTTCACTTCATCCACCTGAAGCAGAGAATGATATGGTTACTCGGAATTGGATGTAGCTGGGAAGGCTGAGGAATAGTTTATGTCAGAACAAATCATGAAGTTACCAGTCTCCAGCTGACATTATGGAGAGGTTACAGATCCGGGGAATTCATGATGACCCTATTTCCTTCCACGAGTATCCCCGTACTCTGGGCCACCTGCTAGAGTGATTCATTATCCGTTCCAAAGAGCTAACAGTAGATATTCAGACACTACTCCAGATCACATCATTCTGGGACCAAGTGTGTCCTGAAAACAGTCTGAGTATTCTCTTCTGCAGAGACATTGCCTTGTCATTAATGATCTCACTGGTGTGAACAGGTTTTCCAAGGGACTATGGCATCTGATGTCAGGGAGGTCCCTGTGTAAGATGTCCCTCAAATCTGGGAATAATCTGCAATATCTGCAATAAAGGGTTGAGGCTCAAGATCAGGAATATGATGGAGTCACATACCTACACCTGGAGAGTTCCCTTGATATTCTCTCACATATTCTACAGGAGTTATTCCTCCAAGAGGGCAGTTTCCTGTTCAACTTGGTTCAGACTATGTACAACCTCTTTCCCCAGCCCTATATGGTTTTGGCATGCTCCACAACATTCATGCTGAACTGGATGCAGTGATGTTGGAGAGACATAGTGGTTAAACTGCATCTCCTCCAGATAGTTCTCCAGACTTTGGGAGGCTGTCCCCATGCTGGGAACATCCAATAGTATCACATTGGTAAAGTGAGAAGAAGAATGGCAAGTGTGAATTTGGGCTGCAGAAGATGACCCCAGTGGGAGCTGAGGCATCCACCTCATGCTTAATTCGATGCAGTCCTTTGATGAAGGACATGTTGTTGCCAGAGATCTCAGGGAAAGCAAGGTTACTGGGACACTGGATGCTTTCTCCAGGGTCCCCCTGACCAGAGAGACCACCTCCAGCCAATTCCCTTCTCTCAAGGCTTTTTCGATGTTTATGGCACCTTCTTGATATAAAACCCTCTAGCCCATATTGTATTGCACAGCAGAGGTGAATGACGAGATAATTAGGTGTGAGGGGACAGAGATGGCTACATCATACTGCTTACTAGTGGAGCAACCTGAAAAAGAAGGAATATCAGAGGAGTTAGGAGGGTTGGGTACACAGGGCAACAGGGGAATATCAGACTTAGAATCAATCCTAGGCTGTTAGATCCACATTCAAGCTGCTAACAAAGATATTTTGATTACAGAGTAAGCAAAACTCTCATTCAAAAATATGCACACTCTTGAGGAACAGAGGAGACTGTTGAGGAATGCCCTACCACTCTGATGCCAGTGAATAGCACCAAAACAGGTTATGGACAAGAGAGAACTTGAATAGCAAAGCATCTGTGGTTCACTCAGAGCCCAAGAAGCTGCCCATCCCTGGTATATAACTAAGTGAGCAGGACAGCCCATGGGGGATGTGTTCAGAGCAGGGGTTAGCTTGTGCTGGCTGTCCATATTCTTTACTCATTGGAACTTGTCTTCACTGCATTTGTCTTTTGAGTCAAGAATAATTTATTTTTATTAGTATTGAAAAGTGCATATTCCTTCCCCTCAAGACATTTCTTCATAAAGATTGATATCTTTCCTTTTTTCTATTAGCCAACATTTACCAGTGCTCATCACATCACATGCCCTCAACACTAAGTGCATACCTAAAGAATGCCTGTATCTCTTCAACTTGAACATCTAAGTCACAATAAACTTCTCAAATAATTGCAAATTACCAATTCTAAGTCAACATTTACGTTTTTATTGATTGTTTATCATTGTTGCTGTTGTTATTGTAAGAATTTAAGATCTTTCATGAATGTAGGTTTCTCCTATAGGCTGAACCCTGCAGTGAGACTGAAAGCATTTTATGACTGGATTAGGAAGGAGAATTGGTTGGGATAACCTGGTGGACTCTCCTAGGTGCTACATACAGTCCTTTTGACTGGATGACTTTCACAATGCCACAAGTTATGAGTGCCTACTTGCTATTTTCTCTAAAAATTCTATTTTGTTTTTTCTACAGGAACAAATTTAAATTTTTTAAATTTAAGTAAGCATGAATGCAAATTTTTAAAATTCAAGACTGCCTTTTTGGCTAATGAGTTGCCCTGTGAGCCCATGAGACCCTTCTGTTCCATGGAGGGCTGTCTGTCACACCAATCTATGGGGCCCTTTGAAGCTTCTGCAGACCCATCCTCACATCCATCTGCTAAAGTTCTGTCCCAGAAGGCTCACTGTCCATTTTTTTGGTATAAGTTTCACATCCATCTGTATGCTTCATGGTGCTGCTTCATGCTCATCTTCTTGGGGCAGCCTAGGTCACTTCTCCTGGGGTGGGTTCTATCTGCTTCATTTTTCCCCAGACTCCTCTGGCTGCAATTAGCATCAGGGCCTGGACTCACTCTCCCCACTGAGAGAATGGGCCAAGAGACAAGCTCTGCCTGAGACAACATGAATATTTCCACACTGAAAACTCAGCCCTAATATTAGTCACTGTGCAGCAGGGAAACCGTGGGACCTATCTCTCAGAACTTCAGTGAATGTTTCATGGTATGACCCAGGGGAGTTCTCTCAGCAGGGCTCCCAGTACCTCTCAATGAATCCTCTCTGGTCTTAATAGGATCTCTGAGGAAGATTTCCTCTGGTTCCTCCAGTTCTTACCACAGTATATGAAGGTCCTGTGTCTGTGAGTCTGTCTAGACTGGGTCTTTTGTATGCTGTTTCTGGATTAATCTTCCCGAAACTGTATTAGAAAATGGATATTATTATTCCTGGTTACAGATGAAGAAATGCTGTCTTTTCAAATAAGAAACAAGCCTCAAATTGCACAGCAAAGATGGGAGATCCAAGATTTGACCCACAATATGATTCTTTATTTCTGTCTGGACAAGAAAGACAGGAAGATGATCCTAGTTAATGTTGAATCTCCAGCCCCAGGGGCTGAGGGATTGCTAGATGCTGAGATGCTTCTCCCAGGGACATGGGTCCACTTACTGCTATCAATTGCTATTTAACTGTCCCTGAATTCACCCTTCCTAATTTGAGGAGAGAATGGAAATCATTTCCTCTCTCAGTTTCCATCCTCACTAAACATTAAAGAAAACTCCTTGAATTATAAGTGTGAGAGAAAATCCCACAAAGTGTCCCCACTTCTCAGAAATTGTTGCAGGAGACTTGAACTCCATTTGGAGTACAGATGCTTAACAAAATGATTGGGAGATGCAAGAGTTTTGGAGGGAAAGAAGATGATGGGAATAATATGTGATAACCATCCCATCTGCTTGGGGACCAGAATCCCCCAAGGCTTGATGTTCAACTTGGTTCAAAATCTTCAGGGTCCTTTACTAGGGACACCTGTGACAAACTTGAGATGCAATAGATCAGTGAGGATGGTGCCTCCCCCTGCAGGGTGGAGAGGTGCCCTGAGGTCAGTTAGGGGGTGAATGACATGATGGTAGAGCAGAGCATGCATGGGAAAAGCTGTCTAGAAACCAGAAAGATGGAGCTCTGGGCTGGGGCATGACTTCCAGAATGAGAGAGGTGACCAGTGGAAGGGAAATCTGTGGTGTCAAGACGCTCGTCTTGTTCTCAGGTCCAATGCTGATTCTCTTCATCCTTTACCTCTTATTCACCAAGTTGAAATTCTGTATTTGCCGCATTAGAGGACATTATATGCTTTGTTCATAAAGGCAGCAGTGGAGTCAATGAGGAAGGAGTGGTCAGGAGTGGTGGTGGGTATAAAGTATCTTTTATCTCAAGATCCTAAGAGTATCCCCCCTTGCTCTTGTACCAAAGACTTCTTTAAGACTGCTCTTGTCCCTTCCCAATAAAAAAATGGGTCTTATTTATGGAGGACATGGAAGTTCCCAGAGGCCTCAACTACTATCCTGGGAAACAGTTTCCTGGGTGAGTTCCAGGCTCACTGACTTGGTTGTGTGAAGGGCTTTCTTCTACCATGAGCATGCTATGGATTCTGCTGGCATCTAAGTTTGTCCCCAGTATAGGCTGGGAAAGGCTCAATGTTCTTATCAGCAGTGCCCTGGAGCCAGGCCAGCCAGAAAAGACAAGAACTGGGCAGGAGTCCTTGAATCCTTCCTTATGTTTGTATAAATCTCATCATAACCAATATCACCCTGACTTGTCTATTCGATCACTGAAAAAAACTCTGCCTCCTCAATAGTATAGTGTAAGTCCTTGGCAATTAGCTTGTTTGATTGTATGCATACCTGACACCGATGCCAAGGCATCCCTTCCCAAGACAACCATTCAAATAAACATTTCACCAACTACACAACCATATAAAAAGCCTGGTCACTCCACTCATGAAGTTCTCTTCTTAGAAAGCCCTGGATATCTTAGATAACTGGCCCCTTGAATCACTCTGCTATCCCCTTCACATATTTTAATGACCACTCTTAGGTTTTAAATGCACCAACAAAGAGTGAACCCTCCAAATCCTACGCATCCTAACTTCAGCCCCAATAAGACAAGACCTCAAGTCCACATCTCTCTCCCTTCAACCTTGCTGTGTGGCCCCATGCATGCAATACGCCCTCTTGCACCTGTGAGTAATACACGTTGGTTTTCAAAGTTCCTTAATTATTTTTCCCGAGATGTGTCTTGTAATCGTACTAAGTGGAAGGGCCAGTACAGCCACAGTATTGACTCTTGCTGGGGCAATGTCCATGCTGGTTAACCACAAGTATTAGGGGCCCAAGTGAATGCCCCAGTCTTTTCCAAACACTACAGCCACTGTCAATAGGCTGAGACTGATATAAAAGAATGGGTTAAAGTTCCAGAAAGTATTACTGCATCTTATGTTAAATCCTTGGTATAAAAATATACATTCAGGTCTTGGCCCTTATGATCTATTTTTTTTTTAAAGATTTTATTTATTTTTTTTGACAGACAGAGATCACAAGTAGGCAGAGAGGCAGGCAGAGAGAGAGAGGGGAAGCAGGCTCCCCACTGAGCAGAGAGCCTGATGCGGGGCTCGATCCCAGGACCCTGAGATCATGACCCGAGCTGAAGGCAGAGGCTTTATAACACTGAGCCACTCAGGCGCCCCAGGACTTTATGATCTATTAATTCCACTATTTCCTTGCCCAGTCACTCTAACTGCCAGTAGAACTTGGACCATTTCTGTTAGATGAATGAAGCACAATATACTTTTTGTATGTCTTCAACTCACTCCTAACAAATTAAATTTTCTTCCTTAAATCTGTGACCTGAAGAACTGAAGCCACCTCATCCACACCCCTGAGGAAAGCAAATAGGGGCTAGGACAGAATCTGATGGCACCAAGTGGGTTTGAGAAGTGAGCGTAAAGCTACAGTTTTCCATATCATTTCTGTGACCACATCTTACCAAACTGCAGACTTTGAACCTGTTTACTTACTGAAGTACTTGTGTTGAGCCCTGTTGGAGATGGTCCTTGAGATTCCACAGTCCCATTTCCCTGCCTCCCCACTGCCCACTCCTCTGGTTCATACCCCGGACTCCGGTGCTGGCCAACACTGCACAAAAGTCCTGACCAAGTTCTAGCCCCAATGCACTTCCAGGGCATTACTGTACTCATGTGTGTCCAACAGGCCAAGGTGGGACTAGATATTTTTATGAGAATTTGCAGGGTCCTCCAGAAGTGGTCAGGTGTAAGTTTTGGTGTTGGAAGCATCCAGGCTCAGAACAGTGACTCAGAAGTTGAAGAAAGAACATCAACAATCAGCCTGGGATGCAAGTGGCCCTCCATTCTCTCTTCTTTGCAGACCTTATTCATATTATACTTCTGGTATCTCTCTCTGAAGATAGACAGGAGCCGAGTGTCACCTTTAAAAAGGGACATGGGCCTTCATTGTAGGGGTGCATCAGGTAGGTTCAACAGGAGAGGGCAGTAGTGCTTAAAAGGAGAACCAGACCTTGAGCAGGTCTTCCAAAGTGTTCTGAATGAAACCAGTAATGAGTTGCATTTCACATAGGAACTAAGTACACACTTGACCTACATGCACAAACACACACTCATCCAAAGAAACTATGTTTCACTACACAATTAGTGTTTGTTCCATGCTCATCTGTTCTAATTAGTTGACAATTTTTAAAATGCTGGTCACACTCAAGGAAAAGATTTCACAACCTAATACATATGATGACTACACTTGTTAGTGGATTTCCCATACAGGTCACACCATGCATGTTTATCCTGTGCACCAACTAAAGAGACACACTAGAGAGAGAAGTAGGACCCACCTTGTACCACACGTGGAGTCTGAGGCATCAAGGGCTTTTGTCAGCTCAATACTTAATGTGGGTTAAAGTCCCAGATTTATTCCCCATCTGATTGTCATAGGGAAAGGCAAAGGTGAATGCAATATCCCAATTTATTCCAAGGAAGTGTAACAAACCTCCACATGCTCATTGGGCATGGTGTTGAACAGGGCCCAACTAACCTGGGAAGGTGATGAGAGGCACGTTGCCTCTGTACTGGAGGGCTGGATGGGTTTGGAACAGACAAAGTCTTCAGGTGCTGAGTTTTGGCCCTGAAGTATGTCAGAGGGGAGCTCTGCTATGAATACTCACTGAAATGGATAAGTAGGTCCCAACCTCTCCTGCCCTAGGGTCAGGCTCCACCTTTCATGTCTTTATACTAGTAGGGTTATTAGCCAGGTCGGTTTATAGGATCCCTCTCAGTTACCTGCTTGAGGAAGCGGAGAGTGACAGTGATGGGTCAGATATCAGTGGTTCTACTGGCAAGTTACCCCTCCCTGGGGAAGGCTCCAGCCCTCAGGCAGAAACGTTTCCCCCTAGGACTATATAAAACTGGTTCCAGGCCCAGGATGCTCCAGGAAGTGGAGGGGAGCTGTGTTGGGTTGGAGTTGTCCTAGGACGAGCCTAGAGAGAAGGGGGAAAGAGGAGGTGGGGAGGACAGTGAAGTTTTGTAGAGTTTTCTGCTCTAATGCCTCTCCTGCTCAGAGCTCCATCCTTTCTGGATAAAGGCGGTGGCAGGGCCCCAGCCCCAGCAAGGAGGAGCTCAGGCAGGGCTGGTATCAGATTATGTTTTTGGAAATGACTTCAGTTCTCAAAAAAGGGGTACATTGGGTTCATTTTCATTCTAGAGGGCAGAGGAAATACTGTGTCTGCAGGACCCCCACCTTCGTCATCACTGTGGAGTCTGCACTGAGCCTAGCAGACTGGGGGTGTGGAGTTGCCCTGGCACATCTTGACTGAGTCGTATCTTCTGAGGTCTGTATTCAGACATAATAAGGAGTCTGTATTCAGTCCCTGTGAGGCTGTCGCTTCAGATGGGTGCACGCACTGCCCATAAATTTCTTCCATGTGGTTGCCTGACCTGCCCAGAGCAGGGGCTTACTGGCTTCCACCTGCTGAGATCAGACTGCAGAAGCCACATCCACTGTGGAGTTTACTTTCTAACCCCAGCTGCGACCTCACCTGGTGTGATGCACCTGCTTCAACCAAGTAAGGGCTTGAGTCCCAGCACTGCTCACTACTGACTGGGTGACTCTGGGCATCTGCTCAACCTCTCAGTGATAGTCACATCCTCGTTCTCATGTGGAAGCAGAAGGGAAAGCTCCCTAAGGTGTTTGTGAAGAGGAGAGAGGCTCCAGCCAAGGGTCTTGTGAGTGTGAAAGGGTAACAGAAAAGGTTTGCTTTACAAAATGTCTACCAAGATTGCAAATGTCCATAACAAGGTATTCAACCACTGTGCAGCCTAGAGATTGTGAACACCAACCTTGATCCCTCCCCTGTGTCAGAAAAGCATAGGTAACAAGTTGAGAAGAGAAGGCAAATCTATTGCAAAGTGTGTGTTTTGCCTTTAGAGCAACCATAAAGGCTGTGCATGGTCTTCCTAGATCAGAGGATCTCTGTAGAAAGAGGCTGGACTGTCCTTCTTTTCTTTGTCTGTCACCAAGCAGGTATGAGGCCAATAGGTCCCGACTCTACCTCTGGCTCATATCCCAAGGGGGGAGTCAGTATGAGTGAGCCCCAGATGGCCCCTCCTACCTGAGGGACATTCACAACCCATGACCATGAGCTAGATTGCAAGTGTCCTACATATGCATAACTTTCTCAGCCCTCTAGTTCCCCTCAGCTACCCCGGTTTGTGTAGTGCAGGTGGTGGGAGGAAGAAAGAAGAGAGAAGCTGATTCTTTTCCTGTTTTTGGACAGATGACACACCCAAAAGACACTGAATCTGACTGCCTGCCAGGACCTCACGAATTCATCTGGGCTCAGTTTCGAACCATATTAGGTGTTTAAGAGACAGATTAGCCTGGAGAGAAGGACTCAAACCTAGAAAAAATTTGCAAAGTGTGGCCCCAAATGAAGTTGTCAATTTTTCTATAGTGTCATAGACTCCATAGTCTATTATGGATTCCTGCTCTGTGTGGGAGAAGGTGCCTCTGCAGGGGCCTGCACACCACGTATTTGGCCGGGTAAGTGGCGTGGACCAAGCTACTCATGCTGTCTGACAAAGTCTGGGTATGAGGGACAATCCCGAAAAGTCAGGAAAATCCGGATCTGGACCCTGCTACTTCCTTTCATTTTATTTATAGCAACTCTTGTAATTGTGGGCTTAATCTATGGGCTTAAAGGAAATAACCTTTATGCTAACATCAATGACGACTATGAACAAGGAGACCAAGCACCCCTCCTATACCTTACACAGGCATTTATGATCACACAGGTGTTTATGGTGAGGATATAAATAAATGGTTTAAGAGTAATGGAAAGGGGCACCTGGGTGGCTCAGTCGTTAAGCGGCTGCCTTCGGCTCAGGTCATGATCCCGGAGTCCTGGGATCGAGCCCCACATCGGGCTCCCTGCTCTGTGGGAAGCCTGTTTCTCCCACTACCATTCCCTCTGCTTGTGTTCCCTCTCTCGCTGTGTTTCTCTCTGTCAAATAAATAAAATCTTAAAAAAAAAAAAAGAGTAATGGAAAAATGGTTAGAGCATTTTCTGTGTCCCTCTGGGAAAGAACAAAGAGGAAGTCACCGCAGTGGTGCCCTATCCCCAGGAGAGCTCACTTAGAGGAAATCGGGCATTGGAATAAATACAAGAATCAAATGTTACTATTTCATTCTAGTAGAGGCTAATTATTAATCTTCATGAAAAATAGTTGAGTAATTGATATAAGGTTAAACTTTGATCAGATTGTTTAAAGATCATGTAAAACCACCAACCCTCTCTTTGTCTAACACCTCATATACTTTATGTTTCTATTATAACTTCTATCTATTATAACTTCTATGTTTCTATCACCTCTTACATGGCTTGTACCCAATAATGAGCACAAATGGAAACTTATAAAGGTCAAACTACTGAATGCAAAGAAACTGAAAGGAAAAGATCTATATCTATAATTGGTATGTTCTAAGTTAGACTCATTGAGCTGTAAACAAAGAACATATGAGAAACAATGTAAAATCTTGAGATATAAATAAAGGTCACCTTGATTGTGTGTTTGCGTCTCCTCACTCACTGATGTTGCCCTTTCCTTCGTAGGACCCACCCCGGCTGGAGCTGGACTCCGGCAGGTAAGGGTTTTAGCTGCAGAGGCAGTAGCTGTTCTGGTGCCCAGGGAACAATTCTGCTTAGTATGGGCCCTAGAGTGACCATCTCACATCTGTTCTCACCCACTTGTCTTGAGGAAGGGTCATGTGATCACGGAGGACTCAGGACCAGAGGGTCTGACTGTGGACTGTGAGGTATGCACTCAGGATATCAGGCCTCAGCACTGAGCACTGTGGCCACTCCTGACCAGAGGAGGAGGAGCTGTGAGCCCAGACTCAGCAGCAAATCTCTCTGTAAATGGCCAGTGGGGCAATCTCTCGAGCACCTATGTGCTGTCTCTATCCTTGGTCATTAACAGCAGGTTCACAATGGTTGTGTTCATGGATGCAAGTCTCCTAATATGTGGCCAGTTTGGGGCTGGACAGCAGGTAGATAGAAAATTCAACTTGTTTTCCATAATCTCCCTAAATCCTACCCTCTCTGGCCCCTCCCAGACTCTATTCTAGCTTACTACTCTCACCTTCCTCCCCCCCGTATCTTGCAAACTGCAGGCTGTGATGTTAATCCTTCATGATTATCACTGACGCTTAAATTCCAACCTAAACCTAAAAAGATTTAAACAAGCAAACAAACAAGGGATTTAGGCAGGAGGCCCTTTTTAATGAGTGCCAGTTTTAATGTGTGTACATGTTCACGCAAATATGTTTTATTCTCAGGATTGAGCCCTTTCCTGCAAAAGGCAGGAATTCTGCTCTGGGCATAAGAAGCAATTGAATTCCCTCTCCTATGAAGAGAGAATGTGACGACATCCTTATAAATCACACTTCCTCATTTCCTAATGGTGACTTAGGAGCAGCAAGTCTGACTCTGGACCCTGAGGTGGGCATTTGGGGGCATCAGGCCCCAGCCCACTTGGTGCTGAGGACACTATAGACCAGAGTGAACCAAAGAGGGCACCAGCCCAGGAGAGATTCTCACATGCTGCTGGGAGCAGCCAGGCCCCCAGGAGCCTCTGAGTGGGAGCTTTCTGTCACCCTCTACAAAGAACTCCCTCCCTGCAAGGGTACCTTAGTCCCAGAGGTATTTCCTACCTTACTACTGAGGGCTATAATCGGCTGTCTGTGTGTGTTTTCATCTGCATCCACAGCCAGTTGTCTAGATCCCGTGTGAGCTCACGTCTTTGCCTTACAGTTGCTTCCACTTGGAGTTTCATCTTGCCCAATGCTTCCTCCCTGAATGATTTTTCAGTCTTTCTCCCATCAGAGCAGTGATTGTCAGACAGAGATTATTTCTCTGATGTCCCCAAAATATGGCAAGAGGGAGAGATCCGGGACCAACTACACACAGAAGAATAGATGTAGCAACAATCTGAAAGAACTAAGGTGTTTCTCTATTTTAAATCTTTTACTTACTTGTGTAATACAATGATCACCCATGCACTGAACAATCATCCCAAGAAATAGAACATCTCTAACAACTTCTGCTTGCCTCTGTTCCTACTCACTCCAGTTCTGTCCACAGCCCTGGGTGCCAATTACATGCAGTGCGTGTTTGTGATTCCTTTCTTTTATTTGTGGTGTTATCACCTACAGATGTATGCCTAAACAGTATATTCTTTAGTTTTCTCGAAATTATATTTAAGGGGTATTCTCTGGGTTCTTAATATTTAATCTCAATAGTATACAAAAGATCTCTCTATATAGCTAAGCTTCATTCCTTTCAACACTGTATAACTCAACTCATTTATTTATTCTCTCTTAAAGCTTAACCTCTCCTTTTTTTTCATAATTATGAAGACTGATGCTCTGAGAACACGTACACATGTCTCCTGTAATTTTTGCAGAGTGACTCTTCTGTATAATCTTAAGAATGGTGGGGCACCACCAGCCAACCCAATGGGTGGCTCAGTGGGTTAAAGCCTCTGCCTTCAGCTCAGGTCATGATCTCAGGGTCCTGGGATCGAGCCGCGCATCGGGGTCTCTGCTCAGCAGGGAGCCTGCTTCCCCCTCTCTCTGCCTGCCTCTCTTCCTACTTGTGATCTCTCTGTCTCTGTCAAATAAATGAATGAATGAATGAATGAATGAATGAATGAATGAATTAATGAAAGAATGAATGAATGGCAATGCAGAGTCCTGAGGTATATGAATGGGCAATTTTACAAGATTCGGACGTACTGTTTTTTTCAAAGTGATTGATTTGCATTCTCAGCAGCCATGTTTCAGAGATTCTATCAATCTGCATTCTCACCAATACCCAAATTTATCCTAATTTTTAAATTTTCCAGTTGAAAGTCTGTATCCCTTAGTATACCTTAGTGTACCGATGTACATCTGTCTCATTGATAGTTAATCTGTGGCACTTTCTCTATTTTTTTTTTTTTTTGCCCCAAACATGTTTATTTTTCTGATAATGTTCTTTTCATGTCTTTTGCCCACTTCCATGCTGGATTGTTTCAGTTTTTCTTAGTGTTTTCTGGAATTTTTTAAATACTTGCCTTCAACTGATCCTAGTTGAGTATATTTGTGCAAACATCTTCTCCAGATTTGTGGAGATTTTTAGATGTTCTTTTTGCATTTGCTTTCATGAACAGAAGGTTTTCCCTTTAATGTAGTCATAGGTATCGCATTGGTCAGTCTTCTGTCTACGGCTGTCATCTTGGTGTCTTTATGTAGTATCATCTCATTAAGAAATCTTTCCCTAAGAACAGCTATATTTTCTTCTTGAGTATCCATTTAAATTTTTGTTCATATATCCATCTGGAGTTGATTATCATAAGTAATGTAAGCAGAGATTCAGTAACCTCTGTCCATATGGAGATCCAGTTTCTCAGGTCTATTTACTAGATGGGGCCTTCTAGACCCACTTGACATCCCATGCACTTCTCCCACACCACAGAAATCCACACATCCCTGAATCCTATACAGGGCTCTGTGTCCCTTTCTGTGGGTCAGACAGTCTATCCCTGTGCCAGCATCCAACTGTCTTAGATGCTATACATTGAAATAAATATTATTTAATACAGAAAATCCTCCTATGTTTTTCTTCTAAAGAGTCTTTGGTATTTTCCTCTTGACCTTCCATAAAAATCTTAGAATACAGGCCCTTCCTCCCTTTCTGTGTCTCCCTACCCTACTGTCTTGCCAAATTTCCCAGAGCCCCTCCTGATAGTTAAAGTTGTTCATGAAATGTGACCCCAGGACCTGCCAGGGTTGTCCATGCCCAAGGGTGACAAAGTGGCAGTCAGCAAGAGGAATGAAACAGAAAGACAAGAAAACATTACAGTCCCTCTCCTTTCTGACAGAAATGTTTCTTTCCTTCAGTGGAAGCTTTGGAAACTTGCTAGGGCTTTCCTCACTGGCCCCAGTGTGCCCATGGATTTCTTGGTTAGACGACCACACAGGGGTTATCAGACACCTGCCTCTTATGGCCCCTATTGTTGTCATCCCCTCACCCCCTGGGTCCTGTGAAGACCAAACGCTTTTATATCCCTTTTTTTAGAACTGTTTGTTCTGTGGAGAAACGACAGTTTCGCTTTCATGTTCTGTAAATGTGAGCCTACAACTATCAGCCAATCTTCCTGAGGGAGGGGCTCAAGTCAGAGGCTGTCATCCTTCCTGTTGTTTTCACACTTTGCCCAGAGAGGACAGAGGCTCTCTACCTCTTGCTCTATGCAATAGTCTCAGAAGCACCCAGTGCCTGCATTTCCCAGGAAGGTCAGGTCTGCAGTATGTTCCTATGCCAGGAGTTCCAGGGATGCTCCTTGAGCCAGATTTTCTGTTGTGTTAGTGAAAACATTGATGAATTCTAACTTCAGAAACCCTTTCCTCCCCAGAGCTGGCGACTGAGCAAACTGCACCTGCAATGATGGGATAGTACTGGCTTTGTGTTTGGAGGGTTGAGGTGCAGTTCTGGTTGGAAGAGAACTAAGATTTCACCCAGCTTCTCATGCTATCCTCTTTGCAGGAGAGAGCATCATAGTCTGAAGATGCTTTTTTTCTTCTTTTTTTTTATGAGAAAGTTGTAAGAAAATTTGGAATGAGCAGAAAGTTTACATGATGTCTGCAGTTGGAAACTATGCTTTTTTCACCCTTTTTTTGTTTATTGAACATTTTATTTATTTTAGTTACTTAACACATAGTATAATATTGGTTTCAGAAATAGAATTTAGTGATTCTTCACTTACATGGAACACCCAGGGCTCATCATAACAAGTGCCCACCCATTGCACACTTAGACCATCTCCCCACTCAGCTCCCTCTACCAACCTTGTTTGTTCTCTATTGCTGAGAGTCTCATGGTTTGCTTCCCTCTCTCTTTTTTTCCTTCCTACATGTTCACTGGTTTTGTTTCTTAAATTCCACATCTGAGTGAAATAATATGTTCCTGGTCTTTCTCTGACTGACTTATTTCATTAGCACAACTATGTTTTGTTTTTAATGCTAACCATCCTTTAATACCTTAGACCCATTTCAAAGCTCTGTGAGTTTTGATCGTTGGTAGCAAGGCAAAAGAAATCTTTGGTTGGGCGTATTTTTCATCTATTCAGGCTATAACAAAATATGATAGCTGGCTGGCTTAGGAACACAAATTCTGGATTCTAGGAAGACTCAGATCAAAGCACCTGTCAATTCAGTGTTTGGTGAGAGCTCACATATGACATGGACATTTCTTCCTGTCACATCACATGGCAGAAGGCATCTCTAGGTTCTATTAAAGGGAACTAATCCATTCATGATGGCTCTGCTCTCCCAGCTAAGCCACTGTCCGAATGACCACCTACTAATACCATACCTTTGAGCATACACTTCATCCATAAATTTTGTGGAGGAAGCAAGCGTTCCGTCCATAGAAGTCACATAGAAAAGTCTGTCTATGGAGGTTCAATGGACCTATCACCTTCATCTTAGAATACAGCACTCTCATCCCATTTTAATATTCATCTCATTATTCTTAAAGTATAAAACGTCTCTTTTTTGGGGATTCTTCATTCAACTAATAATATCATCTGCTTGGTTCTTCTGTTAGTAACTAAATACAATTCTTAACATATATTCAGTTTTTTAAAAGATTTTATTTATTTATTTGACAGAGACAGAGAGATCCCAAGTAGGCAGAGAGAGAGAGATGGAAGCAGGCTCCCCGCTGAGCAGAGAGCCCGATGTGGGGCTCAATCCCAGGACCCTGAGATCATGACCTGAGCCGAAGGCAGAGGCTTTAACCCACGGCGCCCCTAACATATATTCATTTTTATTTGTTTGAAAGTCATGATTTTCCCTCTTTTGAAAATTGTCTTTGCAGGACATGTTGGATGGGGATGAACTTTGAGTACCCTCCTACAGGTAAGATCACTGGTATGGAGACAACCTTATGTGTATAAATATATATATATAT
>CM053607.1:124652477-124682145 GCA_028646535.1 Procyon lotor | reverse complement strand
ACTAATGACATCCTGGAATTGTCATGATATAATCAGGTACCTATGTTTCAAGAAGTGCAGAATTGAATAGGAAAGATTAGAACTCTTATTTACTTTTTTGGCCACTTCCTATCATATGTTCTAAATCCCACTCAAATCTTTCCATTTGGCGAGGCAAATGGACATTAAGCTGAGATAGGGCAATTTTTTACCACAAGGACTATGTGCTCAGCTATTCCCTCATGGAACACACATCCTGGTGACCTTTTCTCTGCCCCCTATCTCTCCCAGAAGACAAGTCCTGCCCTTATTTGCTGCAGGGGATAGGAGGTGAGCTATGTCTGCAGTTCTTCTGTGCTCCCCAATGTGCTGGCCTGACTCATTTTCCTATACAATGGAAAGGTTTTGGGCTCCTTTACTGAGATTTCAAGAAAATGAAGACTGTCTGCATCAGTTTCTCATTTTTGTGCACAAACTTACACACACTTATTGGCTTAAGACAACAACACAGGTTTATTCATTTACAGTTCCAGAAGATTGTTGTCTAAAATGAATCTTAAGGGTGCTAAAATCAAGGTGTCAGAATGGTTCATTCATTCAGGGAAGCTCCAGGGGCCAATCCATTTTTTGTCTTCTCTTCATCTTAGAAGTTGGCTGAATTCCCTAGTTTGTGGTCCTTCTTACATCTTTCGGGATTTTTACTCCAAACTCTTCTTCCAACATCTCATCTCCTTTTTTTGCATTCAGGCTTCCTCCTTCATATAAGTTCCCCTGTGACTACCTTATCACATTAATCAGTAAGGCAGAGGGATCTTCTCTTCAGAAAACCTTGCTAGAATTCAAGCAGCCCATCAAGAGGCCAATCGAAAAGTTGTGGCTGATATCACTCAAGAATTGCTTGTGGAAGCAGATAACACTCCTCTGGATATGGCTGTGTTTGGAGAATCTGGAACTGGGAAGTCTAGTTTCATCAATGCCTTGTGAGGTCATAGTCATGAAGAGGAGGATTCTGCTAGTGTTGGAGTTGTGGAGACCACCATGGAGAAAACGCCCTACCAATGTCTAAAATATCCCAATGTGGCCTTTTGGGACCTGCCTCGAACCTCAACTCCTATTTCCTTCCACATACATATCTTGAAATGGTGAGATCTGCTAACTATGATTTCTTCATCATTGTTGCTTCCTCATGATATAACTTTAATAATATTTTGCTGGACCAAAATATTAGGGATCTAGGCAAGAAATTTGACTTTGTTAGAATCAACATGGACAATGATTTATATAATGAAGAGGAAAAACAAGGCCAGGTCCTTGAAAATGGAGAAAGAGTTCTTGAGGAGATACAAGACAACTGCCTGGCAAGTCTCAGCAATATCAGAGTGCAATAGCCTGACAATTTCTCAGCAACTTTGACTTGGGTGACTTTGATTACCCAAGACTTGAGGAAACCCTGCTGAAGGAGCCCCCTATTCATAAGCACTACAACTTTGTGTTCTTGTTGTCCAATGTGTCTGATGCTTCCACTGAAATGGAGACCGCTTTCTTCAGAAAAAGATCTGGCTGGATGCTCTAAAATCACTGGCTTTCACTTTCATCTCCGTCCTTGCCTATTTCAATGACTTTGAGTTGTCTCATCAGGAAAAGTGCTTGAATCTTTATGAGAGCTATTTTGGTTTGGATGAAAAGTCAATCAAGGGGAATGCCAGGAAGCTGGTCATGTCTGTGGAAGAGATTAAGAGTTTTACCAAGTCCTTGAATTTCTGGTTACTTCTGAAGAATGACTGCATAGTTGCCAAGGCCATGAAGTGTGCTGAAGGCTATTGTTTCATGAATGGATTCCTCTCATCCACTCTCTGCCAGCTTTTGAAGATCTACTTTCTATATTTGAAATTCATGAATAAAGTGGCTGATGATGTTAAAATTCTCTTGCATAAGACTTTAGAGACCTTATGATGCCACAGAGATGGGTCAGAATGCCTAACTAAATAACAATATGTCTCAGATCTTGTGTTCTATGAGTAAGGTTGTGGTCATCTTCTACCCATCACCTATGTGGTATCTTCCCTAAAGTGGTGAGAATATCTTCATTGGAGAAAAACCATTGCTCCACGTGGATAATGGGTTATCCTTTGCTATGCAAAGGGGATTCTACCATTTGCTCTTTATGCATTCCCTGGGCTATTTTGCTTAAATCCTGACAGAAATGCACCCATATTTTTCATTAATCTCTAATGGTTATGAGATGGTTTTTATTTGGTTGATTTACTCAGATAATAAACATTTGGTACAATCACGAAAACTATTTTCCTTTGTTTCTTTATGAATGATTTTCCTCAGGCATCATATCAATACTCTCTTCATCAGTCTAAGGGAAATGCACAAGTCAGGGAAATGTCTAAGTTAATACTGTAGTGTGTAGTAGGGCACTGCAGCGGGAAAGAGGAAGTTGAAAAAGGATTAGGGAAATGTTCCAGGAAGTCATATTTTCAGATACTACTCAGGAACAAAGGGAAGGGAACAAAGTCAGGGTTTATATTTATTGTTTTAATTTTTAAAATTTAAATTCAATTATCCAGCATCCGTGAGGGCACATTGAGGAGTCTGAGGGGAACAACATTTTGGCTCTGGGACTGAAATGAGAGGCCTCTGTTTTCTTCCTTCCTTCCTTCCTTCCTTCCTTCCTTCCTTCCTTCCTTCCTTCCTTCCTTCTTTCTATCTTCTTTTTCTTCTTTCTTGCTTATTTTTTGTGGTATAATAGCTTTAATTTATTTCATTTTTTTTATTATGTTCAGTTAGCCACTGTATAGTTTTTGATGGAGTGTTCATTGATTCATTAGTTGCATATAACACCCAGTGCTCATCACATCACGTGCCCTCTTTAATGTCCATCACCCTATTACCCCATCCCATTCTGCAACCCTCAGTTTGTTTCCCAGAGTCAAGTGTCTCTCATGGTTTGTCCCCCTGTCTGATTTCTTCCCATTCTGTTTTCTCTCCCTTCCTCTGTGATCCTTTATGATCTTAAGCTATTTCTTATATTCCACATATGAGTGAAACCATACGATAATTGTCTTTCTCTGACTGACTTATGTCACAGGGTTTATATTTCTAGGAATTTATCAACATTAGATGGGCTGAGAGATCAGTGAACTGGGCACAATGAGGGGCAAGAGATATGAGAGAGTGCAGGTGAATTTGGAAGGAATTTGAAAGTAAAGATGAATTACATTAGGCAAGTTGGAAGAAAATGCTTTTCATTTCCACTCAGATGTTGCAAAAAACCTGTGAAACAGGGGCTGTTTACATCAGACACCTCACAGAGCTGCAGACACCTCACAGCTCTGTCTGCAGAGCTGCTGATATTTACATCAGCAATATCAGCCTCAGGGCTCAAGGATTGTTATTCCTGCTATTACTGTAATTGAGACTTTCCCCACTTTTTTGCCCAATTCTGGTATAAGGTGGATGTTTTATTGCTGAAGAGGTGTACATGGTGATGCTGTCTCTCAGACCTCTCATTACTCTGAAGACTCTCCCCAGAGATTGGAAGGAACAGAGATATAGAGGACGGCACTAATGTTTCACAATTTCCTAACCATTCTGTGTTGCCCCACTGCTCATGAAAGGTCTGCAGGAGGAAAGAAGGGAGTCAGTAAGGCAGAGAGTGAATGATTGTTTGTGCTGTCTCATGCATAATAGATGTGTGGAATAGTCAAAGGGAAGGAGCTCTTGACCTTCTTGTGTGGTCACATTGCATTTAAATATGTTCATGCTTTAGACTTTGATATGCATTCCCAATGCAGGATTTTAATGCTGAGGATCCAGGCTGCTTGTCTTCTTGCCACGAGATACCATCCATCTATCCTTATAAAGAGCAAGGACACAGAAGAAATCCTCTTTCTTTTTCACCTCATCAACTGCCAGATATGGGCAGCACTGGGACTGATACAACCTTCCCCTCCTCTAGAAGTCATGACCTTTTCAAGATCCTTAGGTCTCTTCCTCCCAACTCACTGGCTTTTCATTAAGACAGAAAAAGGCAAATCCAATGGGTCTCTCATGAATCCCTTTGGAAAGACACTTGTGACAAGACCAAAGTTATCAAATACGTATAGCTATAGAGTTTTCTTTAAAGTTCTCTTGATTCCAGAGGAGACAGGCAAATGCATTTTCCATTTGAGAAGGAAGAACTCAGAAGAAGGTAAAAGTAGTAGAATAAATTTTAGTGGTTTGGTTTTATCGTTCATGTCCTAGAGTAAACAAGAGTGTTCATGTGCCTGGCTGGCATTTATGAAAAACCTTAAAGATTCTTCTGGCCATGCCAAGTGTGAAAGAGGGGGTTGTTAAAAGGGTAGAAAAGTGTTAGGGTCCCAGGGGAGGAGACAGAGCTGTTAGGTGTCTGCAGACCAAGACATCTGAGCCCAGCTGATCAAAGATTGTGAACAATTTGGGACTGTTATCAGGTCAGCATCCAAGACTCAGCCAGTTTCTATCTGAGGTGGCTTCTGAAGCTCCTCCAGAGCTTCTGTAATTGTTGGTCATCACATTTAGCATCTTGGGTGATCTGCTGTCATTCAGCATTCTCATTACCATCTCACTGTGCTTGAAATATTTTGTTCCCCATGAGACCTTGCCTTGAACACAAAACTCCTTTTCATGACCTGAATTTGGGAATCATGACTTGGACGACTGGAGAGTTGCTATAGGTGGAAAGGGAGACTTCTCACCCCTGATTCTTGGTGATCCTGTCTGAAGGCATCTTCTTACCAGCTGTGTCAGTGGTAAAACAGCCACTGTCCTAACTTCTCTCCTGTTTAGGAACTGTGAGATGACATACTGCTTCTCATAAGTAGGACATCATTAGAACAGGTGATGTGAAAACTCCAGCTATCAAGCTACCTGGGCCTCTCTCTCCTAATGCATGACTCCTGGGAGTCATCATTAAGAAAGGAGGAGGTAAACTTTAGTGATCTTTATTGGGATACTTTTTCTCCTGCATAATTATAATGACAGATAAATTTTATTGAAAGCTAATTGTGGGCCAGGTTACTGCTAACATGTTCCAAATTCCAAACAAGCCAAAGTGTGGCACATTGTCACTCCACCCAGACACAGCAGACCTGCACTGGAAGGTCGATTCTCCATAACATTTGGCTTTAAAACCAGTGGGGCTTAACTTCAAGAGTTTTTATTGCTGTTGTTGTTTGTTTGTTTGTTTTGTTTTATTTTTGTTTTGTTTTCCACAATCAGTGGTATTAATGCCAGGTATTTTAGAAATCAACTGGATCAGCTCTGGAAGTGGCAATAGGAAACTGACCCCAAACCTTAAACATCATAAACAAACAGCTCTTTGGAGATACAGTATAGAAGCAGCAGTCTCAAAAGCCCCTGGGGGATACAGAAAGGAGATTTGCCACTAATATCAGAATGTGCATTGGAGGGACAGGTATCTTTAGGAGAATTCTCCAAGAATAAACAAGCTGGTCAGTGCCACTTCTCTACTCATCCTATCCTAGTTACCAGAAGACCCAAGAGAACCAGCACGAACACTTGCCACAGAGCTTGCTAACACTATGTGACCCATCCCCACATTCTCTTGTGTACCCACCCTATCCAACATGTTCCATGTTGGAACTTCCAACATGGAAGTTCTTCCAAAGCGTCTCCAGACAGGTCTCATCCTTCATGTAACCCTGGTAGGGACCAGGGATTAATACCTACCCTAACATCATGCATTATACCTCCATGTAGTTCAGTGGACTTGTTTTAATCAATCTACCCCATACAGCAGGTGTCCCTCCAAAGCAGTTCCTGATGAATCTCATTCTGCAAGCAGCACCAGCAGTGCACCACTCCGCTCCAGAGTGACTTTTGTCCACAGAGAAAGGAAGATAACCACACATACAAGTTCAAATATAGCCATAGCAGTGGGCTGGGGACAGTCATCTCATCTGCCTTCCAGTCCAGCCCACTAAGAAAAACCTCATTGGGGGCTGCACAAAAAGAAAGCCCTGTATTGGGTGTCTATCTCAATCCTAAGACAACTGGGGGCAGACATCTGGTCTGACTGTAGGCCAAGCACAATAGCTAAAGCCTCAGGGAACAACATAAGGAGAATACCCTGCTGTTTGGTGTAACAATAGTCCAGGTGAGTGGACTATGAGCAGGTACCTACTCTGACTCAAATACAAACCCAGACAGCCCCAGAAGGGCCCCTTAACAGCCCAGGGGCCATACAAAAAGTAAAAGGGGCACTGTGGCCAACTGGAATGAAGGCAAATGCATTTTGATCATGCGTATACACATATAACACACATGAGGCACCACAGATGCACCTGGTTGTGGTGAGCAGGGAACATTGCACTATAGGTCACTAAAGAACCTCTTCGTCATAAGGACACTGCTTTCAAGGTCAGGAGACCTAGCTGACTTTCTTACTACATGGAATCATAGAGAATTAGATGAAATTAGAAAGGAGAAATATGTACCAAATAAAAGACAAGACACAATCACAGCAAAAGAGCTAACTTTTTAGCAGAGTTAAGCAATATACCTGATAGACAAGTCAAAGTAATGATCATAAATATATGTGTCAAAGTTGAGAAAAGAGTAGAGGATCTCATTCAGTGACAAGATAAAGAGATAGAAAATATAAAAAAAGAACCAGTTGAGCATGAAGTACTCTATAAGTTAAATTAAAAGTTCACTAGAGTGAAGAAAGAGTAGAAGAAATAGAACAGATCAGTGACTCAAAAGAGTAATGAAAAGGAACTAGGATGAACAGAGAGAAGGAGAAGGAGAAAGAGGAAGAAGGAGAAGAAGGAAGAAGAAGAAGAAGAAGAAGAAGAAGAAGAAGAAGAAGAAGAAGAAGAAGAAGGAGGAGGAGGAGGAGGAGGAGGAGGAGGAGGAGGAGGAGGAGGAGGAGGAGAAGGAGAGGAAGAAGGGGAGGGGGAGGGGGAGGGAGAGGAGGAGGGGAAGGAGGAATGAAGGGAGGGAGGGAGGGAGGGAGGGAGGGAGGAAGGAAGGAAGGAAGGAAGGAAGGAAGGAAGGAAGGAAGGAAAAAGAAGAAAGGAAAAAAGGATAATAAGAAATGAGAATAGGTCAAGGAAACTCAGTGATGTCACCAAATGTAATAACATTCATATTTAGGAATCCTAGAGGGAGAAGAGAGAAAAGAGGGCAGAAAAATTATTTTAAGAACTAATAGCTGAAAACTTTCCACATCTGGGGGAGGAAATAGATATCCAGATCCAGGAGGTACAGCAAGCTGTCAACAAAATCAATAAAAGGTGGTCCACACCAAAACACCTAGTAATTAAAGTGGCAAAAAGCAATGATAAAAAGTGAATTTTAAAACAACAGGAGAAAACAGTTGCATACAAGGGAATCCCCATAGAACATTAGTTGATTTTTCAGTAGAAACTTTGCAGACCAGAAGAAAGTGTCATGAGATATTCAAAATGCTGAGAGAAAAATACCTGCAGCTAAGAATTTTAGCTTTAGCAATAACAATTTTATTGAGGAAGGCTGTCATTCAGAATAGGAGAGATAAAGACTTTCCCAGAAAAAAATAAACTTGGAGGAGTTCATCACCACTAAATCAGCATTATAAGAAATGTGAAAGGGAAATCTTTGAGTGAAAGAAAAGGCCATAATCAGGGTTAAGAAAATTAGGATTGGTAGAAATTTCACAGGTAAATACAAACGTAATAAATGTAGTAGACAAATTGCTTACAAAATCAATCTTGATGTTAAAGCAGAAAAGCAGTAAAATCAATTACATCTGTAAAAATCAGTCAATGAATTTAGAACTAAAAGGCTGTAAAGGATAACTCCATATATATAAAGCATGGTGGCACGAGACAAAGAATAGATTCAAACTTAAGGGACCATCAACTTAGTAAGTGCTGCTATATGCAGAACATTTACACGCAAACCTAATGGTAACCACAAATCAAAAGCCTGTAATAGATATAAAAATAGATATAAAAAAATAGGTATAGATATAAAAAAAGATATAATAGATATATAAAAAGATATAATATAGATATAAAAAAAGAAAGGGAAAGGGCACAGAGGATGAGGCGGTCACAGCCTGGGGGAAGCTGGTTTCCCACACAGCGATGTGGAGGTTGGAATCATGTGGGAGAGGAGTTGGCTGCAAGAACAGGACATCTGAAAGCAAGAAGTGAGACTTCCATTATGACTTTAGGGACTGCTGTTAGTTGCTACAGGAAATGGATTCTGTGAGCGCTTCCTTCCTGTCAGGACTGAAAACCGGCAGCCCTGGAGAGCTGCCTCCTCAACTCAACACTGTGGGGAAGGATGATTACTTTTTGTAAAGCCGAAGTGTAGCAGAATGTTTGTGAGAAGAACAAATCAGAGAGAGGGGGACAAGATGGCAGAGAAGTAAGAGATTCTGTTGCAACCTGTCCCCAAAAGTGAGCTGGATATCTACCAGAACACGCTGAACACCCATGAAATCAACCTGAGGAGCAAGATTTTTCACTTCTGGACCTCTACGGGAGCAGAAGACAGCAGCGGAGAGAGTGCACCCTGCCTGGATCATGGGCGAAACATCCTCTCATCCACTTCTCATCAAAATGACTATGAGGAGGAACACCCAACAGAGGAAAAACCCAGAGATTGCACCCTCTTCCTCAGAACTATTAGACATGGACATAAACAGTATGTCAGAAAGGGAATTCAGGGTAAAATTCTCCAGGCAATGGCTAGGATGGAGAAAAACATGAATGACAACATAGAATCTCTAAGGGCAGAAATGAGAACCAGTATAGCTGATGTAAGAAGTGCTATCAGTGAGATCCAATCCAATCTAAATAGTCTAACAGAGTTAAAAAGGTTAAAAAGTTAAAAAGACAGAGGATAGAATTAGTGAACTGGAGAATAAAATGGTAGAGAAGAAAGGTCAGAAGGAGAGCTGGAGCAAACTGCTCAGGAATCATGAGAAGAGACTTAGGGAAATAAATGATGCCATGAAACGTTCCAAAGTGAGAATTATTGGAATCCCAGAGTGGGTAGAGAAAGACAGAAAACTAGAAGATATAGCTGACCAAATTCTGAATGAAAATTTCCCCAATCTGGGGAATGGAACAAGTGTTCATGTCCCAGAGGCAGAAAGGACACCTGCCAAGATCAACAAGTCTAGAAAATCAGCGAGACACATCACAGTGAAAATTTTTTAAAGATTTTATTTATTTATTTGACAGAGAGAGATCAAAAGTTGGCAGAGAGGCAGGCAGAGAGAGAGAGAGGAAAGCAGACTCCCCGCTGAGCAGTCAGCCTGATGTGGGGCCCGATCCCAGGACCCTGAAATCATGACCTGAGCCAAAGGCAGAGGCTTTAACCCACTGAGCTACCCAGGCGCCCTGGACATGTGCTTTTAATTAAAGATTATGCCTCTATCAGAAAGGATGAATACCCAATTTTTGTATCAACATGGATGGGACTGGAAGAGATTACGTTGAGTGAAATAAAGTCAAGCAGAGAGAGTCAATTATCATATGGTTTCACTTATGTGTGGAGCATAAGGAAAAACAAGGAGGACATTGGGAAGGGTGAATTGAAAGGGGAAGGGTGAGAGAAAAGAAGGGGAAGGGTGAGAGAAAAGAAAGGTAGGGTGAATTGGGGGAAATTGGAGGGGGATATGAAGCATGAGAGACAATGAACTCTGAGAAACAAACAGGGTTTGGAGGGGAGGGAAGTGAGGGGTTGGGTGAGCTTGGTGGTGGGTATTGAGGAGGGCACGTATTGCATGGAGCACTGGGTGTGGTGCATGAACAATCAATCTTGTAACACTGAAAAAATAAACATATTTGGGGGAAAAAAAACCCAACCCCATCAAATAGGAGAATTACAGACCAATATCCTTGATGAATACCGATGTAAAAATTCTCACCAAAAAACTAACCAATAGGATCCAACAGTACATTAAAAGGATTATTCACCACGATCAAGTGGGATTTATTCCTGGGATGCAAGGTTGGTTCAACATCCTCAAATCAATCAATGTGATTCAATACATTAATAAAAGAAAGAACAAGAACCATATGATACTCTCAATTGATGCTGAAAAAGCATTTGACAAAGTACAGCATCCCTTCCTGATCAAAACTCTTCACAGTGTAGGCATAGAGGGTACATTCCTCAACATCATCAAGGCCATCTATGAAAACCCACAGCGAATATCATTCTCAATGGGGAAAAGCTCTCAGCATTTCCCCTGAGATCAGGAACACGGCAGGGAAGCCCACTATCTCCACTGCTATTCAACATAGTACTAGAAGTCCTAGCCTCAGCAATCAGACAACAAAAAGAAATCAAAGGCATCCAAATTGGCGAAGAAGTCAAACTCTCACTTTTTGCAGATGATATGATACTTTATATGGAAAATCCAAAAGACTCCACTCCAAGAATGCTAGAACTCATCCAGGAATTCAGTCAAGTATCAGGATAGAAAACTAAATTTGTATTTCAGCTAATTGATTTATAGTGTACAGAAATGCAAAGGGTTTTTGTATAATCATTTTATCTCTTCAAACTTTACTAAATTTATTTATTATTTCTAAAAGTTTTTGGTGGGATCTTTAGGGTTTACTTCTTTCTTTATGTTTTGATGCCTTTATCTTTTTGCTTGTATGTTTGTTTCATTACTATGGCTAGAACTTCCATTACTATTTTGTATATAATTGATGTGAGTAGTCATCCTTGTCTTGTTCCTAAACTTAGAGGAAAGGATTTCTACTTTTTGCTGTTACACATTATGTTAACTGGGTTTGTCCTATGTGGCTTTTATTATGTTGAATTACCTTCTTTCTATGCACAACTTGTTGAGCATTTTTATCATGAAAAGGCATTTAATTTTCTTCAAAAAATTGTTTTTGCTTCCACAGAGGTGCCCATACGATTTGTACCTTTTATTTGTTTTATGTGGTGTCTTATATATATTGATTTGTTCATGTGAAATTATGCTTGCTTCCCAGAGATAGGTCTCATTTGTTACTGATATATGGTCCTTTTGATTTGCTGTTGAATTAGATTTGTTAGCATTTTGTTTAAAAAATTGACATCTATGCTCATTAAGAATTTTGGCCTGTAATTTTTCTTTCTTCTAGGGTCTTTGTCTGGCTTTAGTCGCAGGGTAATGCTGACCTTTTAAAATAAGTTTGGATATGTTTCCTGCTATTTAATTCTTCAGAAGAGATTGAGAAGAAATGGTATTAATTCTTTTTTCGAAGTTTGGTGGAATTACCAGTGAAGCAATCTAGTCCTGGGCTATTTTTTATTGAGAGACTTGATTACTGATTCAATCTCCTTCATCATTATCTATCTACTTAGACTTTTAAAAAACTTGTCCCTGAGTCAGTCTTGGTAGTTCTATGTTTACAGGAATTTATGCATTTCTTCTAGGTAATCCAATCTGTTGGCATATAAGTGCCTTTGTATTTTCATTTATCAGGTATTTCCAACTTGAGTTTTATGTGTCTTCTCTTTTTTCCCTCTGGCTAGCTAAAGATTTGCCCATTTTTTTTTTATTATTTTAAAAAACTATCCCTTGGTTTCATCAATATTTTCTATTACTTTTTTTTGTCTTCAATTCCTTTATTTCTGTTCTGGTGTTGATCTTTTTCCTTCTGCTTACTCTTGGTTTAGTTTTCTTTTCTTGTTCTATTTCTTGAGGTACAAAGTTAGGTTGCTTATTTGAGATGTTACTTTTTTTTTCCAGGTGTAGGAATTTATTAATTTAAACTTCTGTCTTTGAACTGCTTTTTGGTATGTTTCATTTCCATTTTTGTTTGTGTCAAGATATTTTTTCATTTACTTTTTGATTCCTCTTGGCCCATTGGTTCTTTAGGAGCATGTTGTTTAATCTGCACATATTGTGAATTTTGTTTTCAAAGAACTTGCTTCTGGTTTCATTAACTACTTTGAATGTAAAATGACTAAATGCTCCAATCTGTGGACATAAAGGGGGCAGATGAATAGAGAAGCAAGACTCATCCATATGCTATCTATGGGAAACTCATTTCATACCTAAAGACACATGCGTGATGAAAGTGAAAGGATGGAGAAGCCTTTATCATAGAAATGGATGCAAAAAGGAAGTTGGATAATAATACTTATATGATACAAAATAGACTTTAAAATAAAATAATGTAATAAGAGACAAAGAAGGATGTTATAGTTTTAAAAATATTTTATTTATTTATTTGAAAGAGAGAAAATGAGAGAGAAAGCATGCAAACAAGGAGATGGGCAGAAGAAGAGGGAGAAGCAGACTCCCTTCTGAGCAGGGAGCCCAATGTGGGGCTCAATCTCAGGACCCTGGGATCATGACCTGAGCTGAAGGCACATGCTTAACTGACTGAGCCACCCAGGTGCCTCAAGAAGGATGCTACATTATCGCAAACAAAATAATCCAACAAGGAGATATAAGAACTATAAATATTTATGCACCTAAAACCCAAATATATAAAGCAGTTAATAACAAACATACAGGAACTAATTGATAGCCATACAATAATAGGAGGTGATTAACACCCTATTTACATCAATGGACAGATAATTGAAACACAAAATCAGCAAGAAAACAGCAGCTTTGAAAGACACAGGGACCAGACACATCTAACAGATATATTCAGAACATTATCTCATAAAACAGCATACACATTTTTTCAAATTTTTGGCATGAAACGATCTCCAGGATAATCACATACTAGGCCACAAGATAAACCTCAACAAGTTTTAATAGATTGAAGACATACCACACATCTGTTCTGAACACAATACAATGAAACTAAAAATCACCTACAAGAAAAAAGTCTGGAAAGAGCACAAGTACATGGAGGTTAAATAAATGTTATCATACAATGAAAGGTTCAACCAAAGGACAAAGAGGAAATAAAAAATACGTGGAGACAAATGAAAGCAAATACACAATGATCCAAAATATTTGGTATGCCACAAAAGCAGTTCTGAGAATTAAGTTTAGAGCTATACAGGTCTGTATAGGAAAAGAGAAGGAAATTCTCTTTTCCTTTAAAGAGAAGGAAAATTCTCAAATTAACTTAAATTTACACATAAAGGAGCTAGAAATGGAACAACAAATGAAGTTTAAAGCCAGCAGAAGGCAGGAAACACGAAAGATTAGAGCAGAAATAAATGAAATAGAAATTGGAAAACCCATAGTACAGATCACTGAAACCAGAAGCTGGTGCTATAAAAGGCCCACAAAATTGGTAACCTCCTAGCTAGACTCATCAAAAAACAAACAAAACCACAATGAGATATCACCTTACACCAGTTAGAACGACAAAAATTAACAAAACAGGAAACAACAAATGTTGGTAAGGATGTGGAGAAAGTGGAGCCCTCTTACACTGTTGATGGGAATGCAAGTTGGTACAACCACTCTGGAAAACAGAATGGGGGTTCCTCAGGATATTAAGAATAGAGTTACCCTACAACCCAGCAATTGCACTACTGGGTATTTACCCCAAGGATACAGATGTAGTGAAAAGAAGGGGCACGTGCACCCCCATGTTCATAGCAGGAATGTCCACAATATCCAAACAGTGGAAGGAGCCAAGATGCCTTCCAACAGATGAATAGAAAAGATGTGGTACTCATACACAGTGGAATATTATTCAGCCATCAGAAACAATGAATACCCACCATTTGCACTGACATGGTTGGAACTGGAGGGGATTATGTTAAGTGAAGTAAGTCAAACAAAGAAAGACAATTATCATATGGTTTCACTCATATATGGAACATAAGCAATAGCATGGAGAACCACAGAGGAAGGGAGGGAAATCCAAAGGGGGAGAAATCAGAGAGGGAGATGAACCATGAGAAACTATGGATCCCCCCAAAAATCTTGGGGCTTCAGAGGGGAGGAGGGTAAGGGAGGGGATAACAGGGTATTGAGGAGGGCACATGTTGTGATGAGCGCTGGGTGTCATACATAACTAATGAATCATTGAACACTACATCAAGAACTAATTATGTACTATACAGCAGCTAACTGAACATAATAATCAATTAATTAATTGAAAAAATAAAAACAAATATAAACAAACAAAAGGTAGAAGGGGACTCACACAAACAATATCAAAAATGAAAGAGGAGGAACAGCAAGTGACACCACAGGAATACAGAGGATTGTAAGACAGTATTATGAAAAATTATATGCCAAAAAATTGGATAACCTAAAAGAAATGGATAAAGTCCTAGAAACATGTAACCTTCCAAACTGAATCAGGAAGAAATAGAAAATCTGAAGAGAGAGAGATTACTAGCAAGGAAATAAAAAATCAGTAATCAAAACTCCCAAAAAACAGAAATCCAGGAACAGACAGCTTCATAGGTGAATTCTAGCAAACATTTAAAGCAGAGTTAATACCTGTTTTTCTCAAATGATTAGAAAAAAAAGGAAAATTTCCAAGTCCATTCTATGAAGCCAGATATTACCCTGATATGAAAACTAGACAAAGACACTACAAAACAAAAGAACTACAGGCTCATATCTCTGATAAACATAGATGCAAAAATTCTCAACAAAATATTAGCAAGCTGAACCCAACAATACATTACAAAAATCACTCAGCATAATCAAGTGGGATTTATTCTCTCACACAGAAAAAATATTTGCAAATCGATATTTGCAAATCACTCAAAGAAAATCAACCAATGTAATACATCTCATCAATAAGAGAAAGGATAATATAATCATGTCAGTAGCTGCAGAAAAAGCATTTTACAAAGTACTAGAGTTATTCATGATAAAAACAAAACAAAACAAAACTTCAACAATGTAGGTTGGGGGAAACAAATCTCAATATAGCAAAGGCTATAGATGAAAAATCCACAATGAACATCCTATTCAGTTACAAAAACCTGAGAGCATTTTCTCTAAGGTCAGGAATAAGATAAGACTGTCTATTCTCACTACTTTTATTCAACATAATACTGGGAGTCCTAGCCACAACAATCAGAAAAGAAATGGAATAAAAGACATCCAAATTCGTAAGGAAGAAGTAAAACTTTCATTACATGCAGATGACATGATACTGTATATATATAGACAACCCTAAAGACTCCACCAAAAAACTGCTAGAAAGGATCCATGAATTCAGTAAATTTACAGGATACAAAAACAATGTATAGATACCATTGAATTTCTATAAACTGACAATAAAGCAGCAGAAACAGAAATTACGAAAATAATCCCATTTACAATTGTGTGAAATACTATAAAATATCCAGGATTACACTTAACTAAAGAGGTGAAAGACCTATATCCTAAAAACTATAAAATATTGATGGCAGAAATTCAAGATGAAACTACCAGTGGAATGACATTCCATCCTCATGAATTGGAAAAACAAATACTATTAAAATGTCCATAAGATGCACCACAATGTAGAGAGTTAACACAATCCCTACCAGAATACCAACAGTAAGTTTCACCGAAGTCAAATAAGCAAGTCTAAAATTCGTATAGAACCACAAAAGATCTCAAATAGCAAAATTATCCTGAAAAAGAAAAACAAAGCTAGAGGTATCACAATTCCAGATTTCAAGTTACACTACAGAGCAATAGTAATCAGCACAGCATCGTATCGGAACAAAAATGGACACTAGGTCAGCAGAACAGAACTGAAAGCTCAGGATAAACCCACACATATACAGTCAATTAATGCACAACAAATGAGGCAAGAATAAGCAAAGGACAAAGTGTCTTTTCAACAGATGGTTTTAGGGAAATGCCACAGCTACATATAAAAGAATGAAACTGGACTTTTTATAACATACCCCAAATTAAACTCAAAGTGGACTAAAGACCTAAATGTGAGATGTGAAACCATAAAACGTTTAAAAATATATGCAGAAATTTCTTGGACATTTTCCTCAGCAACATATTTATGAATATGTCTCTCTAGGGAAGGGAAACTAAATCAAAAATAAACTATTGGGTCTACACCAAAATAAAAAGGTTTTGCACAGTGAAGGAAGCCATAAACTAAACAACAAGGCAACCCAGTAAATGGGAGAAGACATTTGCAAATGATATATTTATGAGAGGTTAATATAGAAAATGTATAAAGAACTTATACACCTCAACACCAATAAACAAAAAACTTGAAAAATTGGCAGGCGGAGGACCTCAATAGACATAACTCAAACACAATGAGACTAACAAAACACGCAGAAGATGAACAGATATAAATATATGTTCAACATTACTACTCATAGGAGAAATGTATATAAGAAAACACAATGAGATTATCATCTTACACTGGTTAGAATGGCTAGTATCAAAAAGATAAAAAACAAGTGTTGGTGAGGATGTGGAGCAAAAGGAACTATCAGGCACTGTTGCAGGAATGTAAATTAGTGCAACCACTGTGGACAACTTTATGGAGTTTCCTCAAAAGATTAAAAATAAAAATACTCTATAATCTAGTAACTCCACTATTGGACATTTACCTAAAGAAAACAAAAACACTAATTCAAAAAGATATCTTCACCTCTGTGTTTATTGCAGCATTATTTATAACGGTGAAAATTCAAGCATGCATTGACAGATGAATATAGAGGATGTATATATATGCATGGAGATATATATATATATATATACACATATGGAATATTGTATATTCACACACACACAATATATATACACATATATTCCACATATTCCATATAGATATAGAGGATGTATATATATGTATGGATATATGTATACACACACACACACACACACACACACACACACACATACACATGGAATATTACTCACCCACAAAAAGATAGCTTGCCATTTGTGACAAAATGGATGGAAATAGAAGGTATTATACAAAGTAAAAAAAGTCAGAAAGACAAATATGTAATTTTACTTATATGTGGAATCTAAACAAACAAATAACAGCAAAACAGATTGTTACATACAGAGAAGAAACTGGTAGTTGGCAGAGGGAAGGTAGGTGGGGAAAAGGTAAAATAAGTAAAAGAGATTAAGAGGTACCAACTTCCAGTTATAATAAGTCACAGAGATGAATACAACGACACAGGGAATGTAGCCAATAATATTGTAACAATGTTGTATGGTGACAGATGGTGACTGCACTTACTTGTGGAGAGATTTGAGTAATGTATAGAGTTGTTGAATCAATATGTTGTGTACCTAAAACTAATATAATGTTTTATGTTAATTATTCTTCAATCAAAAACTTGTGTGTGTGAGGATGTAACCTCCATGTTGGAGGAGGGAGTTGCTATTCCTAGGATATCACCAGAGTTTCCTGGGTTGCTGGCAAGTCTGCTTTCTTTTTCTTCTTTTTTAAAATGACAGCTTTTTTTTTTTTTTTTAAATATTTTATTTATTTGACAGAGAGAAACACAGCGAGAGAAGGAACACAAGCAGAGGGAATGGTAGCAGGAGAAGCAGGCTTCCTGCCGAGCAGGGAGCCCGATGTGGGGCTCGATCCCAGGACCTTGGGATCATGACCCGAACGGAAGGCAGACGCTTAACGACTAAGCCACCCAGGCGCCCCTGTTGTTGTTTTTTTTTTTTAAATAAATTTTTATTTGAGAGGGAGAGAGACAGAGCACTAGAGAGAGAGAGAACAAGCATGAGTCGAGGGTCAAGGGAGAGGGAGAAGCAGACTCCCCGCTGAGCAGGCAGCTGGATGTGGGGCTCGATCCCAGGACCCTGAAATCATGACCTGAGATGAAGGCAGATGCTTAACTGACTGAGCCACCCAGGCGCCCCAAAATGATAGCTTTTTTTGAGCAATAGTACACGTAGGTCTTATTCCTTCAACTACATGTCAATAAAAGAGATAGTTGTTTCAAAAGACATTAATAAAAATATTTTTAGGGGCGCCTGGGTGGCTCAGTCGTTAAGCGTCTGCCTTCGGCTCAGGTCATGATTCCAGAGTCCTGGGATCGAGCCCCGCATCTGGCTCTTTGCTCAGCAGGGAGCCTGCTTCTCCCGCTACCATTCCCTCTGCTTGTATTCCCTCTCCAACTGTGTTTCTCTCTGTCAAATAAATAAAATCTTTAAAAAAAAAATATTTTTAACAGGAGGAGCTTTGAGTGTTCATCTAGAAAAATTGCTAAATAGCAAACGAAGAACCCAAGGTGCAGGACATTGTGTGTAGAATGCTGCCGTTTTTGTAAAAAGGAGGAAATGGGTATGTGTATTTGTTCATCATCCATCAAAGATGGATCTGTAAGGATGACATGGTCCCTCTAGTACAGACCCTTGATGATTGCTCATTGGGTGTGGACAGACATTTTATTGTATACACCTTACATCTCTTGAATTATAAACTATATAGAGGATTTCTATTAAAAAAAATAAAACCAAATAAAGCCAGAATATGGCTACCAATGACACAGAGCTACTCTATACTGTTTCCACCCCAACTAGGTATACTGTCTATTAATTCCTGTACTAGCCATCTAGAGTTAGCAAACACTCTGAGTTGAAAGGTTTAGTCCTTGAGAAGACTACTGTCACTTCAAATACCAATTGCACTTGGGGGGATTCCCTAAGTCACCTAGACCTCCAACTGAATGTCTACAAATGTGAGGGTTCCTATAACCCCTTCAGGCTTGATAATTGATTAGAATGATTCACAGAAGTCAGGAAAGCTTTTTATGTACAAATATAGTTTTATTAAAAAGGATGCACATAGGGTGAAGTCTGGGAGGGAGGACACAGTTTCCATGCCTCTCCCCATGGAATCAGGTACACCACCCTCACAGAACACCAATGCAAACATCAACTAAGAAGCCCACTCAGGCACTGGTGTCTAGGTTTTTATGGGGATGTTATTGCATAGACATGATTGATCAAATCTTTGGCTACTTGATTAAGCACAATCTCCAACCCCATTCTCCTCCCCAGGGGTCCAGCTGGACCAAAGTCCCCACCCTCTATTCACAACGGGTGGTCTTTCTAGTGACCAGCCGCTGACATGAAGCAATCTAGGATCCTGCTTGGAACTGATAAGGGAAAAACTGTACTCTAAGATGGCCAACCAAATCAAGGGAATTCCAAACCCTGTCTCAAAAGCTCTTCTGGGTTCTTCTTTCCTAACCCCTTTTCATGCGCGTGCCAAAAGTACCAACTATCCGGAAGTAGAAGGGTATAAATGACCCTCCCTGCTTGTGCCCGGGGCTCACACCTTTGGAGAAAAGTCTCCTCTGAGCCCACCGGTGTTACCTAAACCTCCAATCCTCCAAAGTCTCCGAGTGCTGCTTGGTTCTTCTGCCAGGATCCAGTCCAGGTTCCGTAACAGGATCACTTCATTGGCCTAACAAAGTCAGCTCCTATCACTCAGCAAATTCCCAGGGATTCTGAAGCTGTGCCAGGAACCAGGGACAAGGCTAGATACCCTCTTTATTAGGCTTCACTCTCCATAGTGTATGGGCTGTCCAAGGTTAACAGGGGAGCCCTGAGTGTCATTTTTCCAGGACTCAGGCCTGTGTTCTTTGATTCTAGGTTCAGATCCTGACCTGCCTGGAGCCCGAGGCCTGGTTAGTGTGATCTCTCAGATGCCACTGAGAAGCCTCCTGCCCTCTCTCTCACAGCCCTCCTCTCACTCATGATGCCAAAAAAACATACCATATCAACGACCACGGTGCTTTCACTTTCCCGTCCTGGCAATGGCTGTGTTTCTCAGAAAAGGAGCCCTCAGAACTTTAATTTCACTTTCTATTCTTGGAAATGCAGAGCTCTGCAATGTGATGGATGCTGCCTTACTACTGGCCAGATATCCATGAGGGTGGGGCAGAGGCCACAGATGATTTAATTCCTGCCAGCTCCTCACAGGCAGTAAAGACATTTGGGTGACAGTCAGCTCTTTAATCTCTGCAGTGACCACACCAGCACACAGGACCTGTTCCAGGGCAAGGCCAGTCTGTGCAGAGCAGTGCTCCTGCTGGGGGCTGCAGGGAGCCCTTCATCCAGGCTCAGCATTCCCTGTGCTGCCTGGAGACCCGTTCAGAGCTCAGCTCTGACACCAGAAGTCTCTTTTCCTTCAGAAGCTGGTAAGCAACAAATCACTTTGGATTGAGTATAGGTCTAAAAATAGAATTCTATTTTTTTGTTTTTTTAAAGATTCTACTGACAGGGAGAGAGATCACAAGTAGGCACAGAGGCAGGCAGAGGGGCAGGCAGAGGGGTGGGGGGAAAGCAGGCTCCCTGCTGAACAGAGAGCCTGATGCGGGTCTCAATCCCAGGACCCTGAGATCATGACCTGAGCCAAAGGCAGAGGCTTTAACCCACTGAGCCACCCAGGTGCCCCTAAAAATAGAATTCTAGATCTTTAGGCCTAAGGTTGGGAGAGACTGGATGCTTGATTTTGGGTGCTGTAGACTTGAAAGACTGTGGCTGGCAGTCTAAGTGCATGGCTTAAGCCAGTTAGAGAATTTAACTATTTGGGCCATTTTCAGAGGGCAGATGGAGAATAGATTTTATGCCTGTGAACACACAAGGGTTCTGTGAATGTCAGGGGTATCAGTGGATAGGGTCTTTCCCTAAAAGCTTCTTGATCAGAACCTGCCCCCTCGCCCCCCACTGCCATCTCATGCCTACCTACCTTTCCCTGGGAAGACAATGCATATATTATCTATTAAAAAACAAAATTCAACTGAAAATTTTAAAGAGCTGATTCTTTTTTTGTTTAATGATTCATGAATTAGAAAATATCTTACCTAACAAATAGAAAGGAGCTCCACTGTCCTATAGAAAAAGAAACCTTTTTAAAGAAAGGGAAGAAGAAAAAAAGAAAAATTGTTAGCAAATAATGCACTGTTATAGTCAAGATTGCTTTCCTAAGGGGAAGGAAAGGGTCTATCAGCAAATTTCCTAGTGCCAACCAGGAGATTCCTAGGTTGACTGGTTAAATTTTACATGCCCAGGGGAGCGAAACTAGTTAGGTTAGATATTGGTCTTGATTTAATGAGGCAAGTTCTTAACTTAAATGGCTTCTATGGCCTTGTGGCCCTCTGGAACTTCTTTTTCACAATTCCACTACTTTGATCAGACTTTCAGCTTAATTTAGAGATGTGATCAAAATGTAAGTCATTGGTGCTGACTTGAGGTACTATTCAGTGATTCTCTCAGCTTTGCATGGTATTCACACGTTTTGATGTTTTTGCTTAGTCTTCATTATATTCACAGGTCATGGCTTCAGGTTCACAATTTTGGTATCAGCCATCCTCTACATTCTTTTTCTGATGTTCCAGTCTCAGGGAGATTGCTTGCTTGCTTCATAGTTAGCCATCTGTGAACATGCATTTAAAATTTTTAAAAGCATATAATGTACCTGGCAGATTATCAAGATAATTTTCAATGGTTGGATTGTACATTGAAGCCATGGTTCCCAAAACCCAAACACCTGAAATCAAATAAGTCAAAGAAAGACCTATATGAACAAGTCATCTTTTTAAGCCACGTGATTTGCTCAGTGATTTTATGTAGTTGTGTTTCAATTCCCCAGGAATATTAATCTGGATTAATTAACCAACACCGGGTGGTGTTGGTCACAGTATAAACAGCTCCTGCTAGGCTGAAAGATAATCAAAGGTTGTCTTACTGTCAAGAGAATCTCTGGGCAGAGACTAAGCATGTTTGTTGGGCATCTATTGTTTTAGAAATGGATTCTGAAATATCTTTAAGGAGTTAAGAAAGTTTCTGGGTAAAATTGTCATGTAAATTTACTCTTAACTAGAGAAGCTTGGACCTGCAAAGGAAGAAAATCCTGAGTCACGAATGGACCATAATTGGTCTATTTTAATTCATATATGTAAATCCAGGTCATTCAACAAATGAGATCTCTTCATTTGTTTAGGAAATGTTAGGGTCAAGATTAGATTTTTCTCTTAGCCTGAATTAAGAAAGTTGTTTTAAATTCTGGAGGTTACTTCCCCTTCTGACATTCAGCTGAGGGCATTAGATTTCCAGAATTATCCCAGAGTAAAGGAAAGAAAAAGCAGAAAGGGTTTCACATTTAATTAATGTATGATGACTTGATCTGCTGTCTTGGGTGAAAGCATTCTATCTTGATGTCAGTTACTTATCTTCCACATCAATTTGATTTAGAGGCTCTAGCACCTGTGCAGGACCAAATGTCAGGTAAAGCTTTCTTTCTTTCTTTCTTTCTTTCTTTCTTTCTTTCTTTCTTTCTTTCTTTCTTTCTTTCTTTCTTTCTTTCTCTCTCTCTCTCTTTCTCTCTCTTTCTTTCTCTCTCTCTTTCTTTCTCTCTCCCTCTCTTCCTTTCTCTCTTTCTTTCTTTTTTCTTTTCCTTCCTTCCTTCCTTCCTTCCTTCCTTCCTTCCTTCCTTCCTTCCTTCCTTCCTTCTTTCTTTCTTTCTTCTTTCTTTCTTTCATTATTTATTTATTTGACACAGAGAGAGATCACAAGTAGGCAGAGAGGCAGGCAGAGAGAGAGGGGGAAGCAGGCTCCCCGCTGAGCAGAGAGCCCAATTCAAGACTCCATTCCAGGATCCTGAGATCCTGAGTCAAAGACAGAGGCTTTAACCCACTGAGCCCCCCAGACCCCCCAGGTAAAGCTTTCTTTAGTTGAGAAATGTGTAACACGACTCAACACCTTCTAGTTTTATAACAATGTCAGTGGTTGGCAGCACTTAATAAGATTCCTTTCAATGGGGCTCAAAAGCTATATTCTTCTGATGACAATTACAGAATATCCAGTTACTAGGGTTTAGACTGTGACCAATAGGATCTTTTGAACTGGGATCTGGGAAGACATCTTTAACCTATTGATGATAGGGTTGATGGTAAAACATTAGATATTTTGCCATAGCTGGTCATACTAGCGCGAGACAGAAAAGGATCAGGCAGAAAGTTTATACCAACAGACATTGGTCTTCCAATGATTATGTTGCCTGGGGTGAGTTTACATTACCCAAAGACGGTACAGCAAACAGTCAGCAAGTCCAAAGGCAATAACGTAGGGCAGGGAAGTCTGCTATTTTTGGCTAGCTTAAAAATTTTAAGTTTGAGGATCCCATTATATCTCTCAATCTTGCCCAATGATTGAGGGTGATAGGGCCAGTGATGATTCCAAAGAGTTTGCAAGATTGTTAAAGTTGGTATGATTTGTCCAAAGAAATGGCTGTCAATTTACTAAAGATCGTGGCAAGTATACCCTCTCATGGGAAACACATTTCTAACAGTTCCTTTGCCACCATGAAGACTTTCAGCAAGGGAAAGCTCCAATCTAACTAGAAAACACACATACATAAATAGAACATACTGATGACACATACCTTGTGTCGATTGAATAAAGACGAGCTGTGGGTGTTCAAAAGTCTTTCAAAGGAGGAGTTGTGAAGCCTCTGGGGTCAAAAGTAATTTTTCCAGGATAATGGGCCTGACAAGTCAGACTTTGGTGATAGAGCTTTTTCACATTTATACAAATCTCCCCTCAAATGTCTAGTCATAGCTTGAGTGCTATGACTCATAATTTCCACATAATTTCTCCAGTTTAAATGCACTACGATGAGTGAAGGAAGGAATGGGGGGAAAAATGGGGTTTGACAGGGAGCCAGGAAGAATCCAGCAGCTGTCTTGTGTTTCATAAATCCCTGACTGTTTGTTCAACTTACAGCCATTCTTTATCCATCTTATTTTCTCTGGTTCGGAAGCGGAGTCTTGCCATGTTACCCTGACATCAGAATGGCAGAAATCTCACAATGAGGGGACATTTCTGCAGAGGCAGAATGGACATTGTCCCCATGTGCCACATTCTTTATAGAACTTTTGCTGGCTGCCTTTGCACGAGAGTCTGTTGGGGCATTTTCCTGGTACTCAGGTTCAGTCCTTTTAGTGTGAGCCTCAGTTTTGATGACAGCAGTTTCAGAAGGTAAGAGAGTAATTACAAGCAATAACATTAAACTAGGATGTATCAAATTTCCAGGAATTTCACATAATTTCTAGAATACTTATATACCTATATGAATAGAACATAAAACACAGGATCTTTGTTTTCTAGGAAGATCACTTAAATGGTAAGGAACTTTCACAACCTATTACCAAAATAGGTTTTTTTTTTTTTTACAAAAAGTAGATCTTTTTACAAAAGTAGATCAAATATTAGAAAAACAAACAAACAGAACTTTGTCCTTTTAACAGGAAACCAAATTCTATTCTAGAAACGTGTTCTATCTAGGAAACCAGTTTACATTTCTATTAAAACATATTCTTTCCAATGTGAATAGTCCTGACAATGCATAAAAAGTTTCCCTTTGGGATCAAGCCCCATTTTGGGCTTTCTGCTCAGCAGGGAGCCTGCTTCCCCGCCCTCCCCTGCCTTCCTCTCTGTTTTGCCTGAAGAAATAAAGTGCCTCTCCAGTCCACATATATTTAAAAAGATTTATTTATTTATTTTTTTAAGTAGGCTCCATATCCAACATGAGGCTTGAACTCACCACCCTGAGATCAAGAGGCGTATGCTCTTTGGACTGAGTGAGTCAGGCACCCTCACTTTTTTTTTTTGGTACCAAAACTGCATGTCCTAGCTTACTTTCATTCAGAGATGCTTCTTTTTTCTATTTTTAGTTGCTTTGACCACATACATTAGAGTTCTTAACCCATAGAAACATTAATTTCTAGCAAAAATTAAGTAGTAAGCATGAGTTAACTGTTAGACTTGTGTTCTTTAGATTGGCAAATTTATAAATACACATCATATCTTTATAGTATGATCTTTCAATATAATATGCCAAAAAAGTTTGCCAATAGACCTACATTTATCTTTAGTTTCTCAGTAATAAAGAAGCCAAAATTAGAGAAACATGATTACTAATTTTTTTCCCATTTTTCCCCAAAGATGTTTATTTTATTTTTTCAGTGTTACAAGATTTATTGTTCATGCACCACACTCAGTGCTCCATGCAATACGTGCCCTCCTTAATACCCACCACCAGGCTCGCCCAACCCCCCACTCCCTCCCCTCCAAAACCCTCAGTTTGTTGCTCAGAGTCCACAGTCTCTCATGGTTCATCGCCCCCTCTGATTTACCCTCATTCCCCCTTCCCTTCCTTCTCACAATGGCCTCCATGTTTTTCCTTATGCTCCACATGTGAGACCATAAGATAATTGGCTCTCTCTGCTTGACTTATTTCACTCCACATAATTTCTCCAGTCCCATCCATGTTGATACAAAAGTTGGATATTCGTCCTTTCTTATGGAGGCCTAATATTCCATTGTATATATGGACCATATCTTCTTTAGAAACATGATTAGTAATTAATGTTTCATTATTTCATCTTATTTGGAAATGATGTAGATATTTAATGAATTTAACTCAAATCACTAATGAATCTAACTCAGTGAAATTTTAAGATTTTAGTTCATCAAAAGGATTTTGGAAATGATTTAAAAGTTTACCTCAAATTTTTAAAAATTAAATTTATATCTGTTTAATTTCCTTGTTCTTAACAATTGTGGCTAGATTACATGACACATCAAAGTCAGTTATTCTCCCAAGCTATTTTCATTTTTAATTTATTATTTTTTATTACATCTTTAACTCCAGTACAGTTAGCATACACTGTTATATTAGTTTCAGGTGTACAACATAGTGATCCAACGATTCTATACATTACTCAGTGCTCATCCTGGTGAATGTATTCTTAATCCCCTCATGTATTTCACCTGTTCCCCCACCTGCCTCCCCTCTGGTACATCCAGCCGTTTATTCTCTCTAGTTAAGAGTCTGTTCCCTGTTTTGTCTTTTTTCTCTTTTTTAGTCCCTTTGTTCACTTATTTTGTTTCTAAAATTCCACATATGGGTGAAGTCATATGGTATTTGTCTATCACTTACTAACTTGTTTCCCTTAACATTATGGTCTTCAGCTACAGCTGAAGCTATGGCATTAGTCTTTAGCTCCATCTATTTCATTGCAAATGGCAAGATTTCATTCTTTTTCCAGGCTGAATAGTATTCTAATGTGTGTGTGTGTGTGTGTGTGTGTGTGTGTGTGTGTGTGATCTGTATACATATATATATGGTCATATATCTTCTTTATGTGGGTAAAGAAAGGACCCTTTATGTATGTATGTGTATGTGCATATTTACATCTTCCTTACCCATTCATCTATCAACAGACATCTGAGCTGCTTTCATAATTTGACTATTGTGAATAATGCTGCTATAAACATATTGTGGGGGTGCCTGGGTGGCTCAGTGGGTTAAAGCCTCTGTCTTTGGCTCAGGTCATGATCTCAGGGTGCTGGGATAGAGCCCCACATCGGGCTCTCTGCTCAGCGGGGAGCCTGCTTCCCACCCTCTTTCCTCTCTGCTTACCTGTGACCTCTCTCTCTGTCAAATAAATAAATAAAAATCTTTAATAGAAAAATATTGTGAATGATGCTATAACCTTTTGAATTAATCTCTGTGTATTTTTTGGGTAAATATCTAGTAATTTAATTACTGGATTGTGGTAGTTCTATTTTCTATTTTTAACTTTTTGAGGAAACTCCATACTGTTTTCTATAGTGACGGCACCATTTTTCATTCCCACTAACAGTGTCAAAGAGTTCCTTTTGCTCCACATCTTCACCAACAACTTTGTTTCTTGTGTTTTTGATTTTAGCCATTCTGTCAGATGAAAGGAGATATTTTGTTGTGGTTTTGATTTGCATTTCTCTGCTGGTAAATGATGATAAACCTCTTTTTGTGTGTTTGTTGGCCATCTGTATGACTTCTTTGGAGAAATATCAGTTCATGTCCTCTGCCCGTTTTTTAATTTGATTATTTGTCTTCGGAATGTTGAGTTTTAGAAATTCTTTATATGTTTAAGTAATATACTAACCCCTTATTGGAAATGTCATTTGTTAGTATCATCTCCCACTCAGTAGGTTATCTTTTAGTTTTGTTGTTTCCTATGCTGTGAGAAGCTTTTAATTTTGATGTAGTTCCAATATTTTATTTTTGCTTCTCTTTCTTTTGCCTTAAGTCATGTATACAATAATATTGTTATGGCCTATGTCAAAAACATTATTGCCTGTATTTTCTTCTATAAGTTTTATGGTTTAAGGTCACACATTTAGGTCCTTAATATATTTTGAGTTTATTTTTATGTATGGGGTAGGAAAGTGGTCTACTTTCATTCTGCATGTGGTTGTCCAGTTTTCCCAACACCACTTGTTGAAGAGCCTGTCTTTTTTCCATTGGATATTCTTTCCTGACTTTTTGAAGAGTAATGGACCATATAATTGTGAGTTTATTTCTGAATTTTCATTTCTGTTCTGCTGATTTATGTATCTATTTTTGTGTCACTATCATACTGTTTTGATTACTACAGCTTTGTAATATAAATTGAAATCAGAAATTAGTTTTTATTGTTTTTTTTTTATTTTTTATTTTTTGGTATTTTTTTTTAAAAATTTTATTTTATTTATTAAATTCCCTATCAATTTTTATTGTCCCTTATCAATTAATTTCAAGTCCCTAATTAACTCTGCAAAGTGATTTTCCCAAGTTAGATGACTCTAGCAAGACAATGAAAGCACATGTAACTATGTTTTTGCATTAATTCAAGTTTTGGGTAATTTTTAGTAGTTTAATGAAAGTAGTAATTGGTACATAATAGAAAAATCACATTTTCTCCCAAGCTTTGTATTGAGACAATTGACTAACCTTCTGAGCTTATTGTGATCACTGCTACATAAGTTGTATAATCAGGAAATTCCTTAAATCTTAGCTTGAACTTCAAGTTGTACAATTAAAAGTCAGAGATGTATTTATAGCATATTTATTTAAAAACAAAGTATGCAAATCCCTCTTTTCTGTAATCAGATGTATCTTGACATCTGCATTGCAAGATTGTGGAATATATTTTTATTTTCCAAAATAGCAAACTATGTTATCTGCATCAGATCCCATCTACCCTATTAGGATCTCCCAAGGGGAGCACTCTCCTGTCTAAATTTCAGTTCAATTGACACGGCAACAAATTCTTTACTTCTCACATCCTTCCCTTCATTACCATGAATCTGGCCTTACTTTAGTGGCTTGTGATGTCAGTGATGTTCTGGGAATTCTGAGGTTGGAGATAAAAGCCTTGCAGCTTCTATCTGAATCTCCCATGTAGTGTTTCTGGGAGTTGTGCTCTGCCGTGTGAGAAGTTGTGGAGGTGTCGCAGGTAGGTGCTTCCTTTGGCAGTGCTGGCTGAGTTTAGCCTTCCAGCCATGCCAGCCTCAACCTCAAACACGTGAGTGAAGTCATCTTGGCCTATCTATACCAGATGTTTGCAGGTGAACACCACCTGGTGCTTCCAGTGATGATTCATGGAACAGCTCAACCCTGTTTGAGTTACTGATCCATAGAATTATAAGATGTAGTGACCTGCTCCTTGTTGTAAGTCACCAAGTTTCAGGGCAGTTTTGTTTTGTTTTGTTTTTTGTTTTTGCAGAAATAGGTCTTTGAAGTAATTATAGGTACTGAGTATGGTATAGATGGTAAGTTCTTGTGAGGATTAAACTGCTTCCAAGTTTATAGCTGGAAGAGTCCACTTGAGTTGAAGGACTTCCTCCCATTAGTCCAGGTTAAAGAAAAAGAAAAGCGACACTAGGTCCCATGACCTCAAGGCCTTTAATTCAAAGATCCTTCCATAGAGAGTGAGAACCAATATGTGTTGCCCTCCAAACATCTTCACTGGAAGGAGGGAGGGATGGGTAGACAAAAGCGTGTATGGAAACCCCGCTTTGTGCCCCCAGAATTATGGGGAGAAGTTGTCTCATCAGTGTGACATTAGTTGTCTAAGTAATGTTCTGATGGCTCAACTTGGACCTGACAGACCTGGGAAATGTCATCTTTTTAAAACTTTATTTTAACCTTCTGGAGGGTTCCTTTTATTTTTCAGACCTTAAACTGCTTCTTTCTTCCCTCCACCAATTATCACATTTTATATTTCCAAGAGTTTTTTGTTGTTCTCTGAATGTTCCTTATGTATGGCCTCTGATTTTTGTGCATTCAATTTTCAACCAGTGAGTATTTACTGAGAGGCTACTGTGTGCCAAACAACCATTTAGGTGTGGCCATGGTGTAGTAGTTTCTTATCTCTCTGACACTAATGAAAGGTTGGTTTTCCTCCTGCTCCCTCATTTGCCTCTGATACCTCTGAGCTGCCACAGCCTTCCAGTCTGAATTTCTGCCATTACTGTTAGGGGCTTATATCAGAGGCTGTGATCCTTGACTGTCCTTTGCTATATGTACATAGAAACCCATCCCATGTAAATAGTCAAACACATAAACATGCACACACACACACACACACACACACACACACACACACACATACATTTCAGGGGAGAAGACAACAAAAAGACAATGAGGGAAGCCAGGAAGCAGGTGAGTGGGAAGGGGTTTAGTTGACCCAAGAAAGCAAAAGCCCAAGGTGACAACAAGGCAGCCCCATTTGTTCCTTTATGCCCCAGGTTGGTGGAGTTGCTTGAAGCCAGTACAGGGATGAATTGTGTCCCCCCCAGTCCCCCCACCCCAAATTCTGTGGTGAAGTCCAAACCTTGAATACCAAGGAAGTAAGTGTATGTGGAGACAAGGTCTTCAAAGAGGCACTGAAGTTGAAATGAGACATTTAGGATGATCCCTAATCCAATATG
>CM053607.1:124640054-124651977 GCA_028646535.1 Procyon lotor | reverse complement strand
GGGGCAGGGATAGGGTGGCTGGGTTATGGACATTGGGGAGGGTATGTGCTATGGTAAGTGCTGTGAAATGTGTAAGCCTGATGATTCACAGACATGTACCCTGGGGCAAATAATACATTATATGTTAATAAAAAAAAAAAGCCACCGAGCCTTAATGGATCCATTTAAGTTAAAGCCCCAAGTCAGTAAGCCAAAACTTAGTACCTAACAGCAGTCTCCAGCCCCCAGGGATGTAGTCTTATAGCAGTCAAGTTGGCAATTTCCTGGGGAGCACTGAAAACTGTACTGACAGATTCCCTTCTCTCTCCTTAGGATGGCAACTGTGCCTAAAACGAGGATTCTTTCCTAATAATTGTTTTCCTACCAATTGTTTTTCTGCTTTCTCTCTTCATTTAAAAACCTTTCCTTTTATACAGCATAATGGAGCTCGTTTCTACTTCCTAGATGGGATATTACCTAATTCAAAAATCACTTAATAAAGTCAATTAGGTCCTTAGAATTACTTGGTTCAATTTTTTTGTTTAACATATTTGGTAGCAGTGTCTAGATCCAAAGCAAACTTCTAACTCTACTTGGGGACAACAAGAAATACAGGTGTGGTGCCCGATGAATCCTTCTGAGTCCACTCTTTTTCAACATTTCCAAGAGCCATTGGTAAGTCCATCTTGCTTTGGGCTCTGCTCTTTTTTGGATAAGAGCTTATGAATTAATTGGCTTTCCAAACCAGGATTAATGGTTCACTCTGTCATTGACACAGAAGGCTCTGACAGAGCAACAGTTCTTAGCCCTTGGTTCAATCCACAGGTCCACATTGGAATCCCTTCTCCAGTTCTAGTCCACAGTCTATATTTACTGATCTTTGCTGGCTTAGTCTGTTCTCTATTTCCTGTCTGCAGTCTTCAATAATAGAACCTGGTGGTTTAGTTCATGATGGAAATTTGTGGTTACATGTAGAGGTCACTTCATTGGATAGTTTATAGTAACTTAAACCTAGCCCTTGGTTCTGAACTTAGATTCCAATTTGGGAACTGTTGGTGGCAGCCACGGTTCTCCATATGTGTGGAATCAGGCTGCAGTCCCCATTCTTAGAGGTCTACTGGTTCAATCCATGTCCCAGTCCCTAGTTATTTGGGTACTTCTGGTGTCCATAGTTCAATTACATCAGTACTGTTGGTTTCTCTTAATATGTCCATGAAGTAAAAGATTAGCTACAATAAAACACTAAATAGACAAATGAATAAATAAGTAAACAAAAAATAAATGGGATCTTTAAAACTCCAGTTAAATGCTCTACCCACTAGCCCATTGTGTGTGTTATATCTAAGATCCATGGTTCTGCCTCTTACCCTGTTGGTAGGAAAGCAAACTGGGGCTGTACCTGAAAACAGAATGGAGGTGACTCAAAAGTTAAAAATAGACCTACCATATGATCCAATAATTGCAACACTAGACATTTACCCAAAGAATAAAAAAAATGATGATTCCAAAGGATACATGCACCCTAATGTTTATAGCAGCATTATCTACAATAGCCAAATTATGGAATGAGCCCAAACGTCCATCGACTGATGAATGGATAAAAAACATGTGGTGCATATATAGAAGATGGAATATTATTTATCCATAAAAAATAAAATCTTCCCATTTACAAAGATGTGGATGGACTATTATATCATTCTGAATGCCTATGAATTCAACCTGAGATGTAAGAAAAGAGAAGTGCGAGGAAGTGAAACTGAGGGGAGATATTGGAACATAAAAGGCAGGGGCAGGAGCCTCCATAAACCAGCTATGGGAAAGCAAAATAGCCCCAGAACACAAAATTGGAACCTGTAGAAATCTGCTTCAGTGAAAGACATCCCTGCCTGAAAGGTGCTCATTAGGTGAAGCAGGGCAGAATCCCAGGTAGGACACTGTAATCTCAGGATCCCCTGAATCACAGAAAGAATGAGGATGACTGAGCTGGTAGAATTCCCATGCATTGGAGCAGAGAACCTAGTGGTCAGCATGCTCAGGAGGAGGTTCTCAGCTCAGTTTGCCATAAACCACAAGCTGTGGCCAGATGGGGTGACTGCTGTCTGCGTAGGCACCCTGCAAAGGACAAGAACATGGGAACTCTCTGCCTTCCCTGGAGGGGTGGAGCAGATGCATGCAGGAGGAAGCAACAGCTCTCTGTGTGGGAGCCTTTTAAAGGACACTAATGGGCAACCATTCACCTTCCCTGGGAGGATCAGTGTGAGCACACACTGCAGGAGTCTGCAGAGTTTGGCACACACAAAACTGAAGACTGCTTATCCCTGAGAGAGGGGACCACTATCTTTCAGCTCTGGGGCTGGAGATGGGGCATGGCCATTTTCATTTTGATCCTCTGAAGAGGCATGGAAAGACTTCAGGGAACAAATGCCACTCAGAGCAACTAAAACAGCTTACACTGAGTCTTGTCTACTCACAAGAGGAGGTGAACTACTTGTAGGCAAAGACACCTAAGAATCAGCGCAGCAGACCCTACCCCCAGAAGGCCAATGGGAAGGACAATTAAACAGCAAGTTTGTGGAGTACACGGGATTATAAAACTCCAGCAGTGGGGGAAAATAGTATATGCAACTTTGTTTCTTTTTTCTTATGATTCATTTATCTTGCAGTTTAAAATTTTCTATTTTTTTTCTTTTTTCTTCTTTAAACTAGTTTCTTATATTATCAGCTCTTTTTAAGTCTTTTTTAACTTTCATTTTTTACATTATATATATATATATACATATACATATACATATATATATATACACACTTCATTTTGGCTTTTTTTCTCTATTCAATTTTATTTTTGTATATATAATATATATAAATTTTTATATATAAAATAAATATAAAAATTTTGTATATATAATACAAAAAATATATATATTTTATATTTTTGTATGTATATATGTGTATGTGTGTGTGTTTCTCTATTCAATTTTATTTTTGTGTGTGTGTATATACATATACATATATGTGTGTGTATATATATATATATATATATATATATATATATAGTTGTTTTGTTTTGTTTTACTTTCCTTACAATTTTGGGATTTAGTGTCTTCTAACACACAGACCAAAATACACTCAGGACCAAGTGGCTCACCCTGTTTTGTCCACCCTATAAAATTATATGCCATCTTCCCTCTTCTTTTTTTTTTCTTTTCCTGTTTTTTCTTTCTCATTTTTTTCTAGTTTCTGACCTCTTCAGATTTGTCTAGTGTATATTTTGCTTGACTCATGGTTCATATTTTTGATAGTGCTCATTCACTCATCTATTCTTCTCTGGGCAAAATCATTAGAAGGAGGGATTCACAACAAAAGAAAGAACTAGAGGTAATGCTCTCTGCCACAGATCTAATTGATATGGATACAAGTAAAATGTCAGAGATGGGATTCAGGATAACAATTATAAAGTTACTAGCTGGGCTTGAAAAAGGATAAAAGACATGAGAAAATATCTTAGTGCAGAAATGAGATTTAGTAAGACCAAATATAAAAATGCCCTAACTAAGATGCAGTCTAAATTGGATACTCTAACAGGTGGGATAAATGAGGCAGAAGAGAGAGTCAGTGACATAGAAGACAAGTTAATGGAAAGGAAGGAAGCTGAGGAAAAGAGAGATAAACAATTAATGGACAATGAGAGGAGGCACTGAGAAATCATAAAGCAAAAACAATGTTTGGATTATTGGGGTCTCTGAGGAAGAAGAAAGAGAGCGAGAGACAAGAAGATATATTTGAGCAAATCATAACTGAGAAATTCTCCAATCTGGGGAAGGAAACAGGCATTCAAGTCCAATAGGTAAAGAAAAAATGTCTCTCAAAATAAATAAAAATAGATCAACATGCCAATATATAATAGTGAAGCTTGCAAACTTTGAGGTAAAGAGAAAAATCCTGAAAACAGCTCAAGACAAGAGGTTCTTAAGCTACAGTGGTAGAAACATTAGGTTGGCATCAGAAGTGACCTTCAGATTGAAGGGAGGATAGACAACCATTTATCATACTAATGGATCTCAAAAGTTAGCTGGGGTAGCATCCTCATATCAGACAAATTAGATTTTAAACCAAAGGCTGTAGTAAGGGATCAAGAGGGATACTGTATAATGATTAAAGGGTCTATCCAACAGGAAGATCTAACAGTTATAAATATTTATGTCCCTAACTTGGGACCAGCCAAATGTATCAATGAATTAATAACCAAATTAAAGAAGCATATTGATATAACAGACCCAACAAAAATAGTAGGGGACTTCAACACCCCACTCACAGTGATGGACAGATCATCTAAGCAGAAGATCAACAAGGAAACCAAGGCTTTGAATGACATACTAGACCAAATGGACTTCACAGATATACACAGAACATGCCATCCTAAAGCAACAGAATACACATTCTTCTCGAGTGTAAATGGAACATTCTCCAGAATAGATCACACACTGGGTCACAAATCAGGTCTCAACAAAAGCAGAAGATTGGGATTATTCCCTTCATGTTTTCAGACCACAATGCTTTGAAACTTGAACTCCAAATTTGATTTGAGGAGGTCCTAAGAGGGGCGTATATAGCAATGCAAGCCTTTCTCAAAAAATTAGAAAAGTCAGATACACAAGCTAAACTTACACCTCAAGGAGCTGGAGAAAGAACAGCAAATACTTCCTAAACCAAGCAAGAGAAGAGAAACAATAAAGATTAAAGCAGAAATCAATGAACTAGAAACTAGAAGAACAGTAAAACAAATCAACAAAACTAAAAACTGCTTTTTTGAAAAAATTAATAAGATTGATAAATCCCTCAGAAAATTTACCAAAAAGAAAAGAGAAAGGACCTAAATTAATAAAATCATGAATGAAAGAAGAGAGATCATAACCAACATCAAGAAAATACAATAATTTTAAGAACACATTATGAGCAACAAATTAGGCAATCTGGAAGAAATGGATGCATTCCTGGAAACTTATAAACTACCAAAACTGAAACAGGAAGAAATAGAAAACATAAACAGACCCATAACTGGCAAGGAAATTGAAGCAATAATAAAATTCTCCCAAAACACCAGAGTCCAGGGCAAATGACTTCCCAGGGGAATTCTACCAAACATTTAAAGAGGAACTAATACCTATTCTTCTGAAGTTATTTCAAAAATAGAAATGGAAGAAAAACATTCTATGAGGCTAGCATTACCTTGATCCCCAAACCAAAGAATCCACCAAAAAGGAGAATTACAGACCATTATGAAAAAAAAAAAAAAGGAGAATTACAGACCGTTATGAACATGGATGCCAAAATCTCACTAAGAAACTAGCCAAAGGATCCAGCAGTATATTAGAAGGATTATTCACCAGAACCAAGTGGGATTTATTTGTGGGCTGTAAAACAATTTTTAAAACAATTTTGTAAAACAAATTTTGTAAAACAAATCAATATAATACATTGCATTAATTAAAAAAAAGGTCAAGAAGCATATGATCCTCTCAATTGATGCAGTAACAGCTTTTGACAAAGTACAGCATCTTTTCTTGATGAAAATTCTTTGAAGTGTAGGGATATAGGGAACATGCCTCAATGCCATAAAAGCCATCTACAAACAGTCCACAGAGAATATCATTCTCAATGAGGGGAAACTGAAAGCTTTTTCCTTACAGTAAGGAACAAGGCAAGGATATCCACTATTACCACTGTTGTTCAACAAAGTACTAGAAGTCCTAGACTCAATAATCAGAGAAAAAAAGAAATAAAAAACATCCAAATTGGCAAAGAAGTTAAACTCTCACTCTTCGCAGATCACATGATCTGTGGAAACCCAAAAGTCTCCACCCCAAAATTGCTAGAACTCATACAGTAATTCAGGAAACTGGCTGGATATGAAATTAATGCACAGAAATCAGTTGCATTTCTATACACTAACAATGTGACTGAAGAAAGAGAAATTAAGAAATTGATCCCATTTACAATTATACCAAAAACCATGAGATACCTAGAAAGAAACCGAAGTAAAGAGGTGAAGGGTCTGTACTCCAGAAACTATAGGACACATAAAAGAAATTGAAGGAGACACAGATGAAAAAACATTCCAAGTTCATGTATTGGAAGAATAAACATTGCAAAAATGTCAATGCTGTCCAGAGCAATCTACACATTCAATGCAATCCCTATCAAAATACCATCAACATTTTTCACAGACCTGGAATAAATAATTCTAAAATTTGTATGGAACCAGAAAAGACCCTGAGTAGCTGAAAGAATCTTGAAAAAGAAAACCAAAGCTGGTGGCATCACAATGCCAGACTTCTACTTCAAAACAGTATGGTACTAGCACAAGAACAGACACATGAACCAATGGAACAGAATAGAGAGCCCAGAAATGAACCCTCAACTCTATGATCAGCTAATCTCCAACAAAGCAGAAAAGAATATCCAATGGAAAAAGACAGTCTCTTCAATAAATGGTGCTGGGAAAATTGGAGAGCCACATGCAAAAGAATGAAACTGGACAATTCTCTTACACTATACATAAAGATAAACTCAGAATGGATGAAAGACCTCAATGTGAGACAGGAATCCATTGCAATCTTAGAGGAGAACACAGGCAGCAACCTCTTCCACCTTGGCTGCAGCATCTTCTTGCTAGACACTTCTCCAAAGGCAAAGGAAACAATAGTGAAAATAAACTATTGGGACTTCATCAAGATAAAAAGCTTCTGCTCAGCAAAAGAAACAGTCAACAAAACTAAAAGGCAACTTACAGAATGGGGGAAGATATTTGCAAGTGACATACCAGATAAAGAAATAGTATCCAAGATCTATAAAGAACTCCTCAAATTAAACACCCAAAAAGCAAATAATCCACTCAGGAAATGGGCAGAAGACATGAACAGACATTTCTAAAGAAGATATACAAATGGCCAGCAGATCCATGAAAAGTGCTCAAGATCACTTGGCATCAGGAAAATGTAAATCAAAACCACAATGAGCACACCAGTCAGAATGGCTAAATTAACAAGACAGGAAACAACAAATGTTAGAGAGGATGTGGAGAAAGGGGAACCTCTTACATTGCGGGTCAGAATGCAAGTAGGGGCAGCCACTCTGGGAAATGGTATGATGTTTCTTTAGGAAGTTAAAAATAGAGCTACCTTACAACCCAGCAATTGCACTACTAAGTATTTATACCAAGGATACAAAGACAGTGATCTTAAAGACACCTGCACCCCAATGTTCATAGTAGCAATGTCCACAATAACCAAACTGTGGAATGAATGAAGATGTCCATCAACAGGTGAATGGATATGTATATACATATATATGTATATACATACACACACACACAATGGAATATTACTCAGCCATCAGAAAGAATGAATACTTAGCATTTCCATTGATGTGGAAGGAACTGGAGGGTAGTATGCTGAGTGAAATAAGTCAAACAGAAATAGACAATTATCATATGGTTTCACTTATATGTGGAATATAAGAAACAGCATAAAGAATCATAGGGGAAAAGAGGGAAAACTGAATGGGAAGTCATCAGGGAGAGAGAAAAACCATGAGAGACTCTTAACTATAGGAAACAAACTGAGGGCTGCTGGAGGGGAGGTTGGTTGAATGGATGTGGTAATTGGGTGATGGATATTAAGGAGAGTATGTGATGTGATGAGAAACGGTGTTATACACAAATGATGTATTATTGAACATTACATCTGAAACTAATGATGCACTGTATGTTGGCTGATGAATTTAAATTAAAAAAATAAAGATAAAAAATGTGGATAGAGCTAGAGATTATTAAGCTAGAACTCAGCCAGGCAAAGAAACATATCATATGATTTCACTCCTATGTGGAATTTAACAAACAAAGCAGATGTCATAGGTGGCAAGAAAGAGAGGCAAACCAAGAAACAGACTAACAAGAGAGAACAATGCCCATACTCTGGCCATACTCTCTGATGGCTACCAGAAAGATGGTAAGGGGATGGGTAGAATAAGTAATGGAATTAAGGAGTGTACTTGTGATGTGCGCCCGGCATTATATGTAAATATTATTGTATACCTGAAGCTAATATAACACTATACTTAACTATCCTGGAATTAAACTAAAAAATATATAAAACTAATTAAGTAAAAATAAAAATAGCTCAGGAGAATAATTGACTTTGATGTCTCATGATGCCTGTGTACTCATTTTCTGGGTAATCTAAGGCTAACTGTTAAGAATAAGTATATTGAATAGATGTTTACATATACTTTCCATCATTTTATGTAAATTTTTAAATAATTTCCTTATCTTTTTGAGTAACTAAAACCTTAAAGTTCTGCTGAGTTAGATTAAGTAATGATTTAAGTTAAATTCATTAAATTTCCATCTACATCATTTCCAGGTAAGATAAAATGATGAAACACTAATTACTAAACATTACTTTCTCTAATTTTGGCTTCTTTATTACAAGAAGTCTAAAGAAAAATGTTGGTCTATTGATACACAATTTTAGCGTGCTTTATTGAAGATTGTACTATAAAAAAAGTACATGTTTCCAGAAATTTATAAATTTGCAGTCTAAAGAATACTGGTGTAACACACAATTAACAAGTGCTTATTACTTCCTTTTCCTAGAAATTAAAGTTTTGAAGGATTAAGAACTGTAAAATGTATGTGGTTAAAGCCACCAAAAATAAAAAAAGAAATAACTGAATGAAAGAGAAATAAGATACGTGCTTTTGGTAAATATATATATTAATATAAATAATAACATAATATATATAAAATATAATGATATATATAAAATACATAAATATATTGTGTAAATAATATATAATAATATAATAAATAAATAAATATATATATATATATATATGGACTGGAGATGCACATTATTTTAATGCAAAAGAAGGTGTAGAAAGACTGAAAAATGAATCTTTGGGAAGGAATTTTATGCATGTCAGGACTGACTCATATTGGAATGAATGAATTTTTTTTAGTTTGCTAATATTTTTTATTTCTTATTTATTTTTTTATTATGTTATGTTAGTCACCATACAGTCCATCATTAGTTTTTGAGATAGTGTTCCAAGATTCATTGTATATGTATAACACCCAGTGCTCCATGCAATACGTGCCCTCCTTACTACCCACGACCAGACTCACTCATCCTCCCACCCGTCTCCCCTCTAAAACCCTCAATTTGTTTCTCAGAGTCCATAGTCTCTCATGCTTTGTCTCCCCGCTCCGATTTCCCCCTTCACTGTTCTCTTCCTTCTCCTAATATTCTCCATGTTACTCCTTATGTTACTTGAATAAGTGAAACTATGATAATTGACTTTCTCTGCTTGACTTATTTCAATCAGCATAATCTCCTCTAGTCCCATCCATGTTGATAAAAAAGTTGGGTATTCATCCTTTCTGATGGCTGAATAAAATTCCATTGTAAGGAATGTTGTTCCTTACAAAGAAGGAATGTTGTTCCTTACAAAGATGTTCCATTGTAACATCTTCTTTATCCATTTGTCTGCTGAAGGACATCTCTGCACTTTCCACGGTTTGGTTATTGTTGACATTGCTGGTATGAACATTGGGGTACATATGGCCCTTCTTTTCACTATGTCTGTATCTTTGGGGGTAAATACCCAGTAGTGCAATTGCCAGGTCATAGGGTAGCTCTATTTTTAAATTTTTAATACAAAGGTAAGCTGGTGGAAAATTAATGTTTGGTTCCCTGTCTGTTAAAAAGACAAAGTTTTCATTTCTTTGTTTTTAAATTTGACTTACTTTTGGTAATATGTTCTTAAAGTTTCCTTCCCTTTAAATAATCTTCCTAGAAAACAAAGACATGTGAAATTCCTAGAAATTTTATACCATCTTAATATAATGTTATCACTTGTAATCACTCTCCTACCTTCTGAAATTGCTGTCATCAAAATTGAGGCTCACACTAAAATAACTACACCAGAGTATCAGGAAAATGCCCCAGCTGGCTCTCATGCAAAGGCAGCCAGCAAAAAATCTATAAAGACGGTGGCACATATGGTTAACATCCATTCTACTGCTAGAAAAATGTCCCCTCATTGTGAGATTTTTGCCATTCTAATGTCAGAATAATATGGCAACACTCTGCTTCCGAACCAGAGAAGATCAGATCGGTAAATAATGGCTGTAAGTTGAACAAAGAGTTAAGGCTTTGGAAACCCAAGACAGCTACGTGATTTTTCCTGACTCCTTGGCAAACTCAATTTTTTTATTTTTCACCCCTTCATCAACCATAGTACATTTTTTTTTACCATAGTACACTTAAAATGACTCAAACTATCACTAGACATTTAAGAGGAGATTTGTAAAAAATTGTGAAAACAGCCTCTAGCAAATGTCTGATTTCTCATGTCTGTTATTCTGGAAAAACTAGTTTTGACCCTGGAGGTCTCATACATATTCCCTCTCGACTTTGAAAACCTACAGATCATTTTTATTCAACTAAAATCTAGTATATATTATCAATATATTCTTGATGTTATATATATGTTTTTCACATATGTTGAAGATTCCTCCTGCTGCAAAGCTGACATTCTCACAGTAGCACAGAAACTGGTAGAAAATGTATTAGGCTATACCTTTCACAATCTCCTGTGATTGAGGTAGACATTTCATTGGACAAATCATACTAGCTTAATAAAAAACTTGAAAACTTCTTGGAATCATCACTGGCTCTTTCACCCTCAATCATCAGGCAAGGTTGAGAGATCTAATTTTTAAACTAGTTAAAACTCCTGGACTCCCCTGCCCTAAGGTATTATCTTTGGACTTGCTGTCTGTTTGTAGTACTCTCTTCAGGCATGTAAACTCACCTCACACAATATAGTCACTGGCAGACCAATGTCTATTGGTATAAACTCTCTACTAATTCCTTGTCTCATGCGAGTATGACTAATTACAACAAAACATTTAATGTTTTGCCATTAGGTCTATCATCAACGGGTTAAGGATGTCTTCCCAGATCCCAATTCAAAGGATCCTTTTGGTCATAGTCTAGAGCTTGGTGACTGGGTATTCTGGAATTGTCATCAAAATACAGCTTTTGAACCCCATTGAAAGGAATCTTACCAAGTGCTCCCAACCACTGACATTGCTACAAAACTAGAAGGTGTTTAGTCTTGGGTATACATTTCACAGTTAAAGAAGGTATTTGCCTGACATCTGGTCCTGCAGAGATACTAGAGACCTCTAAATCAATTGAATAGGAAGATAAATAACTGACATAGAGGTAGATTGCCTTCATCCAAGACAATAGATCAAGTCTTCATACTTTAACTAAATGTGAAACCCTCTGTCCTTCTTTTACTTTTCTTTATTCTGGCATAAACCTGGAAAAATAATGCCCTCAGCTGTATGTCTGAGCCAGTTGCTCAGAAGGGGGAATAAACTCCAGAATTTAAAACAACCTTTTATTTTAGGCTAAGAGAAAATCTAACCATGTCCCTTTTCTCAAGCAAAATATGACATCACATTGGTTGGCTTCCTTGGATTTACATTATTAAGTTAAAAAAGACCAACCAGGACACATTCATGACCCAGGATTTTCTTTCTCTGACAGGGCTATGCTGCCTTGGTTAACAGTAAATTTATAGGACTATTTCATCATGAACCTGTCCTTAATTCCTAAATATAACACAGAATCCATTGCTAAAATCATAGCTATCCAACAAAGATCCTTAGACTCTCTGGCCAAAGATTTTCTTGACAATAGGATAGACTCTGATTATCTTTTAGCTGAGCAAGAGGTGTCTAAACTGTGACCAACACCACCTGTTGCATCCAGATTAACACTTCTGGAGAAATTGAAACACAACTATGTAAGAGCACTGACCAAGCCACTTGGCTTAAAAAAATGGTTCTTCAATGGGTTTTTTTTTTTTT
>CM053607.1:124602220-124628053 GCA_028646535.1 Procyon lotor | reverse complement strand
TGCCTGGCTAACCTCAGCCACGTTGGAGTGACAGTACCACGCATCTTCTTGGTCTCCAACTTTGACCTGGATGACTTTGATTTCCCAATACTGGAAGAGACCCTGCTGAAGGAGCTCCCTGTTCATAAGCGCTACACCTTTGTGCTTCTGTTGCCCAATTTGTCTGATGCTTCTATTGAGATGAAGAGAGCTTTCCTCAAGGAGAAGATCTGGCTTGATGCCCTGAAATCATCTGCTTTGAGCTTCATCCCCTTCATGGCCTGCTTTAATGGCTTTAATTTTCCCCAGCAGGAAAAGTGCTTGAAACATTACCAGAGCCATTTTGGTTTGGATGAGAAGTCACTCAAAGGGATTGCAGAGAAGCTGAGCATGTCTTTGGAGGATATCAAGAGTTTCACCAAATCCTTGAATGTCCGGTTCCTCGTGCAGGATGACAACATAGCAGAGAAGGCCATGAACTGTGCTGAATGCTATTGCTCAGTAAATGGAGGCCTGCCATCCAGTGTCTTCCAGTTTTTTAAAACTTACTTTCTACATTTGAAATTCATCAATACAGTGGCCGATGATGCTAAAATTCTCTTGAATAAGACTTTAGGGAACTTAAGTCTCAGAAGATGACAGAGAGATGGTTCAGAAGGCCCAGTTGAAAAAAAATGGGCCTCTGTGAGAAGGAAGGGAAGGGGGAATGGAGGAAAATCAGAGAGGGAGATGAACCATGAGAGACTGTGGACTCTGAGCAACAAACTGAGGGTTTTGGAGGGGAAGGGGTGGGAGGTTGGGCAAACCTGGTAGTGGGTATTGAGGAGGGCATGTATTGCATGGAGCACTGGGTATGGTGCATGAACAATTAATCTTGTAACACTGAAAAAATAAAATAAACATATTTGGGGGGAAAAAAAGAAAAAAAATGGGTCTCAGGTCTTGTATTCTGTAGGTGTGGTCCTCTTCTATCCACCAACAAGGCCAGATCTTTCCTAAAGTGGAAAGAATGTCTCTCTGTTGGACAAAGGCATTGCTCCATATTAATACTCCACTGCTATGAAAAGGGGATTTAACCATGGCCTCTTTCTACATTCCCTCAGCTATATTGCTGAAATCATGACATAAAATGCACCCCATAGTTTTCATTAACCCTCTTACACTGTGGGTGGGATTGCAAGCTGGTGCAGACACTTTGGAAAGCAGTGTGGAGATTCCTCAAGAAATTAAAAAAAAAAAGCTACCCTATGACCCTGCCATTGCACTACTGGGTATTTACATCAAAGAAGCAGATGCAGTACAAAGAAGGGCCGCATGGACCCCAATGTTCATAGCAGCAATGGCCACAATCCAAACTGTGGAAAGAACCAAAATGCCCTTCAAAAGATGAATGGATAAAGAAGATATGGTCCATATATACAATGGAATATTAGGCCTCCATTAGAAAGGACGAATATCCAACTTTTGTATCAACATGGATGGGACTGGAAGAGATTATGTGGAGTGAAATAAGTCAAGCAGAGAGAGCCAATTATCTTATGGTCTCACTTACGTGTGGAGCATAAAGAAAAACATAGAGGGCATTGTGAGAAGGAAGGGAAGGGGGAATGGGGGGAAATCAGAGGGGTCGATGAACCATGAGAGACTGTGGACTCTGAGCAACAAACTGAGGGTTTAGGAGGGGTTGGAGTGGAGGGTTTGGCAAGCCTGGTGGTGGGTACTGAGGAGGCAGGTATTGCATGGAGCACTGGGTGTGGTGCATGAACAATAAATCTTGTAACACTGAAAAAATAAAATAAACATATTTGGGGAAAAAAGATGTTAAAAATAGAACTACTATATAATTGAGGGTTTTGAAGGGGAGGGGGTAAGGAGGGGGTAACAAGGTGATGGGTATTAAGGAGGGCACATGTTGTGATGAGCACTGAGTATTATACTTAACTAATGAATCATTGAGCATGAACATTAAAACTAATGATGTACTGTACAGTGGCTAACTGAACTTAAAAAAAATAAATAAAATCTGTGGAATAATATTAAAATAAAATAAAATAATAAAATGAGTCTTTTTTATACAGCATATGGATGGGTCTTGCTTTTTTTTTTTTTTAAAGATTTAATTTATTCATTTGAGAGAGAGAGATCACAAGTAGGCAGAGTCAGGCAGAGAGAGAGGGGGAAGCAGGCTCCAGGCTGAGCGGAAAGCCCGATGAGGGGCTCAATCCCAGGACCCTGAGACCACGACCTGAGCTGAAGGCAGAGGCTTTAACCCACTGAGCCACCCAGTCGCCCCGTGGGTCTTGCTTTTTTATCCAATCTGATACCCTGTGTCTATTGATCATAGCATTTAGCCTATTTACATTCATAGTTACTATTGAAAGATATGAATTTAGTTCCATTGTATTCCTTGCAATGTCCCTGTTTCTGTAGATTGTGTCTGTTTCTTTCTAGTCTATGTTACTCTTGGGGTCTTTCTTTACTTACAGTATCTTCCTTAATATTTCTTGCAGAGCTGCCTTGGTGGTCACATAATCTTTCAGTTTCTGTCTGCCCTTGAAGCTCTTTATCTTTCCTTCCATTCTGAATGACAGCCTTGCCTGATAAAGTGTTCTTAACTGCATGTTCTTCTCATTTAATACCCAGAATATAGCATGCCAGTCCTTTCTGGCCTGCCAGATTTCTGCGAATAGAAATAGATGTTATTCTGATGTTCCTAGCTCTGTACATAAGGAACTTTCTCTCCTGAGCTGCTCTCAGGATAATTTCTTTTTCCCTAAAGTTTGCAAGCTTCACTACTATATGTTGAGGTGTTGATCTGTTTTTATTGATTTTGGCAGGAGTCCTCTCTACCTCTTGGACATGAATGCTTGTTTCCTTCCCCAGATTAGGGAAGTTCCCAGCTATGATTTGCTCAAATGTAACTTCTAGCACCCCCCCTCCCCCACCCTTTCAGGCACCACAATAATTCTGAAATTTTTTTCTTTTCAGGGAATCATTAAATTTTCAAAGGTTTTCTTCATGGGCTCTGAGTTGTCTTTCTCTCTTTTCCTCACCTTCCTTCCTTTCCATCATCCTTTCCTCTAGATCACTTATTCTCTCTGCTGCCTCATTGACCCTAGCTGTTAGAGCATCCAATTTAAACTGCATCTCAATTATAGTATTTTTACAATTGGCCTGATTATATTTCATTTCCACCCTTAGAAATTCTCTTCTGTCATTTCTGCTTTTTTGAAGCCCAGCTATTAACTTTATAACTGCTTTCCTGAATTTCATCTCTGACATCTTACTTATATGCATATTGATTTGCACTATGGCAGAGCTCTGTTCTTTCTGTTGCTGTGAATACCTTCTTCCATTCATTTTCTCAAAGAAGGATGGGTGAGTGAGTGAGAAGAGTCCAAAATATCAAGCACAACCCAAACAAAATACACCCTAGACAAATCCAAAGTGGTTCAAAGACAGCATATAAAAGAAAACAAAACCGAAACAAAAATAAGGGGGGACTATAATCTTGTAGGGTGGACAAAGCAGGGTGATCTACTTGTTTCTTATTGAATTTTGGTCTGCGTGTTAGAAAACACTACATCTCAAAATAATATATATATTATTATAATATATACTCATATATTTATATATATTCTTATATAAATAATATATATTCTTATATAAATAATATATATTCTTATATATATAGAAACAAATAGAATAAAAAAGGACTAAAATGAAGCATGTATCTCTAAAATGTAGATGTAAAAAATAAAAGTTAAAAAGTTACTTAAAAACATAAGTTGGTAAATTGAGAATCTAGTTGAAATGGGAAAAAGGTAAAAAAAAAAAGGGAAAATTTTAGACTGAAAAATAAATGAGTCATGAGAAAATGCCTGGAGCTCAATATACTATTTTCCCCTGGCAGTGGAGTTTTACAGTCTTGTGGGATCCAGAAATTTGTTGTGCACCTATTCTTTCAGTCTGTCTTCTCGGGGAGGGGTCTGCTGTGCTACTTTTCTGTTGTCTTGGCCTGGGCAGAGTTGCCCCACACTTGCCAGGGGGCTGGTCTCATTATAAGCTGGTTCTCTGTGTGGCTTTTGTTCCCTGGAGGCTTCCTGTGCCTCTTTAAAAGATCAGAGTAAAAATGGCCATGTATGGATGTCTGGCCCAGAGTCAAAAGATCGAGGTTCCCCCCCTCTTCAAACTACTATCCCCTTCTGGGACAAATAGCTTTTACTTTTGTGTGTGCCACATTCTGAAGTCTCTTGCAGTGTGTGTCCATTGTAATCTTCCAGAGGGAAGTCCGAGGGACCCAGGAGTGTCACACACCTTTGTGTGCTTTGGGACTGTGAGCGGTTGTTGACTCATACACGTACCCTGCTCCTCTGCCCTAGGGCCATGTCTGGGTGTAGCCATTCTGTCCTTTCCAGGGCCACTGCTGCCCTGAAAGCTGTTGCTTGGTCATAGACGCAGCTTTTGCCCCTCTGAAGGAATGGTAAAGGGCTCATGCATTCTAGTCCTTTAGGATGCTCAGGCAGAGTGGTCAACTGACTGGCCCAGCTCACAGTTAATGGGCACCCGAGCTGACAGTCCCCTCCTGGACTTGTTAATTGTAATCAGTTTCCCTACTCCAGTGTTTCAGCACTCTACCTGTTTGGCAACCTGTTCATTCTGTGTCACTTGGGATCCCAAGACCACGATGACCCACCTAGAATTTTGCTTTTTTCATGTCCTGAGCCCTTTTCGGAAAGGGATGTCTCCCCTGAAGCAGAATTCTACAGGTTCCAATCTTGCTCTCTAATGGAATATCATTTTCCAGTAGCCAGCTTACTGGGGCTCCCTCTGCCCTCTGTTTATCTTCTGATATCTCTCCGCAGATTCATATCTCCATACCTCCCACCTTGTAAAAAGAGAGTCACTTTTCTACTTCTAGAGTTCAAGATATATTTTCTTACATCTCAGGCTAAATTTGTGAGTGTTCAGAATGGTTTGATAGACATCCAGCTAAATTCAAGGGACCAGATGAAATGAGGCCCCCTACTCTTCTGCAATCTTGCCAAAAAACCTGAGATCTTGCCATTTTTAGCATCTGGATGGACATGGAGGTATTATAATAAGTGAATTAAGTCAGTCAGACAAAACTAAATACCATGTGATTTCATTCATATGCAAAATTTAAGAATCGAAACAAAGAAACCAAACAAGAGACCAAAAAAAAAAAAAAACTCCACACCACCTCAAATGTAAAGGGCAACTGTTGGCTAGGAAAGGCAAAGGAGAATGAGTGAAATAGGTGATGGGGATTAAAAAGTATACCTACTGGGATGCGCTCCAAGTAATAATTGGAAGTGTTGAATCACTATAATTGTATACCTGAAATAATATTATATTGTGTGTTAAGTATATTGGACTTTTTTTCCTTTAATTTTTAATTTAAATTCTTTTTTTTTTAAAGATTTTATTTATTTGACAGAGAGAAACACAGTGAGAGAGGGAACACAAGCAGAGGGAATGGTTGCGGGAGAAGCAGGCTTCCCACCAAGCAGGGAGCCTGATGCGGGGCTCGATCCCAGGACTCTGGGATCATGACCTGAGCAGAAGGCAGATGCTTAATGACTGAGCCACCCAGGTGCCCCTTTAATTTAAATTCTTAAACATCTCTTGCTTCCTTAGTTGTCAATTTTAGGCATTCTGATTGGTGTGAGGTGGTATTTCATTGAGGTTTTGGTTTGTATTTCTCTGATGCTGAGTGATTTTGAGCATTTTCTCATGTGCTTGTTCACCATTCATATATCTTCTCCGGAGAAATATCTGCTCATATATTCTGCCCATTTCTTGACTGGATTTTTGTTTTGTTTTGTTTTGTTTTGTTTTGTTTTGTTTTATTGGGTGTTGATTTTTGTAAGTTCTTGATAGCTTTAGAATACTATCCTTTATCTGATAAGTCATTAGCAAATATCTCCTCCCATTCTGTAGGTTGCCTTATAGATTTGTTGACTGTTTCCTTTGCTGAGCAAAAGCTTTTTATCCAAAAAAACTATTAAGTCCAATATTTAAAAAAACTATTAAGTCCAAATAGTTCATTTTTGCTTTGTTTCCCTTGCCTTTGGAGACCAGTCTAGCAATAAGTTGCAGCAGCTGGGTCAAATAGGTTTCTGCCTATGTTCTCTCATCTAGGATTCTGATGGATTCTCGTCTCATACATAGGTATTTCACCCATTTTGAGTTTATTTCTGTGTATGGTATCAGAAAGTGGTTCAGTTTCATTCTTCTGCACGTGGCTATCCAGTTTTCCCAACACCCTTTGTTAAAGAAACTTGACTTTTTTCCATTGGATATTCTTTCCTGCTTTGTTGAAGATTAGTTGACATAGAGTTGAGGGCCCTTTTCTGGGTTCTCTATTCTGTTCTGTTGATCTATGTGTCTCTTTTTGTGCCAGTACCATGCTATCTTGATGATTATAGCTTTGTAATATAGCTTGAAGTCCAGAATTTTGATGCCACCTCTTTGGTTTCTTTTTCGACATTCCTTTGGCTATTCAGAGTCTTTCTGGTTCCATAAAAATTATAGGATTATTTGTTCCAGCTCTTTGAAAAATGCTGATGGTATTTTAATAGGGTTTGCATTGAATATGTAGATTGCTTTGGGTAGTGTAGACATTTTAGCAATATTTGTACTTCCAATCCATGAGCATGGAATGTTTTTCCATTTCTTCATGTCTTTCTCAATTTTTTTCATGAGTCTTCAGAGTCAAAGATCCTTTACCTCTTTGGTTAGGTTTCTTCCTAGGTATCTTATGGTTTTTAGTGCATTTGTAAAAGGTATTAATTCCTTGATTTCTCTTTCTTCTGTTTCACCATTAGTATATAGAAATGTAAGTAACTTCTGTGTATTGATTTGTAATCCTACAACTTTGCTGAATTCCTGTATCAGTTCTAGCAAATTTTTGGTGGAGTCTTTTGGGTTTTCTATATAGAGTATGATGTTGTCTGCAAAAAGTGAATGTTTGACTTCTTCTTTGCCAATTTAGGTGTCTTTTATTTCTTATTGTTGTTTAATTGTTGAGGGCAGGAATTCCAGTACTAATTTGAAAAACAGTGGTAAGAGTGTACATCCTTGTCATGTTCCTGACCTTAGGGGGAACACTCAAATTTTCCCTGTTTAGGACAATATTCACTGTGGGTCTTTCATATATGGCTTTTATGATGTTGAGATATGTTCCCTCTATCACCACATACAGAAAGGTTTTTATCGAGAAAGGATGGTATATTTTTTCAAATGCTTTTACTGCATCTTTTGAGAAAATCACATCATTACTGTTCTTTCTTTTTTTAATGTGGAATATCACATTGATTTAATTGAAATGTTGAACTACCTTTGTAGCCCAGGAATAAATCCTGCTTGGTCATGGAGAATAAACCTTTTAATGTAGACTTGGATCCTATGGGCTAATATCTTGGTGAGAGTTTTTGCATTTTTGTTCCTCAGGGATATTGGTCTATAATTCTCCTTTTTGCAGGGTTCTTTGTCTGCTTTGGGGATCAAAGTAATGCTGGCCGCATAGAATGAGTTTGGAAGTTTTCCTTCCATTTCTATTTTTTGAAACAGCTTCTGAAAATTAGGTATTAGTTCTTTAAATGCTTGGTAGAATTCTCCTGGCAGCCATCTAGCCCTGGACTCTCATTTGTTGGGAGATTTTTTTTTTAAGATTTTTATTTATTTCTTTGTCAAGGGGTAGGAGGAAGAGACAGAGAGAGAGCACAAGCAGAGGAAGCAGCAGGCTCCCTGCTGAGGAAGGAGCCCCATGTGGAACTCCATCTTGGGACCATAGGATCATGACCTGAGCCAAAGGCAGACTCTTAACCAACTGAGCAACCAACCCAGGTGTCCTTTGTTGGGGGATTTTTTTTTTTTTTTTTTTTGTTGGGGGATTTTTGATTACCACTTCAATTCCTTTGCTGGTTATGGGTCTGTTCAGGTTTTCTATTTCTTCCTGTTTCAGTTTTAGCAATTTATATGTTTCTAGGAATGCATCCATTTCCTCCATCTTGCTTAATTCGTTGGCATATGATTGCTCATAATGTTCTCAGCATTCTTTGTATTTCTTCAGTCTTGGTTGTGATCTCTCATCTTTCATTTATGTTTTTATTTATTTGGGTCCTTTCTCTCTCCTTTTAAAGGTTAAATCTGGCCAGCAGATTATCAATCTTATTAATTCTTTCAAAGAACCAGCACCACCAGCTCCTAGTGCTGTTGATCTGTCCTACTGTTCTTTTGGTTTCTATTTCATTGATTTCTGCTCTAATCTTTCTTAATTTTCTTCTCCTGCTGGCTTTATTTTTAGGCTTTATTTGCTATTCTTTCTCCCACTCCTTTAGGTCTAAGTTTAGCTTGTAAGTATTTGAGACCTTTCTTGTTTCTTGAGAAAGGCTTGTATTGCTATATACTTTTACTTAAGACCACCTTTGCTGATTCCTAAAGGTACCGAACAGTTATGTTTTAATTTTCATTTGTTTCCATGAATTTTTAAAATTCTTCTTCAATATCCTGGTTGGCTCATTCCTTTAGTAGGTTGCTCTTTAGCCTCCATATATTTGAGCTCTTTCCAAATTTCCTTTTGTGATTGAGTTCCAGTTTCAAAGCCCTGTGCTCTGAAAATATGCAGGGAATGATCCCAATCTTTCGGTATGGGTTGAGACCAGATTTGTGAACCAGTATGTGATCTATTCTGGAAAGTGTTCCATGTGCATTCAAGAAGAATGTGTATTCTGTTGCTTTAGGATGGAATACTCTGAATATATCTGTGAAGTTCAGCGGATGCCCTTGTTATTCAAATCCCTTGCTTCCTTGTTTATCTTCTGCTTGGATGATCTATCCATTGCTGTCAGTGGTGTGTTGTTAATGTCCCCTACTATTATTGTATTATTATCAATGAGTAACTTAATTCGTTAGTAATTGGTTTACGTATTCAGTTACTCCCACGTTAGGGTCATAAATATTTACTTTTTTTAGATTTTTTTCGTTAGATAGACCCTTTTATTATGATATTGTGTCACTTTTCATCCCTTGCTACACTGTTTGGTTTTGACAGAAATTGACTACTCCAGCTTTATTTTGATATCTATTAGCATGATAAATAGTTCTCCACCTACTTGCTTTCAATCTGGAGGTGTCTTTGGATCTAAAATGAGTATCTTGTAAGCAACATATTGATGGGTCTTCTTTTTTATCCATTGTCATACCCTATGTCTTTTGATTGGAGCACTGAATCCATTTACATTCAGGGTAATTATTGAAGGACTTGTATTTAGTGCCATTGTACTACCTATGATCATTGTTACTGTTGATCATCTCTTTTCCTTTCTGGTCTTTGTTACTTTTGGGATCTCTCTCCATTCAAATGATTCCTTTTAATATTTTCTGCAAGGCTAGCTTAGTCATCACAAATTTCTTTAGTTTTTGTTTATCCTGGAAACTCTTTATCTCTCTTTCTATTCTGAATGACAGCTTTGATGGATAAAATAATCTTAGTGCATATTTTTTCTCATTTTGTACATTGAATATATCATGCCAGTTCTTTCTGGCTTCCCAGGCCTCTGTGGACAGGTCATCTGCCAGCCTTATGTTTCTACCATTGTCATCTATGGACCTCTTGTCCTGAGTTGCTTTCAGGATTTTCTCTTTACCTTTGAAATGTGCAAGTTTCACTATTATATGTCAAGGTTTGACCTAATTTTATTGATTTTGAGGGGGCTTATTATGCCGTCTAGACTTGAATGTCTGTTTCCTTCCTCAGTTTAGGGGAGTTCTGAGCTATAATTTATTCAAATAAAACTTTTGCTCCTTTTTTCCACTCTTCATCTTCTGGAACCCCTGTGATATGGATATTATTTCACTTATGGAATCACTGATTTCTCTAAGTCTCCCTTTGTGATCTAATAGTTTTCTTTCTCTCTTCTTTTCAGTTTCCTTATTTTCCATCATTTTATTTTCTATATCACTTCTACTGCATTCATCCTTGTTTTTATGGCTTCACTTGGGAATGCATATTGGCAACAACATTTTTAAATTTGGCCTGAATAAATTGTAGGGTTTTTTTATTTCTATGGTAAACATGTCTCCATTCTCTTCTATGCTTTTTCAAGCTAGTGTCTTTATAATCATTGTATATGATATGTGTGGTTGTTTTGCTCCCTAAAGTCTTTCACCATTGGTCTATGGATGAATATGGTGGCACCCCACTCTCTAGCTCCAAGGTTGAAAGTTCACACTCCCCACTCTTCAGTGAGCCCTCACAGAAAAGCAATCACTGTTGTCTCCTCAATTTCTATTAGAACACTGTGTTCACCCTGCCTGTAACCAAGTTTTTTTTTTGTTTTTGTTTTTGTTTTTAATCTGAGGCATGTGACTGAGTTTCAAAACTCCAAATTTTATGGACTTCTATGGCTGGGACCCATGCTGCTCCTCCCAGGCAAGGGAGTGGGTCTTATCACACTTCTGCTTTTTGCTGAGCCCCTTGCAGGAAAGTGGTGGCATGACCATGGAGTGGTTTGCAGTTTGTGGCAACATAGAGCAGAAAGCTAGCCCCTAGACTCACTGTTTACAGCCAGTTTCCCAACCCTATGCCTGGGAACTCTGCCCCACTCAGGTACTCCCTCACCTTCTTCTTGTGACCTTGGGGATCCTGAGACCACACTGTCACACCTGTGATTCTGCCCTGATTCACCACCTGAGTGGGGACATCCTTCATTGTAGCAGACTTTTAAACATTCTGATTTTGCTCTCTTTTGCTTATAATACTTATAATGCAAATAGCAGCCCCCTTAAGCAGAGTCCCTCCCTTCTGCCATATCCTCAGTTATGTCACTCCAGGTTCAAGTCTCCATACCTCCCAACTTTCAAAAGGTGGTCACTTTTCTACAAATAAACTCACAGCATTTCTTTTCTCAGATCTTTGATTTCTTAGGTGTTCAGAATGATTTGATAACTATCTGGCTGTATTCAAGGGATAAGACAACTTAAAGCCCCTTACTCCTCTGCCATCTTAACTCTAATTATACTGGAACTTTTAAAATTATGAATAAATAAAGAAAATTTTAAAAAATCTTCTGCTTTGTTAGACCATGCATTAGCTTAGATTAATTTGTTTTGACTTGTTTTTTGTTTCTATAAGCATTGGGTCTTTTTTTAACTGTACAGTTATATACCTATGTAAAACATTTGCATAGTTTTAGTGAAAATAATTTGCATTAAGTGAAATCTAGTTCTGACTCTCCACACAGTATCATCACTTCCCCTGTAGGTAATTGAATTTTATTCTTAAAGTTTTCTCATGTTTAATTGAAGAATATATGCAAATATATATTTATATTTTGGACTGTCTTAGATCATCAGTAACATGCTACACACATAATTCCCCATCTTACTTTTTGTACTGAACAATAAATAATATATCTTGGAGATGAGAGCATAACAATATACAGAGTATTACTCACTCTTTTGTATAGTTGTCAAGTTATCTATTTTGTAACTCTAACATTTCCTATTGAAGAATATTTCACCTTAGTGTTTTCCCATTTCAAATACTGCTGCAATTAATAATATGTATTTTTTGTAATTTTTCCAGTTTTTTCTTCTCCCCCAGCTTATTTAGGTAAAAATGACAGATAAAACCATATATTTTTAAAAGGCACAAGGTGATCATGTCATATAATTGTACAATTTGTGAAATGATTTCTACAATCAAGTTAATTAATACAACAATGACCTCATATATTTACCTTTTGTGCTTGTGTGGTAGGAATGCTTAGGACCTACACTATCAGCAAATTTCAAAAACACACAACAGTATTGTTAACTATAGTAATATTCACCTTATAACTGAAAGCTTGTACTCTTTCAATAGCATTACACATTTTCCCCACTTTCCAACCCCTGCCAACCACCAATCTATTCTCAATTTTTATGGCCCAGATTTTTCGAAGTAGGACCACTGTGGCAAAGTGTAAATGTTTGTGTAATTTCCCTAGAGATGGTGTAATTCACCGTATTGTAGGCTATATCATTTGTGCAACCACCAGCATTGTATGACAACAACTATTTTCTACAGTTTCACCAAACCTTTCAATTTTCCCTAATCTACTAGGGAATAAACGATATCTTAGTGTAGATGTTCTTTCTAATTTGCATATCCCTTATTAGATGAGGGATTGGATATGTTTAAGGATCTTTTTTTTTTTTTTTGAAGTAGTAATCACAATCCTCTTTTCTCTTATTCCCTAACCTCTGAAGCTTAGGAACAAAATATACTGCTAGCAAGCAAGGAGTGTCTAGACCCACAAAATGCAAACCCTTAGACTATGTTCCCATCTTATGCACTTGTCTTTCTCACAAATGCCCCCAGACACAGATTTTTCTTAGCTAATGTTTCCCTTTCATTTCCTGTGACACATGTTCATCTCACTATCTTTTATGTTTATTAAATACAATGATAATCTTAGAAAGAAGAAGAATATTAGTGAACATTAATTGATGATCTATTAACAATCAGAATGTATGCATTCATGAATGAAAGCAAATGTTTTGGAGAGGAAAATGGTGGCAAAGTAGGAGGACCCTAGGTTAACCTTGTCCCACAAATACAACTAGGTAACTATCAAATCATCTTAAATACCCCAGAAATAGACCATGAAGACTACAGAACAAACTCCATGACTAAAGGAGAGAAGAAGAAGAAGAAGAAGAAGAAGAAGAAGAAGAAGAAGAAGAAGAAGAAGGTACATCAAAGAAGGTAGGAACTGCAGAGCCATGGTATAGGGGAGAAAGGGATCATGGATGCTGTGGGGGGGAGGGAGGCATGGTCACAGAGAAAGACAAGAGAGAATGGAGCACACAGGTAACACAAAAGGAAAACATCTCCCCAAAGAAATTGGCACGGGAAACAAGAGGGTCTGAAAGTCATGAGTTCTTGAAACTGGTAGGTCTTAAAGCCTGGAGTTTTAAAGGTCAGTGGTCTCAGCTGTGTTAGAGCCCAGAGGGCATGGCACTGCTCTTGGTGAAAACACAGGCAAACAACCCCAGGACAGACAGCCTGGAAACAGTGATCTAAATAATGCTTGGGGTACATAGTGGGGAGATATTTCAATCTTCTCAGACCAGTCCCTGAGAGACAGCATCATGGAGACGCCTCCCTGGGAACAAAGGAAGTGGCCAGTGCCATTCCCCTCCCCAACCCTTTAGTATAAACACAGAACCTCCTGCAGGAAACAGCAGTGTGCCAACGCTGGCTGCTTAACTTGCATACACCAAGTCCCGAAATCCCCTTCTTAGGGTTCCGTCAGTCTTAGCATGATAGGCTCCTCCTGCAGAAGACCAGCCCAAAGCCCTGACCACACCATATCTCCCATCAACCAGAGAGTTCTTCAGGCCTTCAGTTCTCATAGAGGTGGTGTCAGGTCTCATTTCACAAGAAGTCAAGAGCACACTTGATTAAAACTCAGGACATTCTGACAATAGCCAAACTATGGAAAGACCCTAGATGCCCATCAACAGATGAATGGATAAAGAAGATGTGGTATATATATACAATGGAATACTATGCAGCCATCAAGAGAAATGAAATCTGGCCATTTGCAACGATGTGGATGGAACTGGAGGGTATTATGCTAAGTGAAATAAGTCAGTCAGAGAAAGACAATTATCACATGATCTCTCTGATATGAAGAATTTGAGAGGCAAGGTGGGGATTTGTTGGGGGGTGGGGGAGAGAAATAAAACAAGAAGGGATAGGGAGGGAAACAAACCATAAGAGACTCCTAGACTCACGAAACGAACTAAGGGTGGCTGGGAGGCGGGGTGGGTAGGGATGGGGTGGCTGGGTTGTGGACATTGGGGAGGGTATGTGCTGTTAAGTGTTGTGAAATGTGTAAGCCTGACGATTCACAGACATGTACCCTGGGGCAAATAATACATTATATGTTAATAAAAATTAAAAAAAAAACAACTCAGGACATTCTGGACAAGGACCAAACACTGCGTACTGCAGGCAAGTAGGGCCTCTATAGACAATTGGCCTGAAGGATAGAGCAGCCAAAACACAACAGCAGAGTACATGCAGCATACATAAGAGACACTTCCTAAAACTGCACCACTTCTTTACACCATATAAAAAAATAAAAAGAAAAATGGATTGAAGAATTCAATGTGAGACCTGAAACCATAAAAATCCTAGAAGAGAACCCAGGCAGTAACTTCTCTGATATTGGCTTTAGCAACTTCTTTCTAGAAGAGTCTCCTGAGACAAGGGAAATAAAAGCAAAAATAAACTATTGGGACTACATCAAAAGAAAAAGCTTCTGCACAGTGAAGGAAACAGCCAACAAACTAAAAGGCAACCTCCAGAATGGGATAAGATATTTGTAAATGATGTACTTGATAAAGTGTTAGTATCCAAAATATATAAGGATGTTATATAATTCGACATAAAAATAGTAAATAACATAAAAATGGGCAGAAGACATGAATAGACATTTTTCCAAAGAAGACATCCTGCTGGCAAAAAGACCCATGAAAAGATGCTCAACATCACTCATTATCAAGGAAATACAAATCAGAACTACAATGATATAACAACTTGCACTTGACAGAATGGCTAAAATCAACAACACAAGAAACAGCAGGTATTGGCGAGGATGTGGAGAAAGGGGAACCCTCTTGCACAAGTGGTAGAAATGCACACTGATGCAGCTACTATGGAAAACAGTATGGAGATTCCTCAAAAACTTAAAAATAGAAGTACCCAATGATACAGCACCACTAGGTATGTGCATAAAGATTAGAAAAATACTAATTAAAAGGGATACATGCACCTCAATGCTTAATAGCAGCATTATCTGCAACAGCCAAATAGTAGAAACAGCCGACATGTCCATTGACTGATCAATGGATTAAGAAGATATGATATGTAAAGATAAAAATATAGATATAGATACAATGAAATATTAATCAGCCATAAAACAGAATGAAATCTTGCCATATGTAATGACATAGATGAGGATAGAGTTATTTTAAGTGAAATAAGTCACTCAAAGAAGACAAATATATGAATTCACTCACATGTGCAACTTAAGAAAAAAACAAATAAGCAAAGGGGAAAAAAAGAGACAGAGAAAGGCAAACCAAGAAACAGACGCTTAACTATAGAGAACAAACTAATGGTTACCAGAAGGGAAGTGACTCGGGGAATGGGTTAAATAGGAGATGGGAATTAAGGAGTGAACTTTTTGTGATGAGCACTGGGTGTTACATGGAGGTTGAATCACTGTATTGTACACCTGAAACTAATATTACATTTTATGTTCCCTAACTGGAATTTAAATAAAAACTTTAAGAAAAAGAATTCATGGATTCATAACAGAATGTCAAGAACACCAAAAATGCACTATGTATACATTTATTTCAAAATTCATTTTTCAGAACCCACTCTGTGCATAGCCATTTTTTACTAGTCTGTCAGTAGAAAGACCAGTGCTGGGTAAGATGTAACCATCACCCAAAGAGTTATTCTCTTTCTATTCTCAAAAAATTCCGGATTACTTTCCTTCATTTTTCCCAAAACAGTCTTATGAAGGAAGGATTCTTTAGAGCTCATGGCTCTCACTGTCAAATAATAGTCACTACATTAGTGGTTTATTCAAAAGTGTATTATTGAAATGTCTGTGATACCCTTGAGGGCAGTGGGTCAGAATGCTTAAAAGTCATCTTTCTAGGCATCAGTGCCATATCAGAGCTGAGAACAATTCAGGAGCTGGCTGCCTCATTTTTCTCATTTTCATTCCCGACATCCTGAGGTAGACAGGCTTGCTCAGGGTCCTCAGAGTCCTTAAAAATCTCTTTTTTAAGAAGAACTTTCGCATCATTTGCCACAGTGTCAAGGAAATAATTTTGCAAGCAGAAAATCTTGTTAAAGTAAATACCAGCGGCAATGGGTCCTCCACTAAAAGAGCAGAATTTTTCCACGTATTTCAATAGTTTTTCCCCTAAGGATTCATCTTCTTTCTCAACCGTTAGCAAATGGGGAAACTTAAGGTTTGCCTTGAGTTTCTCCACTGACACGTGCAAGTCCTGGGCCATGATTTTCAGGGATGCTTCATCCAACCCAAAGTAAACCCTGTAGAGGGTTAAGGTGTCCTTTAAATTCTCCACATCATTATCACTGATGTAGCCCATCAAAGGGACAACTGCTGATGCTCCAGCCTTCATGGCCTCTAGCCAGACCTTCTGTCTCAGAGAATCCCTCTTCTGGTCAATGGTAGCTTCAGTAATATTCGGCAGGTGCTGCATGAAGATGTGGCGCTTGTGGGCTGGGAGCTCCCTCAGAAGGGTGGTCTCCAGCCTTTGGAAATCATAGCCAGACAACTCAAAGCTGGAGATTAGGAAGACCTGAGCATTACTCACATTGACCTTTTGAAGTTGATTCACACAGTCATCACGGATCTTTTGCAGGATTTCATGTTCATTGAATTTTTTGGGTTGGCCCCTTTTTAGGCTATATAAATCACTGTCTACTTTAGTTCGGACAAAGTAGAAATTCTTCTTCATTTTTCCAATTGCTGAAGCCAGTTGTGCATCATTGATTTTGAAGCGGGTAGCAGAGATGATGATAAAGAAGTCATACTCATTAAATTTCATTTTCTCCAGATACTCATGAGGCTGAAAGTTAGTGGTCCCTATGCCAGGCAGGTCCCATAATGTCACATTGGGAAACTTTGGGTGTTCATATTTGTGTCTCTGAAAGGTTGTCTCTACTGGCCCAGTAGGGGCAGCCCCATCTTCCTCATCCCCGATGCCCCGCAGGGCATTGATGAAGCTGGACTTCCCTGTCCCAGACTCCCCAGTCACAGCAATGTTCAGTAGGGCATCATCGATATCTCTCAATGCATCACTGATGACAGAAATCGCTCTCTGAAGGTCCCCCGCCTTCAGGTTTGATTGAATTAACTTCATGGTTTCCTGAGAGATGATTTTGCTTTCCAGCTTGAAGTCCTTAAAAAACTTCTCAAAGCTGGAGGCCAAATCACCACCATGAGAGGGTGTGGAAGAAGGGGACTGACCCATGGTTGGAGCAGGAGAAGGCACTATGGGAAAGAGAGAAGAGGGAAGGAAGAACAGTTAGTACAACAAGGGCTGTGCTCTTGGACAGGTATAACATCAGTCCTGGCCACAACATTGTATCCAGCAGCTGTTCTCTTTCTGTCTAGATATTGTGTAGACTTCTGACTTGAATGTAAAATTTGCCCTTGCTCAGTCTCTTCCTTTTTCTTAGGATGCCCTTCTTCGCGATATCACCACAGATAACTTACATTATACTGTGAACAATGGTAGACAGGGAGAAACTTAGCAAGACCTGTTTGATCAAATTCCCCTTTGTCCATTAAATGGTTCAACCAACATTTATTTACCAAACACTTACCCTTTTTTGTTTTTATCTTCCTACAAATTGCATTCTTCCCTTTGAAGTCCCAGATGCTTATCCTCTTCTTAGTTCACAATGACCTATATACCTCATTTTGCCTGACTGTCTTTGGAATTCCCATGCGTGTGTGGATTCCCTGCCTCCACAAAATTAAATCTGATTTTGTCCTGTTAAAAAAAAAAAGAATGCCCTTCTTCTTTAAGATACTCTTCATTCTTACAGACTAATTTCAAAGCCTAATTCTTTTATCCAAATTTTCCTGTCGATATTATTCTTTATCTTGCTTTAGTTTTATTTGTAATGTTAGGAAAATAATACTTCTTCATGGTGGCAAATCTAAGAATACAGCATCAGCACTTACCCTTACATCCCTTCCCACCTATTCTATGGGACCCTCCAGAAAATCCACTTCCTTAAACATCATCATGAGACCTTGGTTCTCATGTGAGGTAGCTAAATAGAGATGAGTGGCTCCTTCTCTTCTCAGAAAAGATACTGCATATTTTTCATTAGGAGATAGAAATTTTTTAATGATTAGAAATGTTTTTTATTTTATTAAAAAGTATGTTGGCTCATGAAATAAGGTGTTGAAAGAACTCTTTTGTTTTTCTTGGAGTAGATAGAGCAGTGGGCATAGATCCCCACGCTCTAAAAACATCATGCTGGACTATCCACCTGGGACTTCCTATGAACCACCCCAACTGTCCTGAGACCCCACCCATCACCTGCTTCATGCTTGTGTATAAAAGGGGACAGAAAACATATGGGAGAGATAAGCCACTGGGAGGACTGACTGGTATATAAAGTATCATTGGTGGAAAAGGTGGTGTGAACAAAACTGAAACAGGAGCTGAATGGAATGTTGTAAGAAGTCAGCTATGATAAGGAGTCCCCTCTGTCACCTTTCCTGATGTCAATCAAACTGAGCTCGTTCTGAAGCCCAGAACCTGAACGTGAAGAATAATAAAGGTGACATGAGCAAAAACTGAAGCCAGAGTTGAGTGAAATGTTGTAAGAAGTAAGCCAGAAGTAAGTCCTTCTGTCACTTTGCCTGCTGACAATCAAACTGAACTGGTTCAGGAGTCCTGAACATATCTGATCATGAAGGATTGTAATACTTGAGATGTGGGAACCAAGGAAATCTTGGTTGGACTAAATGAAATGTGGACTAAATGGACTAAATTTACGTTGGACTAAATGGAATGTGAAATATTTGTATATTTTCTCCTATGAAGATTGGCAACTGTAGAAATTCATATTTCCTGGCTAGAGAAGACTTAATAAACTTAATAAACACATGCCTCCCTGGGTGAGACTGGTTGAAAAGCAATGGGGTGTCCAGAAAACTGAGTCCCTTTAAGGTTTCTGGGCTGAAAACAGCCAGATTCTCATTGCACTCATCCAGGGAGTAAATTCTTGACTTAGTAGAAACGTTTATCTTTGGAGGTCACGCATTCTGCACACACCCTTGTCTGCACACCCATCACAAGCACAGCTCGTTCTGTTCATATGATACTCCCTTTGCCACTGTCTCAATTATTACAGCTTCACATTCCTTCTTGTTTTTCTTATTCCCTTGTTGTATTGATAACATTCACAATGAAGGTGGAGGCAGAGAGAGGCTTGGGAATGCATTAGAGTGTCTGGTCCCCAGGCCTTCTCCTTTCTCCTGTTAAGGTATCTGAAGTAATCTTTTCATTTCTTGCCTCAGGGTTTGCTGGCCAAACTTGACAGACAACAGAGTTTTTAGACCAGGAAGCAAGTCACTTCAAGTCACTGCTGATGTCATGTCACCCTGATGTCCATTTCCATACAGGGTGGAGAGGCGTGCTTTGGCTAAAAGTGAGGGATCAGACACATCATCCAGGGGCTTCTTAACGGCCACAGGCTGCAGCCCAGGACAGAGGATGGCAAAAACAAATTCGGGGAGAAATTATTTAGAGCAAGTGTACAAGGTCTGGACTGGCACACATATGAATAAGGCATAGAAATATTCTCCTTAAAAGGGAAAACTGTGGGAATCTAGTTTGAAAGGGGCTGCTATTAAGCAACTAAAAAAGCACTTGTGACAGCTCAGCAGGAATGTTCTTCACATGCAGAAGAGTGCAAACCTTGAGCAAGTGGCATGTGCAAGGTCAACCCCTTGCTGTGCGGAGAGCAAACACTATCACCCCTTTGGACAGCAGGCAGTACACAAAGCAGAATGAGAAAGATTGAGTGTGAAAGAAGTGTACACAATCAGGGCCTCGAGGAGGAGCCAACCAGGTGAGACTTTATCAACTCTATGAGGTGTGGTGTCATGCCTGTGCATTCTCAGGGGATGTGGGAGAAAATACACAGGAGAGTGAGGAAATCTCTGACTGAGACAAGTCCTGAGGAATAGAACAAATACAACAAAAAGAAATCAAATGATGGGGTGGGAAAGGCAAACAGATGTGCACAGCAATATCCTGTGTGCTGAGCAAATTTCAACCTCACAAAAACCATGCCCTATTGTTAAAGTTCCATACCTCACCTGATGTTGTATGTGACGTTCTGTTATTTATTATTTTCTACTGCAACAACAATGCAGGGGGAGCAGGAGCAGAGGACCTTATGGTATCCCTGGGAGCTTGTATTCCAACCTCTGGCAGTGTGTCCTCTGCAGCTGGGGTAGAAATGGGAGGGAATGTGAGAAATCCATGCCAGTAAACCTTAGATGAGCATCTATACATACATTTCTTAACTCATCCTCTCAACAACGTGACTCACAGACTTTATAGTTCTATGGAGCAATGTGTTAAGAAGAAAGCAACAGGCTCATAATGGAGCCACTTAAGTTAATGCCCCAAGGCAGTAAACCAAGGCTTAATACCTAACAGCCATTTCAACCTCCAGGGGTGTAATCTTTCAGTAGTCAATATGGCAGTTTCCCGGTCAGCACTAAAAACTATATTGACAGATCTCCTTCTATCCCCTTAGGAGGACATGGAGATGGCTAAAACAATGGATTCTTTGCTTTCTCTCTGTGCTTAAAAACTTTTCCTTTTCTGTAGCTCAATGGAGCTCCTTTCTATTTGCTAGGTGGGATACTATCTGATTCATAAACCGTTTAATAAATCCATTTAGGTCTTTAGAATATACTTGGTTGAATTTTGGTTTTTAACAGATTTGGTGGCAGTGTCTAGATCCAAAACAAACTTCTGACTCTATCTGGGGACAAAAAGAAGCATAGGTGTGGTGCCCCATGAATCCTTTTGAGTTCACGGTCTTTCTCAACATTTCCAAGGGCCTCTGGTGAGTCCATCTTGCTTTGAGCTCTGCTCTTTTTTCGCATTAGTGCTCCTGATTGAATTGCCTTTCAAGTCCAGGTTAATGGAGCACTCTGTCACCGACACAGAAGTCTCTGACAGGAGACCAAGCCCTTAGCCTTCAGCTCAACCCAGAAGTCCACATTGGAATCCTTTCCCCAGTTCCAGTCCACAGTCTGTATTTACTGCTTTTGGTGGCTTAGTTTGTCCCACTTCCTGTCTGTAGTCTTTATTATTGGAACATGCTGGTTTAGTCCATGATGGACATTGGTGGTGATATATACAGGGCACTCTTTGAATAGGTCATAGTAACTTCTAAACCTAGCCCCTGGATCTGAACTCAGATTCCAAGTCGGGAACTGTTGGTGGAAGCTACAGTTCTCCGTGTGTGGGGAATCAGGCTGCAGTCCTGGAAGTGTGCTGGTTCAGTCCTTGTCCCAGTCCCTAGTTATTTGGGTACTGCTGGTGTCCATAGTTCTACTACCTCAGTACTGTTGGTTTCTGTTAATGTGTACATGAGATTAAGCTTTGGTTTAAAGAAAAATAGTAAATAAATAAATGAATGAATAAATAAATAGGATCTTTAAAATCCAGAGTTAAGTGTTCTACCCTTCAGCACATTCTTTTATATCTAAGAACTATGATTCTACAAGCAATAAGCATCTACAAGCCTGTTTTGTGTCCTAACAACTTGGCTTGGTAACTTTCAGGTTGGTAGCTACCGAGTAAGGCCAGACAACAGTGTGAACCACTCTCTATTTGTGACTAGATATGGTTGGACAGAAATCTGGGTTAAACTCCATTTATGGCTAGGATCCTACCAAACTGTTTCCAGCCCTCAAGGGAATTAGAGCCTAAAATTACAATGGCCTTTAGGAGGAACATTCCAATTAGATAAGATCACTTAAGAAGTGCACCTAAAAGCAAAACCTTCAAAATTCCTAACATAGTTTCATTTAAAGTGTCACTGCAAATAGCTGGTAAAAAAAGAAAGGGGGCACCTGGGTGGCTCAGTAGGTTAAAGCCTCTGCATTCAGCTCAGGTCATGATCTCCGTCAGGGTCCTGGGATTGAGCCCCTGCATCGGGCTCTCTGCTCGGCAGGGAGCCTGCTTCCCCCTCTCTCTCTGCCTCTCTGCCTGCTTCCCCCTCTCTCTCTGTCTCTCTGTCAAATAAATAAATAAAATCTTTAAAAAAAAAAGAAATTAAGTATCAAATAGAAAAGACTATAAGACTGATGTAATTCTTACTGCTTCAAACTATCCTCCTTTATTTGACTACTCAGTCTAAGTTATCCTCTGTCTGCACTGCATTGATAGAAATCATAAACAAAAGTCAACCTTAGAGGCAAGTCAGAGTTCACCTATTCCCTTGCCAACCCCAAAACTTTCCCTGTGTATCTCAAAGGACTTGTGAGGTATTGGTTTTAGGAAACCCAAATCTTTCCTGGAGGACCTTACATTCTTTCTCTGCCCCCTAGAGTTATACATATTGTCATGTCTTCAAAATATAAACACATCCACAATTGCCTGAAACTAAGGGAGAGAAAAAGAGAAAGAGGTGCTTTTTTTTTTTTTAAATTAACATATAATGCATTATTTGCCCCAGGGGTACATGTCTGTGAATCATCAGTCTTACATAATTCACAGTACTTACCGTAGCACATACCCTACCTAGGGTGGCACATAGCTACCCTATCCCAACCCTCCTACCCTCCAGCAAACCTCAGTTTGTTATGTGAGTTTAGGAGTTGAAAGAGGCCTTTTGATAATAAAAATTATACCAAAAACCTGGCAGAGCTTCCTAAAGATTAATTCCAGGGATAAACCTTAAAAATCTTTTCCACAAAAATTAGTAGCTATAAGACTTTGTCTGTGTGTTTGTGTGTCTATATATACCTGGAGGGTTTTATTGTAAAAGAGTGCTATTTAGTTGGTTTGAGGCAGGCATATGTAAGACTTGAACCTTCTGAAACGCTCAGAAAGATAGACACTAACCTAAATGTTGTTCAAGTTCGTGTGATCTAGGAGAATATTCAGTATTAAAGCTAATTTAAGACTGTTGGTTTAAGAAAAGTGAACACTATGAGCACTAAAATTATGAACACTAAAATTAACATTTTTATTCTACCTTTGTTTACCTAAAGTCAAATAAATAAGTTGATGTTTTCTCTGTTAAAAAAATTTGGGTCGTGCATGGGAGGCTCAGTCATTAATCGTCTGCCTTTGGCTCAGGTCGTGATCCCAGGGTCCTGGATTAAGCCTGGCATCGGGCTCCTTGCTCTGCAGGAAGCCTGCTTCTCCCTCTCTCACTCCCCTTCTTGTGTTCCAGCTCTCACTGTATCTCTCTCTGTCAAATAAATAAATAAAATCTTTTAAAAAAATTTGTAATAGGTTGGGAGAATAATAAAATGGGATTTATTCGTGGGGTACAAGGGTCATTTAATATCCCCAGAACAATCAATGTGATGTATTACATCAATAAGAGAAAAGATAAAAACCATGTATCATTTCAATAGATTCAAAAGCATTTGATAAAGTAGAACATCCATTTATGATAAAAACCCTAACAAAGTAGTTTTAATGGGAACATACTTCAACAAAATAAAGGTCTGATATGAAAAACCCACAGTGAACATCATACTCAACAGGGAAAAATTGAGAGTATTTCCTGTAAGGTCAGGATCAAGACAAGGATGTCCACTCTCCACACTTGTGTTCAACAATGGTGCTGGAAGTCTTAGCAACAGCAATCAGACAACATACAGACATAAAAGGCATCCAGATTGGTAAGGAAGAAGTAAGGCTTTCATTATTTGCAGACAACATAACTCTACATATGGAAAACCCTAAAGAGTCCACCAAAAAAATCTAGAACACATAAATAAATTCAGTAAACTTGCAGGCTACAAAATTAATATACAGAAATCTATTGCAGTCCTAAACACTAATAATGAAGCAGCAGGAAGAGAAATTAAGAAAATAATCCCACTTACAATTGCAACAAAAAATAGAATATCTAGGAATAAGCTTAACCAAAGTGGTGAAAGACCTGTACCCTGAAAACTATAAAACTTAGACAAAAGAAATTCAAGGCAATGAAAAGACTTTCCATGTTCATGAGTGGTAAGATCGAATATTGTAAAAATGTCCATACTACCCAAAAAATCCTCAGACAGTGCAAAACACTATCATCAAAAGAACAACAGCAATTTTCACAGAACTAGAACAAACAATTTTAAAATTTGTATTGAACCAAAAAAGACCTTGCATAGCCAAAGAAATTTTAAGGAAAAACAAAAAACAAAAACAAAAAAAAGGAGGCATCACAATTCCTGACATCAAGTTATATTATAAACCTGTAGTAACAAAAACAGTATGCTTGTTGTGATGACCACCAGGAGTTGCATGTAAGTGTAAAAGTGTTGAATCACTAAGTTGTATAACTGAAACTAATATTACACTGTGTGTTAACTAACTGGAATATAAATAAAAAAGAAAAAATACAATGATATTGACATAAAAATAGTTATATGGTTCAGGGGAACAGAATAGAAAACCCAGGAATGAACCCACAATTATATGGTCAATTAATCTTTGACAAAGAAGGAAAGGATACCCCTCAGAAAAAGACAGTCTCTTCAGCAAATGGTGTTGGGAAAACTGGACAGCTACATACAATAAAATGAAACTGGACCACTTTCTTATATCATACACCAAAATAAATTCAAAATGGATTAAAGACCAAAATGTGAAACCTAAAACCGTAAAAATTCTAGAAGAGAGCATAGCCTGTAAAGTCTCTGACATAAACCATAGCAACACTTTCCTAGCTAGGTCTCCTGAGGCAAAGAAAATTAAAGCAAAGATAAACTACTGGGACTGCATATGTTAAAAAGCCTCTGCACAGCAAATGAAACATCAACAAAACTAAAAAGAAACCTAAATATGAGAGAAGATACTTGCAAATGATATATCTGATAAAGAATTAGCATACAAGGGGCGCCTGGGTGGCTCAGTCAGTTAAACATCAGACTCTTTTTTTTTCTAAAGATTTTATTTGACACAGAGAGAGAGGTCACAAGTAGGCAGAGGCAGGCAGAGAGAGAGGGGGAAGCAGACTCCCTCCTGAGCAGAGAGCCCAATCCCAGGGCTCAATCCCAGGACCCAGAGATCATGACCTGAGCTGAAGGCAGAGGCTTTAATCCACTGAGCCACCCAGGCGCCACTAAACATCAGACTTTTGATTTTGCTTCAGGTGATGATCTCAGGGTCATGAGATCAAGTCCTGCATTGGGCTCTGTCACAGCACAGTCAGCTTGAAAGTCTCTCCTCCTTCTGTCCCTCCCCCTGCTTCCACACATGCTCTCTTCCTTTCTCTCTAAAAAGTTTAAAAAAAAAAATCTTTTTATAAAATCTTTTAAAAAAATTAGTATACAAAATATATGAGGAACTGATATAACTCAACACCCCAAAAAACCAAGAACCCAATTTAAAAATGGGCAAAAGACGTGGGTAGACATTTTGCCAAAAAGACATCCAGATGGCCAACACACACATGAAAAGATAAACATCATCATTTATCACCAGGGAAATGCAAATCAAAATTAAAATGAGATACCACACACATGTCAGAATGGCTAAAATGAACAACCAGGAAACAAGAAGTGTTGGTGAGGGTGTGGAAATAAAGGAACGCTGGTACACAGTTGGTAGGAATGACTGGTGCAGCCACTGTGGATAAGAGTATGGAAGGTCCTCAAAAAGTTAAAAATAGAACCACCCTACCAGTGGTTGGACTACTGGGTATTTACCCCCAAAATAGAAAAACACTAATTCAAAGGGATACAAGCACCCCTCTGTTTACTGCAGCTTTATTTACAATAGTCAGATTAAGGAAGCTGCCCATGTGTCCACTGATAGATGAGTGGATACAGAAGATGTGATATATACTATTTAGCCCAAGAAACAATGAAATCTTGTCATTCGTAATGACATGGATGGAGTTTGAGAGTATCATGCTAAGTGAAATAAGTCAGTCAGACATAGACAAATACCATATGATTTCACTCATACGTGGAATTTAAGAAACAAAACTAATGAGCA
>CM053607.1:124562429-124601720 GCA_028646535.1 Procyon lotor | reverse complement strand
CTCTCTGCTGTTGCGTTTGCCGGCTTTTAGAGTGATTTCCTCCTCTTTAGCTGGACTTCTGATTCCCAGGGCTCTCTGTGCCTCCTACACCTCCGCCATCTTGCCAGTCTCTCGGTAACTTATGGTTTTTAATGCAATGGTAAATGGGATTAATTCCTTGATTTCTCTTTCTTCTGTCTTGTTGTTAGTGTATAGAAATACAACTGATTTCTGTGCATTGATTTTTTATCCTGCAACTTTGCTGAATTCCTGAATCAATTCTAGCAATTTTTTGGTGGAGTCTTTTGGGTTTTCTATATAGAGTATCATGTCTTCTGCAAAGAGTGAGAGTTTGACTTCTTATTTATCAATTTAGGTGCCCTTTATTTCTATTTGTTGTCTGATTCCTGAGGTTAGGAGTTTTAGTACTATGTTAAACAACAGTAGTGAGAGTGAAAATCCCTGTCATGTTCCTGATCTTAGGGGAAAATCTCTGTTTTTCCCTGCTGAGGATGATATTTGATGTGGGTCTTTCATATGTGGCTTTTATGATATTGAGGTATATTTCCTCTATCCTTACAGTGCAAAAGTTGTTATCAAGAAAGGATGCTCTATTTTGTCAAATACTCAAATATTTTTTCTGCATCTGTTGAGAGGATCATATGCTTCCTGTCCTTGTTCAGTATCACACAGATAGATTTACAGATGTTGAAACACTCCTGCAAGAGTGCTGTTCTAAGAAGAGGGTAGAAAGTCAATTGAACCCCCAAATAGAGATATTATCTATATGATTACAATGGACTAAATGTTTGTGGCCTCCAAAAAATTCATAGTTGAAATGCAAGCTCAATTTCTGGTATCAGTAGGTGGATATGTGGTCAGTTTCTTATCATGAGGGCATGGATTCGTGCCATTTAAGAAACTACAGAGAGCTAATTTGCCCCTTTTGCCATGTGAAATAACAAGAAAAAAATGTCATCTTCAGAAGTGAGCTCTCACCAAACACAAACTCTAAACTGGGTCTTCCTAACCTCCAGAAGTATGAGAAATATAGTTCTGTTTGTAAGCCACCCATTGTGGTATTTTGTCATAGCCTGAAGAGTTGAAAAAATGCTCAACAAAACAATTACTTTGCATTGCTACCAATTATCAAAACTCACCATATTTTTAAATAGCTCTATGGTAATGAGCTCTAGATTACATTTATACATGGCATAGTTTCCAACTGGAGACACCCAGTAAACACCCACTAATTCCAAATTTTCTTCCATTTTAGAGACATCTTCACACACAACGCTTCCCTCTTCTTCAAAGAGGATGGCATGAACAGTGGGATGAAATCTCACCTCTCCACCAGCTACCATTGCCACTCAACCCTCCAAAGCACAACCCAGTATCTCATCATTGCAAGTATGCAGTTGGCTCACTCAACAGCTCCAGAGAAAAGAGAGGTTTTCTGATGTCAGAGGTCATTAATGTTTCCACTTTCAGCTTTCCACAGTTGAAAATAAATGCTAATGCAAATTAGCTCTCCGTAGTTTCTTAAGTGGCACTAATCCATTCATGATGGCTGAAAATGCTGAGATTACCGAAAAGCTCCATAGAGTCCCAGGCACAGAACATCCCATATACCTGACCTCCCTGGGAAATTGCAGGCACTGGGGTCTCCTGAGGTCATTGCCCTGAGCAAGGGGCTGGAGAGCCTCTGTCCTGCCTGGGAAAAGTGTGAAAACAACAGGAAGGAGGGCAGCCTCACACTTGAGCCCCTCCCTCAAGAAGACTTGGCTGAGGGATGCAGGCCCATGTTTACAGAACATGAAAGTGAAACCACCATTTCTCCACAGAACAAGCAATTCCAGGAAGAGGCATAAAAGTGTTTTGACTTCGGGCAGCTCAGGGAGTGAGGGGAGGGCAGAGAGACACCAGGGGCAGTGAGAGGCAGGTCTCCAAAGAGCTCTGTGAGGTCACCTAGCCAAAACTCCCATGGGAGCCCTGGAGGCAGTGAAGAAGGCTGTGAGCAAGTTTCTAAAGCTTCTAGAGAGTGAGAGAAGCATTTCCCTCCAGAAAACAGAGGGACTATAACATTTCTCTGTGTTTTTGTTTCATTTTTAGGTGTCCTGCTGCTGGCTATGACATTTTCACTCTTGGGCGTGTATGACACTGGCAGGTCATGGGGTCACATCTTATGAAGAACTTAAACTACCAGGAGAGACTCTGGGGAAATCTGGCAAGACAGCAGGGTGGGAGTTCAGAGAGGGAAGAAGAAACCTGGATTCTAAGATTTATGTGGAAAGTCAGGAGGAAATTACCAAAGTTTCTTTAGAAGAAGCAGAACATAGGAGGATCTGCTGTATCAAATAATATTTATTTCTTTTCTTTTTTTTTTTTTAAGATTTTATTTGTTTACTTGGCAGAGAGGGAGCAAGCATAGGTGAGGGGAGCAGCAGAGGAAAGAGCAGGCTCCCAATTGAGCAGGGAGCCCAATGAGGGGCTGATCTCAGGACCTTGGGATCATGATCTGAACTGAAGGCAGATGTTTAACTGCCTGAGCCACCCAGGCACCCCTATATAATATTTATTTCAGTGTATAGTTACTAAGACAGTTGGATGCTGCCACAGGGATACACCAACTGACCCACTGGAAGGGACACAGAGCCATATATAGGATTCAGGCCTGTTTGGAGTTCTGTGGCATGGGAGAAGTGCAGGGGATGTCAGGGAGTATCGAAGAGGCCACCTAGTAAATGGGGCTGACAAACTGGTTCTCCGTATGGACAGAAGTTACTGAATCTCTGCTTACATTACTTACGATAATCAACTCCAAAGGAATTTAAGACCAAAAATTCAAATGGAAACTATAGAAGATAATATAACTGTTCTTAGAGAAGGATCTATTTTTCTTTTTTTTCTTTTGTAAATTTCAGAGGTAGAATTTAGTGATTCATCAGTTGCATATAACACCCAGTCTCGTTATGTCAACTGTACTCCTTAATGCCCACCCACCAAGTTACCCTATCCTCCCCCCAACCTCCCCTCCGGTAATCCTCAATTTGTGTCTTTGGTTAAGAGTCTCTTATGCTCCCCTTAAGGAGCACTGGATGGTATACGTAAACAATGAATCTTGGAGCACTACATCAAAAACTAATGATGTATTGTAAGATGACTAACACAACACAATAAAAATTTAAAACAAAAACAAACAAACAAAAAAAGAGTCTCTTATGGATTGTCTCCCTCTATGATCTCAGCTTATTCTATTTTTCCCTACCTTGCCCTATGATTCTCTATTTTATTTCTTAAATTCAACATGAATTAAATCATGTGATAATTATTTTGCATAGCATAATACCCTCTAGTTCTATCCATGTTGATGAAAATCATAAGATTTCATTTTTGATAGCTGAGTAATATTCCACTCGTGTGTGTGTGTGTGTGTGTGTGTGTGTGTGTGTGTGTGTGCGCGCGCGCGCGCGTGTGCTTGTGTGTACATCAATCACCCGGTCTCATTCCATTGTTGGATACTATGGACATTGCTGCTATAAACGTTGCAGTACAGGTACCCATTCAAATCACTATGATTATATTTTCTTTTGGGTAAATACCTAGTAGTGCATTGCTGGGTTGTAGATTAGCTCTATTTTTAACTTTTTGAAGAATCTACATACTGTTTCCCCGAGTGGTTGTACCAGCTTGCATTCCAACCAGCAGTGTAAGAGGGTTCCCTTTTCTCCACATCTTTAGCAATATTTGTTGTTTCCTGACTTGCTAATTTTAGCCATTCTGACTGGTAAGAGGTGGTATCTCATTGTGGTTTTGATTTGTATTTCCCTAATGCCAAGTGATGTTGAGCACCTTTTCATGTGTCTGTTGGCCATATGTCTTCTTTGGAGAAATGGCTGTTCATGTCTTCTGCTCATTTCTTGACTGGATTATTTGTTTTCAGGGTGTTGAGTTTGATAAGGTCTTTTTTTAATTGTTTTTAACTTTTTATTTAATTCAATTAGCCAACATATAGTACCTCATTAGTTTCAGATATAATGTTCAATAATTTATCAGTTGTGTATAACACCCAGTGCTCACCACATCACATGCCCTCCTTAATGCCCATCACCCAATAATCCCATTCCCCCACCCAGCTCCCCTCCAACAACCCTTAGTTTGTTTCCTGTAGTTAGGAACCTTTCATGGTTTTTCTCCCTCTCTGATGACCTCCCATTCAGTTTTCCCTCCCTTCCCTTATGATCCTCTGTGCTGTTTCTTATATTTCACATATAAGTGAAACCATGTGATAATTGTCTTCTTCTGTTTGATTTCTTTTGCTCAGCATACTACCCTCAAGTTCCATTCACATTGATGTAAATGGTAAATATTAATCCTTTCTAATGTCTGAGTAATATTCCATAGTATATATATGGAGTAGTATATATGCTATGCTTTCTTAATCCATTCATCTGTCAATGGACATCTCAGCTCTTTCCATAGTTTGAGTATTGTGACATTGCTGCTATGAACATTGGGTGCAGGTATCCTTTCAGATCACTACATTTGTATCTCCTGGGTAAATACCTAGTAGTACAACTCCTGGGTCATAGATTACCTTTATTTTTAAGTTCTTGAGGAAACTCCATACTGTTTTCCAGAAAAGCTATACCACCTTGCATTCCCTTAATGCTATATGTGTAAGAGAGTTCTCTTTTCTCCACATCATCATCGACATTTGTTATTTCCTGTCTTGTCAATTTTAGCCATTCTGACTGGCATAATGTGGTATCTCATTGTGGCTTTGCTTTGTATTTCCCTGATGCCAAGTGATGTGGAGCATTAATTTCATATTCTGATTGGTCATGTGTATGTCTTCTTCGGAGAAATGTCTGTTCATATCTTCTGCCCATTTCTTGACTGGATTATTTGTTTTTTGGGACTTGAGTTTGATAAGTTCTTTATAGATCTTGGATACTTGCCCTTTAACTAATATTTAATTTTCAAATATCTTAACCCATTCTGTAGGTTGTCTTTCTGTTGACTTCTCCAGTGCTGTTCAGAAGCTTTTTATCTTGACGAAGTCCCAATAATTCATTTTTGCTTTTGTTTCCCTTGTGTTTGGAGACATGTCTAGCCAGAAGTTGTTGCAGCCGAGGTCAAAGAGGTTGCTGCCTGGTTCTCCTCTAGGATTTTGATGGATTCCTATCTCACAGTTTGGTCTTTCATTCATTTTAAGTCTATTTTTGTGTATGATGTAAGAAAAAGGTCCAGTTTCATTCTTCTGCATGTGGCTGTCCAATTTTCCTCGCACCATTTATTGAAGAGACTGTCCTTTTTCCATTGGATATTTATTCTTGCTTTGCTGAATGTTAGTTGACCATAGAGTTGAGGGTCCATTTCTGGGTTCTCCATTCTGTTCTATCGATCTATGTGTCTCTTTTTGGGCCAGTACCATGCTATCTTGATGGTTATAGCTCTGTAACATAGCTTGAAGTCTGGAATTTTGATGCCATCCCTTTGGTTTCTTTTTCAAAATTCCTTTGGCCTTTCAGAGTCTTCCCTGATTCCATACAAATTATAGGATTATTTGTTCCAGCTCTTTGAAAAATGCTGATAGCATTTTGATAGGGATTGTATTGAATGTGTAGACTGCTTTAGATAGCATGGTCATTTTAACAATATTTGTTCTTCCAATCCTTGAGTATGGAATGTTTCTCCACTTTTTCATGTCTTTCTCAATTTCTTTCATGAGTCTTCTATAATTTTCAGAGTACAGATCTTTTACCTCTTTGGTTAGGTTTCTTCCTAGGTAGCTTATGGTTTTTAGCACAATTCTAAATGGAATCAATTCCTTGATTTCTCTTTCTTCTCATTGTTAGCGATTTCTATGCATTGATTCTTTATCTTGCAACTTTGCTGAATTCCTGTTTTGGTTTTAACACTCTTTTGGTGGAGTCTGGATTTTCTACATAGAGTATCATGTCTTCTGCAAAGAGGGAGAGTTTGACTCCTTATTTGCCAGGTTAGATGCCTTTTATTTATTTTTGTTGTCTGATTCCTGAGGTTAGGACTTCTAATACTAAGTTAAACAACAGTGGTGAGAGTGGGCATCCCTTTCATGTTCCTGAATTTAGGGGAAAAGCTCTCAGTTTTTCCCCATTGAGAATAATATTCTCTGTGGACTTTTATAGATGACTTTTATGATATTGAGGTATGTTCTCTGTATCCCTTCACTGTGGAGAGTTTTCATCAGAAAGAATGCTCTATTTTGTCATTTTTTTTCTCAGCGTCTTGAGAGGATCTTATGGTTTTGTCTTCTCTTTTATTAATGTAATGTATCACATTCATTGATTTGCAGATATTGAACCACCTTGCAGCCCAGGAATAAATCCCACTTGGTCATGGTGGATAATGCTTTGAAAGTAATGTTGGACTAGAACTCATACAGCAATTCAGTAATGTGGCAGGATACAAAATCAATGCACAGAAATCATTTGCTTTCTTATACACTAACAATGGAAATATATATGAGAAAGCAACTGATTTCTGTGCATTGATTTTGTATCTTGCCACATTACTGAATTGCTGTATGAGTTCTAGTAGTTTGGGGGTGGAGTCTTTTGGGTTTTCCATATAAAGTATCATGTCATCTGCAAAGAGAGAAAATTTGACTTCTTCTTTGCCAATTTGAATACCTTTTAGTTTTGTTGTCTGATTGCTGTTGTCAGGATTTCTAGTAGTAAGTTGAACAAGAGTGGTGAGAGAGGGCTCCTTGTCATGTTCCTAATCTCAAAGGGAAGGCTGTCAGCTTTTTCTTAATGAAAATGGTATTCGCTCTGGGCTTTTCATAGATGGATTTTATGAAGTTGAAGAATGTTCCTTCTATCCCTATACTTTGAAGAGTTTTAATCAGGAACGGATGCTGAATTTTGTCCAATGCTCTTTCTGCCTCAATTGAGAGGACCATGTGGTTCTTTTCTCTTCTCTTATTGATTTGTTCTATCACATGGATTGATTTGCCAGTGTTGAGCCACGCTTGCATCCCAGGGATAAATCCCACCCGGTCATGGTGGATAATCTTTTTAATGTACTGTTGGATCCTATTAGCTAGGATCCTGTTGAGAATCTTGGCATCCATATTCGTCAGGGATATTGGTCTGAAATTCTCCTTTTTGATGGGGTCTTTGCCTTGTTTGGGGATCAGGATAATGCTGGCTTCACAGAAAGAGTTTGGAAGTTTTCCTTCCATTTTTATTTTTTGAAACAGCTTCGGGAGAATAGGTATGATTTCTTCTTTAAATGTTTGGTAGAATTCCCCAGGGAATCCGTCAGGTCTCGGGCTCTTATTTTCTGGGAGGTTTTGATCTCTGCTTCAATCTTGTTACTAGATATTGGTCTATTCAGGTTGTCGATTTCTTCTTGTTTCAATCTTGGAAGATTAGGGGTTCCCAGGAATGCATCCATTTCTTCTAGGTTGCTTAACTTATTGGAATATAGCTGTAGATAATAATTTCTGATGATTGTTTCTCTTTCCTTGAAGTTAGTTGTGATCACTCCCTTTCATTCACAATTTTATTAATTTGAGTCCTCTCTCTTTTCTTTTGGATTAGTTAGGCCAGTGGCTTATCAATCTTATTGACTCTTTCAGAAAACCAACTTCTGCTTTCATTGATGCATTCTACTGTTTCTCTAGTTTCTAACTCATTGATCTCTGCTCTAATCTTGATTATTTCCCTTCTTGTGCATGGGGTTGGCTTAATTTGTTGTTGATTTCCCAGTTCCTTAAGGTGTAAAGAGAGCTGGTGTATTCAGGATTTTTCAATTTTTTTGAGTGAGGCTTGGATAGCTATGTATTCCCCCCTCAGGACTGTCTTTGCCATATCCCATAAGTTTTGGACCGATGTGTCTTCATTCTCATTGGTTTCCATGAATTGTTTAAGTTCTTTGATTTCCTGGTTGACCCAAACATTCTTGAGCAGGTTGGTCTTTAGCCTCCAAGAGTTCAAATTCCTCCCAAACTTTTTCTTGTGGTTGAGTTCCAGTTTCAAAGCATTGTGGACTGAGAATATGCAGAGAATCATCTCAATCTTTTGGTATCGGTTGAGTCCAGATTTGTTACCCAGTATGTGGTCTCTTCTGGAGAAAGTTCCATGTGCGCTCGAGAAGAATGAGTATTCTGTTGTTTTAGGGTGGAATGTTCTGTATATATCTATGAGGTCCATCTGGTCCAATGTGTCATTCAGAGCTCTTGTTTCTTTATTGATTTTCTGCTTGGATGATTTGTCTATAACTGAGGGTGGTGTGTAAAGGTCCCCTATAATTAATGTGCTCATATCAATATGACTTTATTTTATTAACAATTGGCTTTTGTAGTTGGCTGCTCCAATATGGGGGGCATAAATATCTACAATTGTTAGATCTTCTTGGAGGATAGACCCTTTAAGAATGATGCAATGTCTTTCTGTATCTCTGACTACAGTCTTTAGCTTCAAATATAATTTATTTGATATGAGAATAGCTACCCCAGCTTTCTTTTGAGGCCCATTGGCATGAAAGATGGTTCTCTATCCCTTAACTTTCAATCTGGAAGTATCTTTAGGTTCCAAATGTGTCTCTTATAGACAGCATATGGACGGGTCCTGTTGTTTTATCCATTCTGCAACCCTGTGCCGTTTTATGGGAGTGTTTAGGCCGTTCACATTGAGAATGATTATTGAAAGATAAGTTTGTATTTACATCATGTTGCCTTTGAAGTCCATTTTTCTGTATATTGTTTCTGTAAATTTCTGTTCTATGTCACTCCTGGGTCTTTCTTCTTTTATAAAACCTCCCTTATATTTCTTGTAGGGCTGGCTTGATGGTCACATGTGCTTTTAAACCTTGCCAGTCTTGGAAGCTCTTTATCTCTCCATCCATTTTGAATGTCAGCCTTCCTGGATAAAATATTTTTCGCTGCACGTTCTTCTCATTTAGTTCCCTGAATATGTCTTGCCAGCCCTTTCTGGCTTGCCAGGTTTCTGTGGACAGGTCTGATGTTATTCTGTTGGACCTTCCTCTGTACATAAGGAATCTCTTCCCCCTAGCTGCCCTCAGGACCTCTTGTGTGAAATTATGATTCGTGAATTTCACAATTAAGTGTCTGGAGGTCTTTCTAGATTTGTTGATCTTGGGAGGTGTTCTCTCTGCCTCTAGGATAGGAACACTTGTTCCATTCCTCAGATTGGGGAAATTTTCATCTGGGATTTGTTCAGCTTTATCTTCTAGTCTTCTGTCTTTCTCCACCCTCTCAGGGGTTCCAAAATTCTGACGTTGGAATGTTTCATGGCATCATTTATTTCCCTAATTCTGTTTTCATGGCTTCTAAGACATTTGTTCCAGCCCTCCTCACCTTTCTTTATCACCTTGTCCTCTAGATCTCTAATTCTATCTTCTGCCTCAGTTACCCAGCTGTTAGACTATTTAGATTACATCGGATCTCACTGATAGCATTTTTAACATCCAGACAATTTAAATTGGCTCTCAGTTCCACTTTTAGAAATTCTATGTTATCTAATTTTTTTCTCCAACCTCGCCATTGCCTGAATAATTGTTATCTTGAATTCCCTTTCTGACATACTGTTTATGTCCATATCCAATCATTCTGAGGGAGAGGGTGCAGTCTCTGGGTTTTTCCTCTGTTGAGTGTTCCTCATCCTAGTCATTCTGGTGAAAAGTGGTTGAGGGGATGTATAGCTGAATATATCAACCATGACCCAGGCAAGGTGGATCCTGGAAAGTTTCAGAGCAATCAGAATTCACCACCAAAAAGAAAGAAACAAGAAAAAGAAAGAGAGAAAGAAAAAAAGGGAAGTCCCAGCCAAAATGAGCCCCAAAAGTAAGATTTATAAGGTATATAAACAAACACGAACAAACAAAAAGACTGACAAGAGTAAATGACAAGAAAAAAAAAAAGACCAGTGAAAATGAATCCCAAAAATAAAATTTATATAATACCAGAACAAAAACAAACACAGAAACACTGACAGAAGAATAAGATGGGAGGGTGGTTATAAATCCTTAATGTTGGCGAGGAATGTTATTTCAGATCTTCCTGGGTGTATCATTGTATTAAGCCTCTAGTTGTAATGCTAATTAATTTTAAAAAATTAAGAATCATGAGAACGAATTAAAAAAAGTAACTTGTAGCTATGAAATACACAGGTTTTAGGGCAATACCAGGGCCTTGATATATTGTTTTCCCCTGATGTTGGGGTTTTACAGTTTTATGGGGACCCTGTGGTTATTGTCCTCTTGCTTTTGGCTTGTCTTCTGGCCAGAGGGGTCTGCTTCATTGTTTTCCAGTCAATCTTTCTTGGGTTGATTTGCCCTACCCTCTATCAAGGGGCTAGGCTCTGTGGAAACCAGCTTTTTAGTCTTTTGCTCTCTGAAGGTTTTGTTCCTTTGTGGCTTTTTGTGGCTTTTCAGGGTATCTGAGCAAAGAATCTGCACTCAGACCTCTGCCTTAGAGAGAAGCTTCAGCCTGCTCCCCTCTCGGTGGTCCAGAACACACAGACTCCCCCTCTGCAAACTCTGCTGCACAGCTCAACCTCCTACAGGTGTTGCGCACCCCCAGCCACCATCCCAGTGGTCACTCGAGGCCCCCACTTGTCTCTGCACCCTTTTGCTACTAAAATCGCAGGTGTTGCCATTGCTGGGACTGCTATCCAGGCTCCTGGCCCACTATGGGTGTGCTCAGACCCCAGGGGTTGTGCAGGCCATGGAGGGATTCCAAATGGGATCGCACTGTGTTCTCTCAGGTGCAGGCTGGGAGCACTCAGACCTGTGGTGTGTTGTGGCAGACCGAGGTCCTAAGAGATTGCTGGCTGGTGACCACATCAAGGTCTCTTAGGCACTTACAGGAGTGCACCACAGTGGTGATGCAAGCAGCGGAAAGCCACAGGCTCATGGGCCACATACTGGACCCTCCACCAGTCTCTCTTTGACACAGGTGGTCGCCCATGGCAGTGTCCTTCCTGGGAATGTGGGCTTAGGCCCGTGCCCTTGACCACCCAATTCCACTAGTTCCCCTTGAGATCATTTGTTCTTTTTGAGTGTTTTTAACCAGACTCCAAGTTAATGCTGGTCCCCAATCACAGGGCACTTTCACATTGCTGTGTTACTTTTCTTGAGTCACTTCTGGTAGCTCCCTCCCTCTTCTGTTTATCCTCCAATATCAGTCTGAACATTCCCATACTGCTTTTCTCTCCACTGCTGTCCTCTCCCCGCTTAGAGATCCAGAGGTGTATAATCTTACATCTCAAGCTGGTTTCATGGATGTTTGGAGTGTTCTGGTAGATTCTTAGCTCACTTTAGAGGACCAGTTGAAACAGGGTCTCCCACCTCTCTGCCATCTTGCCCCTCCTCCTTGAATTCTATTTCTGACATCTTACTTATATTCATAATAATTAAATCTCTGTCAGTGAGAACTGTCTCTTGTTCTTTTTTGGGGTGAGTTTTTCCATCTCATCGTTATGTCCAGAAAACAATAGAGCAATAGTTGAAAGAGAGAAAAAATGCAAAACTAGCAATAACAGGAGAAATATGTGCACTGAGGAAATCAGAAGAGAATAAAAACTTAAAAAAGAGAGAGAGAGCGAAAGACAGAGACAGAGAGAAAAAATAAACAAGAAGGAGAACAGAACACAAAATAAACTAGATCCTGGGTATATTTTGAGTTATTTGTTTGAGGAAACTATGTGCCAAAATAGGAATGAAAGAAAAACTTTTATATATACAAAAAATAAAATTGAATACAATGAAACAAAATCAAAAATTTTAAATATATATGTATATATATACACACATATATGTAATGTAAAAATAAAAATTTAAAAAGACTTAAAGAAGGAATTAAGAAAATAAGAAAATAATTAAAAAGGAAAAAATATAAAACTGAAAGACTATAGAATAAGAAAAAAAAGAATGTTATATACTGTTTTACCCTACAGCTTAAGTTTTGCAATTCTGTATGATCAGTAAACTGGGTATTAGCCTCATGTTCCTGCTGGTCTTCTGGGGCAGGGGCCTGTTGCACTGATATTCAGATGTCTTTCCCCAAGTGAAATGCGCCACCTACCCTTGCCAGGGAGCCGGGTTCAGTTCAAGCAGCTCTGGATTGCACCATGTGGTGCTACCTGAAGGCTTTCAGCAACAATGTGAGTGATAAAAATGGTGGCACTCCATTTTTACACATCCTTAGCCCCAGAGCTGAAAGGTCACACCCACCCCTCACGGAAAAGCAGTAAATCACTCTTGTCTCCCTGGTTTCCATCTGAATTCTATATTCACCCATCCTGTGACACATTTTTTATCTCAGGCAGGCAACCCTCTTTCAAGTCTCCAAACTTTATGGATCCTGTGGCACAGACCCCTGTCCTTCCTCAGGGCTCACTGGGCTTCTGCCCTTTGCTTGGCCCCTGCTTGGAGAATGGTCACTCAACCAAGCAGCAGTTTGTGGTTTATGGCAACACTGTAGAAAGCCAGCTTCTAAACTCACTATTTGCAGCAGGCTTCCCTACTCTGATGTTTTGGGATTCTCTTACTCTCAGGCACCCCTGTTCTTTTTTGTGGCCCTGGAGATCCTGAGACCATGCCGTCTCACCTGGTATTCAGCCCTGCTTCACTACCCGACCTTTTTAGACAGGATGTCTCCCACCCACACAGACTTCAAAAAGTCCAATTTTGTGTTTCCACTGCTTAAATACTTTCTGGTAGCTTCCTTAAGCCAGACCCTCCCCATGCAGTTTATCTTCTGTTATATTTCCCCAGATTCATGTCTCTGCACCTTCTACCTTGCAAACAGTTCTTTCCTATTTGTAAAATTTCAGCAATACTTTTCTAAGATCTCCAGTTAATTTTGCAATTGTTCAGAATGATTTGATAACTATCAAGGTGAATTCCAGGGACAAGATGAAATTAGAGTCCCTTATTCCTCTTCCATCTTAACTCCTCCTTTATCTCCTAGAGAAATTTTTCTTAAATGACATGAAACTGGTATAAAGATACTAATATGGCAGGAAGCTGTATAACACAGATTGACCAATGAGATACCTTTGACTACATTAAAGTGAAAAGCTTCTCTTCATGAAAACAAACGCAAAAAGAAAGTTTAAAAATCTCCACAAATCTGGAGATTTTTCCATAAATGTAGTCAACTAATAATCAATGGAAGGAAAGTATTTTAAAAATTCCAGAAGTCACTAAGAAAAACTGAAACAATCCAGCATGGAGGTGGCCAAAAGACACGAACAGAATGTTCATAGAAAAAGAAACATGAAAAAAAAAAAAGAAAAACATGTATAAGGAAAAATAGAGAGATTACCATAAATTAACTAGTAATGAGAAAAGTTCATCTCTGTGCACTATGATAGGACATCGTTAGTTCAATTGCAAAATTTGCAAAGTTGGAAAAATTCAGTTATCGGTGAGAATGTACATTGATAGAATCTCTGAAACATGGCTGCTGGGACAGTAAATCAATAAAATCCCTTTTAAAAAAATAGTATGGCTGAATCATAAAATTGCACATTCATGTGCCTCAGGATTCAGCATTTCCACTCCAAACACTGTACCTAAGAGTCACTCTGCAAATATGTGCAGGAGACGTGGACGTGTGCTCCTAGCAGCAGTCTTCATAATTGTGGACAAAGAGAGCATAGACATTGACAGAGAACAGATAAACAAGTTTAGCTACACAGTGTTGAAAGGACTGAACCACAGATATAAGGAGAGTAATTAATCTTTTGTTATAATGTTGACATTAAATATTAATTTGTGAAGCCTTCTGAATGCTGAGTGTTGATGGACGTGCTCCAGGTCACTAGTCCCTGATGACATTTCTGAACCCCAAGGATGAAGAATTCCTACAATTTTCCTTAGAGACAACCAGGTAACCAGGTGGTCATCCAAGGAATGTGAAAGGAATTCGCATTGGCTTTTTACTGGCAACATGGCATGCTTGAAGAAGATAGATCTTCAGAGTTCTAAGAGAACATGATGTTGTATTCAGAATCCTATACTCAGTTAAACTATTGAAAGCGATCACAAAATAAAGGCATTAATTTGAAATGCAGACTAGAAAGTTAACCCCTTAGAGAACTTTTTTCTCACTTTGAGAATGGATGCAATGTAAATGAACAGGAAACAGGGAATCCAGAAACACCAGCACCACTAAGTTAATGGATGGATGTGAGTGAGGTCTGTGCTCCAGGCTGGGAGAGCAACTAGTCCAAGTGAGAACAGGAATTAGAGGTATTGCACAGGACACTTTCAGGGAGAATCCTAACCTGTTTTTCCTCAGGGGAGTGCTCACACTCTACTGTCACTTACTCTCCCTCTCACTACTGAGCATGGCTATATCTAGCTATCTAGCTCCTTCCTTTTTTTTTCCTGCTTTTTCCTTCTTAAATATAGAGTCTCAAACTGGATAATTCTCTGTGGCCTGAGGCTGGCTGAAATGACCTGAGAATGTTGGCAGAGGCTGGTCTTTCAGTAGACAGCAGGGAAGGACATGTCCAGGGGCCAAGGAGGGAAGGGCTGTGATTGGAGAGGGTGCAGCACCTTCATGCTGGGTCCATGCAGGAGTGATTCTCACAGAGGGAGGAGGTCACTCACAACTGCCTGTTTTCTAAGCTTCTTGATGGTATTATCTGGTATTTGTTGTTGTGGATCAAATTACCCTGAAACTGGGGCACCTGGGTGACTCAGTCGTTAAGCGTCTGCCTTCGGCTCAGGTCATGATCCCAGAGTCCTGGGATCGAGCCCCGCATCGGGCTCCCTGCTCAGTGGAAAGCCTGCTTCTCCCTCTCCCACTCCCCCTGCTTGTGTTCCCTCTCTCGCTGTGTCTCTCTCTGTCAAATAAATAAATAAAATCTTTAAAAAAAAATTACCTTGAAACTTAGTGGCTTAAAACAAGTGTTTATTTGCTTATAGTTTCTGAGGGTCAGAAATTCATGAACAGTTTTAGTTATGTGGTTTTGGATAAAGGTCTCTCCTGAGGTGGCAATCAAACTATCAGTTGGGCTGCATCTTCTGAAGTCTTGCTGGGGTTGGAGGATTTGCTCCCAAAATTACACATTTACATGACCAGCAGTTAATGTAGGCTGCCTCTGCTATCCTCCACATGGCTTCTGATTTCTCAGGACCTCTCCAAAATTTCTATGGTTACTAGGATGAAAGAGGAAAAGGGAGAGGGAGATAGAGAGAGGGAGACAGGAGCAGGAGCAAGACAGAGCCAGTGAACAGAGGTTTTATAAGAAAGAAATGCACTTTTCATAACAAAGTTCTGGAATTTTTGGACATTCCTTTATTGTTGCCATATTCTATTAGTCACTCCAGGGAAAGGGATTAAACACAGCCATGAAAATAGGAGGAAATGTTAGAGGTCATCTTAAAGTGTCTACCTATGGGTAGGTCAAGATTGTGTGAGTCCCCAGAGTATGAGATGAGAAGTGAAAGAAGATGGACATCAAAGAAATGATGTTAAAGTTAAGTGATAAATGGATGTCAGAATGAGATTGTATGTCACATTGAGCAGATCTTTTCTTCCACCTTTGGATACAGGCTCATTTAATAAATGACAAAAGTACAACATATTTGAGAATTTCCTGACATGAGTTCAAAGTGAGCAAGTCATCTCTTATATTTCAAGGAACTTAGAATCAATGAAAGTAGAAGTAATTGAGCTTGACTGAGAATTCAGAAGAGAGACAGTGTGAAGATAGGACCCCAGATGTCCTGACTTCCCTCCAGAAGGAAGCTGCTGAGATATCACTTCTTCAGATGATGGAGTCTGTCAGGATTTTCTTCAGGATGGCCTTGGTGTCCTTGGCAACTATTTCAAGGAAGCGTCTGTGTTTCCACTTTCTCAGGGAGTTGACAATAAAGCCACCTAAGAGTGGGATATAGCTCAGAATTGAAAATAAGCAAGAGACTGTATTACAATTCACACAAGATAATGGCCAGTCCCTTCTGAGGACAGTGTGTAAATCCTGAGACTTCATAATGACCTTGTACTCCCCCATGGTTTTCCCCATACTCTGAGCCATCTGCTGGAGAGATTCATCATCTATACCAAAGAGCAAGTGGTAGGCTATCAGACTTTCCCCCAGATCATCTGCATTCCAGATGCCAAGGGTGTCAAAAGACTTTGAGGCTATTTTCCCCTTGCAAGTGATCACTTTGTCATTAATGGCCTTCTCACAAGTGTGGGACAGATTTTCTAGGGGACCATGGTACCTGATGTCAGAAATATCCCTGTACAAGGTGCTCCTAAGCTTTGGGAAGTCATGCAATAAGGGGTCAAAGCTAGAGACCAGGAATATGTTGGGTTTACACACTCTCTCCTTTTTCAGATTTTGCTGGATATTCTCCTGAATATTCTTCAGGAGTTGTTCCTCCAAGTGGGCACTTGTGCTGAGGTCCCTGTCCAGCTTGGTCCAGACAATATAGAACTTCTTTCCCAGGGCCTGGATGGTTTTAGCAAGCTTCACGAGATTCATGCTGAACTGCTCAGATGCAATGATGATGAAGAGGTCATATTGACTAAACTGCATCTCCTCCACATAGTTCACCAGGCTTTGGGTACCTGGCCCTATTCCGGGTAGATCCCATAGCACCACATTGGGAAAGTGGGAGGAAAAGTAGCGAGTGGGAATCTGGGTGGTCCTCACCACCCCAGTGGGAGCTGAGTCCTTCTCCTCATGCCCAATTCCCCGCAGTGCATTGATGAAGGAAGACATGCCATTGCCGGAGTCCCCAGTCACTGCAATGCTCACTGGGGCACTGGATGCTGTCTTCAAGGTCTCCCTGACCACAGAGACCGCCTCCAGCAGCTTCCCTCCTCCCAAGGCCTTTTCCATGTTTATGGCAATATCCTTTGGTAAGGCCCTCCAGCCCATATTGTATGGCATATCAGAGGTGGAGGATGCAAGTAATGGAGTGTGAAGAGAGTGGGTGGCCTGTGTCACATCACTGAGCAATGGAGTGACCTGCAGAAATAGGAGAAGCAGGGGAGTTAGGAGGGCCAGGCACACAAGGTAGCAGAGGAATCACCAGATTTGATAACCCAAACTGAGCGTATCAGATCCACACCCAACTCCCTGCAAAGGCAGTTAGACAACAAACAGCAAGCCTCTGGAAAAATATTTGCTAGTTTGTCAAAAATGTAAACATATTCAACCCTAGAAAATGAGGAAATCCTTCCATTTGTAATTTGTGAGGACATTGAAAGCATTATGCTAAGTAAAAAAAATCAGACAAACAAATACTGTATAATCCAACCAATGTGTGGAATCTAAAATTAAAATAAAATAAATTCATAGAAAAAGAGAACAGATAAGTGGATTGAATTTATCACAGGGTGAGAGGAGGGGGAAATAGAAGAAGTGTTCAAAAGGTACAAGATTTCAGTTATAAGATAAGTAAGTACTAGGGATGTAATGTATTACCTGATGACTACAGATAATACCACTATATGATTTATGGGAAAGTTGTCAAGAGAACATATCCTAAGAGTTCTCATCACATGGAGAACTTTTTCTCTTTTTTCTTCTTTCTTTACCTTTTATTGAGATGAGTATGTTAGCTGAACTTATTGTTCAGCTAAGTTCACCTAATACTTCACAATATATATAAGTCAAATCATCACGCTATATGCCTTAAACTCATACAGTGATGTATGCCAATTCTTTTTCAATAAAACGAATAAAATAATTTAAACAGAGTCACCAAATGACCCAGCAGTTACATTCCTAGGTGTATAACTAAGGGGGAAGAAAACATACATCTAGGTAAAACCTGCATGCAAATGTTCTCAGCAGCATTATTACAATAACCCCTCAGGTGGAATTAACACAGTTGTCCACCCACTGTTCAATGAATAAATAAAAGTGGTCTATCCATGCAAGAGATCAGTATTAGGCAAGAAAAAAAAAATGGAATACTGATACCAGCCACAACATGGATGAACCCCAAAACAGTATGCTCAGTGAAAGCAGAGGACCATGTATTCTATGATTCTATTCATATGAAATGTCCAGAAAAGGCATATCCTTAGGCACATAAAATATACTGAGGGTTTCCAAGATCTGAAGGGCAAAAGGTAGGAGGGAAAAGAGAGGTGGCTGTCAAGAGGTACAGGATATCTTTTGGATAATGAAAATGTTCTAAATTTGATTATGATGGATATACAACTTTGTGTATATATTCAGAGCTACTAAAAACTTTAAAGGGATGAATCATAGAATGTGTAGATTATATCCCAATAACGTTGTTGAAAAGAAAAGCAGCAGAGATGCTCATTTAGGAGATGTGCACATGTTAGAGGCTCAGAGGAGACCATTGACGAATGCTCTGCAGCTGTGCTTCTAGTAGTCTCAGTACGTTATAGAAGAGGACTTGAGCAGAAGAGCATTGTGAGGGTGGCTCAGTCAGGAGCCAGGTAGGTATGGGTACTCCTCCACCCAGACTGGGTGAGCAGAATGTCCCACTGGGGATGTCCCCAGGCAGAAGCAAACTTGTGCCAACTCTCCATACTGTTCAATCCTGAGGACTAACACACCCTCAATTCATATGTCTTCAAAGTCACGAACAATTTAATTATTTTTAACAGCAGTGAAAAATGCATTGTCTCTCATTTTCCATATCTTTCACCAGTAACTGCATCCCTAAGAAATCCCTCTTCCTCATCCACTTCAATATTTAAGTTACACAAGCTTTCCAAATAATATCCTACTGATTCTTAAGTCAGTACTTATGTTTGTACTTGATTGTTTATCTTTGTTGTGATTATTGTTATAAGTGATTTAAGCTCTCCCATGAACTTTCTCTTGTAAGCTGAGCCCTGCAGTAAGATTGCAAGCATTTTATAAGGCAGAATTGGGAAAGAGAACTGGTTGGGATTACCCAGTGGACTCTTCACCTGGGGGCTGTACACACAGTGCTGGCTGGTGGGCTTTCACAATCCCACAAGTTATGGCTGCCTGCTGTGGTAATTTCCCTTAAGACATCTACTATCTCTGTGCACAAATGCAAATTTTAAAACATTTTCTAATTCAAGATTGACTCTTTTCTAAGTTCTCTTGTGAGGCTTCATTATGGCGGTCTCCTGATGCTGTTGGAGATGAGACCTCACATCCAAATACTCAAGTTTCTGCTCAAAAGGACTGCAATCCTGTCTGTAAGACAAATTCCATGTTGAGCTGTAGGTGCTACAGTGCAGCTTGTTACCTACCACATAGGCTGTCCTTTCTACTGGTGTGTCCTGCTTGCCTGACTGCCCCCCCCAGACTTCCCTGGGTGCTTTCTTTCAATGAGAAAATTGCCAAGAGCCCTGACTGAGTTTCCAGACAGGCTTGGCCCATGATAATGTGAATGTTTTCGCATGGAAAACTGTTCTGTGTTCTGTCTGTGTTTTGTCTTGTGCAGCAGGGAAGCCATGCTACCCACCTCACAGGACTTCAGTGAGGGCTTCATGCTAAGATCCAAGTGAAGATCTGGGAAGGCTTCCCAGAAACCGCTTGGTGAATTCTCTCTGGTCTTAGGATCTCTGAGGAAAATTTTTCTCTGGTTCTTCTTATTCCCTCCAACTCTTCCCACAGTATATGAAGATTCTGATCTGTAAGTCTGTCTGGGCAGGATCTTCTGCATGCCTTTTCTTCATTAATCTTCTCCAAGCTCTATTAGACAAGCAATAGTATTATTCCTGGTCACAGATCAAGAAAGTGTCTCACAGATGAGAAACAAGCCTCAAATTGCATAGCAATGACCCAGGACCCAAGATTTAAACTCACAGTGTGATTCTCTGTTTCTGTCTGGATAGGAGGGGAGGACAATCCTAGTAAATGCTGAATCTCCAGCCCCAAGCATGGCTGAATGCTTCTCCTGGGGATGTGAGTCCACTTATTGCTGTCAATTACCATTTACCTCTCCTTGGATGCACTTTTACTAATTTGGGGGATAGAATGAAAATCACAGTTCTCTCCCAACTCCCATACGCACTCCACATTAAATTCACTGATTTCCAGGAGTGAAGGGAAACCCAAAACATGTCTCCACCTCTCAGAAGATGTTGCAGGGAACCTAACCTCCATTGGGAAATAGAGATGCCTAATGAAATGATCAGAAGATGCTGGGAGTTCAGAGGGAGGGAAGCTGATGGATTATGAAGCAGATCATTATCCCACCTGCTTGGGGACCAGAATCTCCTGAGGCTTGTGCCCATTAAGTTTTCCGGGTCCTCCATCAGGAAAGGTACAATAGGTCAGGAAAGATGGTTCCTCTTCCTGCAGGGAGTGGAAGTGCCCTGAGCTCAGTGAGGGGATAAATGACATGGTGGTGGGCAGAGCACGCATGGCTAAAGCTGGCTAAAAGTCAGAAAGATAGAGTTCTGGGCTGCCTCAGGCAGAGAGAACATTCTAGAATAAGAAGAGTAGCCCTTGCCCTTGCACTCAAGGCCTTCTTTAAGACCTCTCTTGACTATTATCCAGAATAACCTCGATTCTTGTTGATGGGGTACATAGCCCTGGAAGCCTGAACTGCCATTATGGCTCCAGGGAGACAATCTCTTGGATGAGTTCCAGGCTCCCTGACTTGGTTGTATGAAGGGATTTCTGCTGCCCCTCAGCCTGCTATATATTCTGCATGTCTGTAAATCTGATCCTAGTATGGGATGGAAAAGGCTGGATGTCGTTATCAGTGTACCCGTGGTGCCCAGACCAGCCAGAACATAGGACCTGGGCGACAGCCCTTGATTCCTTTTCCTGGTTTGTCTAAATCCCATCACAACTTCTACATGTACCCATCTCACCTTGACTTCCCACATGTTAGATCAATTTTAAAAAAAATCCTGTCTCTTCAAAAGTTTAAAGTCCCAAGAAGTGTTCTGTCATCCCATGTTAGATGCTTAATATCATAAAAATAGATATGCAGGCCTTTGCACTTACAGTAAATAATCCCCTAGACTCTGCCAGTACCCTTAGTCCCCAGCAGGTATGGGACATAGTTCTGTTAGATGAATGAAACACAATAAACCATTGTATATCCTCCACTTACTGGTTGATGGATAAACTAACTTTGCTTCCTATATCTGTCATCTGAAATGTTGACAGTTCTGCCACAGCCCTTTGGAAAGTAAGTAGGGGGTGGGGCAGAGTATTACCCCCACGACCACAAGGTGGGTGTGCGAGGTGAGCACAAACCTCCACTTTTCCAGACCATTTCTATGACTATGTCTGCCTTTTCACATGTTTGCTCACCTGAGCCCCTGTGCTGGACCCTGTTGAAGGAGGGTGAATGAGGCCATGAAGCACCAGCCACAGCTCCCTATCCTCCACTACCTGCCCATCTAGTCCCTGTCCTGCACCTGGTGCTAGATAACCCTGCACATGAGACCCTGTCAGGATCCTTTTAGGCAGTATTGTGCCCATATGTCACTACCATCGCAGGATGGGACATAACTCCAGGAGAAGTTGCAGGTTATTCCAGGAGTTGTCAATACACACGCGTCTGCAGGACACTGAGGCTCAGATTACTGACCCAGAAGTTGAGGAGAAGCCATCAGAGACAAGCCCAGGTGCAAGTGCCTCCCCCTAGGCTTCCTTCCTGTAGATTCTACTTATGTTAAACCTCTGATCTTCCCTCTCTAAACAGAGTTTGAGGGTCCTTGAGTAAGGCCTTTATGGAGGCAGTCCAGGGAGCAGGTTCAACTAGAGAGGGCAGCTGTGCTTGCAAAAGAACCAGACCATGTGAGCAGATCTTTCAGTATTCTGAATGAGACTACCAGTGAGAGATGCATTTCACACAGGAACTAAGAACACGCTCAACACACATGCATGCACACACATGCATATACATGAAGAAAGAGTTTGCCAACAGTTTGCCTACCCTTTATTTGAACCTACTGTATACTAGTGCACTGGGTAATTTTTTTTTTTTTTGAGCTCTTGGTATAATGCACCAGATAGATTTCATGACCTAAGAAGCAGAAAGGAAAACACTCATTAGTGGACTTCCAATGCAGGGTCCTATGTAGTTCATACCATACCCAATTATCTTCAGCCATGAAGCAGAGATCAGCCTTGATCTCTGGATCTCTCTGAAGAGACCAGACTAGAAATCTAAGGCATCAAAGACTTTTGTAGTTTGAATACAATGTGGACCAAGCCCCACATTTCTCCCATTTTATAATCATAGGGAAAGGGTGAGGGAAAATATCAACATATTGATTTATTTTAGGAAAGTATAATAAACATCTGCATCATCCCTGGGCATGAAGCACAAAAGGACCGGAAAGAGTATTTCAAGAGTCCATCTCACTGAGGTAAAGGATGGAGTTGATGTTCGCCAACAGGGGTAGTTTCTCCAATACGGAGTCACATGTGCACTGTTATACATTGTCTAAGGTCTATCAGACTCCTTGTCCCTGAAACCACACCCTAGTCCCTAATCCACAGAAGGTCAAGCATTCTTGACTACTCTTTACAATCCAAGGTCAAGACTCTCCCAACTCCAGGCTACCTCTTGAAATTGTCATTGTCTTACCTACTACTTAGACCCTGAAAGAATATGAATGACAAATCTTGCTGTCCTTTTCCAATCCCAATGCTGTGAACATGGAGGTGATAACCCCATTGCCACCACACTGGAGGGCTGGATGGCTTTGGAGCAGCCAAAGAGTTTGGGTGTTGTTTTGTCCCTGAAGAATGTCAGAGAGGATCCCAATTGTGAATACTCACTGAAACGGGTAATCCAGTCCCCAAGCTCTTCTGCTCTGGACTCAGACTCCACCTTTCATGTCTTCACAGTAGGAGAGTTGTTAGCCAAGCTGGGTTGTAGGAGCTCTCTCACTTACCTGCTCCAGGAAGCAGAGGGTGACTATGATCAGGCAGGTATCGGTGGTCTTCCTGAAGTTACCCCTCCTTGGGGATGAATCCAGTCCTTAAGTAAAGACAGTTCCTTCTGGGACCATCTAAAGCTAGTTCAATGCCCAGGATGCTCTGTAAGGAAAGAAGTGAATTGTGTTCCGTTGGGGTGTCCTAGGAAGAGCCTAGAGAGGAAAGAAAAGGAGTTAGGAAGGTGAAACGGCAGGGTTTTCTGCTCCAGTGCCTAATCTGCTCAGAACTGTGTAATTTCTACATAAAGGTGGTGGCAGGACCTCAGCCCAAGTGGAGGGAAATAAGGAATAGTTGCTTTCAGTTACTATTCCTGGAAATCACACCAGTTCTCAAAAAGGGGGAGAACCAGTTTCACTTTCTCCATTCTGGAGGGTAGGGCTCCTGCAGCATTTACCTAAGGCATGTATAGGATTATTTGAGCACCTTCAGCAGAAAAACCCAGGGAAGGGTAGGGGTGCTCTGAGACCAGCCCTGCTGTATCCTCCCTGAGATTCTTCCTCCAATGTCAGCACCCAGACTAGCGAGAAGTCCACATTCATCCCGTGTCTATGTGTGTTTATCTGCATCCACAGCCAGTTGTCAAGTTCATGTGCGAGGCTGCGTCTTTGCCTTGCAGTTGGTTCTACCTAGAATTTCAGTCTCTCTTGTCCCCTGCCTCCTCCCTGAATGATTTCTTAGTAGTTCTCCCATCATAGCAGTGATTGTGTCTGTATGTCAGACAGAGAATATTTCTCTGATATCCCTAAAATATGGTAAGATGGAGAGAATAACAATCTGAAAAGAACTGAGCTATTTGCCTGTCTTAAATCTGTTACTTACTTGTGTAATACAATGATCACCTATACACTAAACAATCATGTTAGAAATAAAACATCTCTAACAACATATGTCTCCCTGTGTTCCTATTCACTCCATTTCTGTCCACAGCCACTGGGTAACAGTTTCATGAAATAAGTGTTTATGATTCCTTTCTTTTATTTGCCTTATTGCTTACATGTGCATACCATATGTAAGGGTATATTACAATATATTCTTTAGTTTTCTTGAAGCATTTTGTTTCTTTTTTTAATTTAATTTTATTTTTTTAGGGTTCCAAGATGCATTGTTTATGCACCACACTCAGGGCTCCATGCAATACATGCCCTCCTTAATACCCACCACCAGGCTCACCCAACCTCACATCCCCTCCCCTCCAAAACCCTCAGTTTGTTTCTGAGAGTCCAGTCTCTCATGCTTCATCTCCCCCTCTGATTTACCTCAATTCACTCCTTCTTTCCTTCTCATAATGTCCTCCATGTTATTCCTTGTGTTCCACAAGTAAAATCATATAATAATTGTCTTGAAGCATTTTTTAAGGGGTATTCTCCTAGTTCTTATTATTTAATCTCAGCACTGTGCTAAAAGATTAATTCCTCTCTAAATAGCTATGCTATGGTTCATGCAAGGCTGTTTTATTTTATCTCAACTTATTTATCCATCCTCTGTCAATGCCTATCCTCTCCTTTTTCATAGTTATGAAGATTATTGATAGGAGCACAAGTCCACATGTCTTCTGTATACATTTTTTATAAATGTTTTAAAGTTTTTATTTAAATTTAATAGTTAACATACAGTGTAATATTAGTTTCAGGTGTACAATATAGTGATTCAACACTTGGTGCTCATACAGACAAGTGCACTCCTTAATCCTTATTACCGGTTTCCCCCACCTCCACCCCTTCCCCTCTGGTGACCATTAGTTTGTTCTCTCAGTGTTTATAGTAGTACTGGGTACAATAAAAAATTATGGATAATGCTACTATAAACATCAAGGGTGTATGTATTCCTTCAAATCAATGTTTTTTTTATATTTGGAATAAATATGTAGTAGTGCAATTACTCGATCATAGGGTAGTTCTATTTTTAATTTTTTGAGGAATCTTCATACTGTTTTCCAGAGTGGTTGCACTGGCTTGCATTACACCAATTCTGCAAGAGAGTTCCCCTTTCTCCACACCCTCACCAACTCTTGCTGTTTTTGTGTTATTTTAGCCATTCTTTTTTATTATTGTTATGTTCAGTTAGCCACTGTATAGTACATCATTAGTTTTTGATGTAGTGTTGAATGATTAATTAGTTGCATATAACACTCAGTGCTCATCACAACATATCCCATCCTTAGTACCCACAACCCCGTTACCCCATTCTCCAACCTCTCTCCCCTCTGAAACCCTCAGTTTGGTTTCCCAAGGTCTATACTCTCTCACAGTTCATCTTCCTCTCTGATTTCTCCCCCTTCAAATTTCCCTCCCTTCCCCTAAGGTCCTCTGTGCTATTGCTTATGTTCCATATAAGAGTGAAACTCTACTTGACTTACTTCACTTAGCATAATCCCCTCTAGTTCCATACATGTTGATGTAAATGGTGAGTATACATCCTTTCTAATGGCTGAATAATATTCCATTGTATATATGTACCACATTTCTGTATCCATTCATCTGTTGAAGGGATATTGGCTCCTTCCACAGTTTGGCTATTGTGGACACTGCTACTATGAACATTGGGTTGCATGTGCCTCTTCTTTTCACTACCCCTGTATCTTTGGGGTAAATACCTAGTAGTTCAATTACTGGTCATACAGCAGTTCTATTTTTAACATCTTGAGGAATCTCCATAATGTTTTCCAGAGTGGCTGTACCAGTTTGCATTCCCATCAACAGTGGAAGAGGGTTCCCCTTTCTCCACATCCTCACCAACATTTCTTGTTTCCTATTTTGTTAATTTTTGCCATTCTAACAGGTATAAGGTGATATCTCATTGTGGTTTTGATTTTTATTTCTCTGATGGTTAATGATGTTGAGATTTTTTTTTTTTTATGTGTCTGTTAGCCATTTATATGTCTTCTTTCGGAAGTGTCTGTTCATGTCTTCTGCCCATTTTTTGACTGGGTTGTTTGTTTTTTGATGCTCAGTTTGAGAAGTTCTTTCTAGATCTTGGATACCAGCCCTTTATCTGTAGTGTCATTTGCAAATATCTTCTCCCATCCCATGGGTTGCCTCTTAGTTTTGTTGACTCTTTCCTTTGCTTTGTATCTTGGTGAAGTCCCAAATGTTCATTTTCACTCTTGTTTCATTTGCCTTTAAAGACATGTCTTGAAAGAAGTTGCTATAGTCAAAGTTGAAGAGGTCACTGCCTATGCTCTTCTCTAGGACTTTGATGGATTCCTGTCTCACACTGAGGTCTATCTTTGAGTTTGTCTTTGTGTATGGTATAAGAGAATGATCTAGTTTCATTCTTCTGCATGTAGCTGTTCAATTTTCCCAGCACCACTTATTGAAGAGACTGTCTTTTTTCCATTGCATATTTTTTCCTGATTTGTCAAAGATTAGTTGACCATAGAGTTGAGGGTCCATTTCTGGAGTCTCTATTCTGTTTCACTGGTCCAGTGTCTGTTTTTATGCCAATACCAAGCTGTCTTGATGATCACAGCTTTGTAATATAGCTTGGAGTCAGGCAAACATGATGTGCCCAGCTTTGCTTTTCTTTTTCAACATTCCCTTGGTGATTCAGTGTCTTTTCTAGTTTCATACAAATTTTAGGATTGATTGTTCCAGCTCCTCGAAAAACGCCAATGGTATTTTAATAAGGATGACATTGAAAGTGTAGATTGCTCTGGGCAGGATAGTCATTTTAACAATGTTGATTCTTCCAATCCATGAGCATGGAATGTTTTTCCATCTTTTTGTGTAAATTGAGGAAGACACAAAAACATTTTAGCCATTCTGACAGATGGTGATACCTCATTGTAGTTTTGATTTGTATTTCCTTGTCTATCTCTTCACTTTTAAACAGCAAGTGCCTTTAAGTCTAAAATGAGTCTCTTGTGGTGCCTAGGTGACTCAGTCACTTAAGCAGCTGCCTTCAGCTCAGGTCATAATCTCAGGGTCCTGAGATTGAGCCCCACATTGGGCTTTCTGCTCAGTAGGGAGTCTGCTTCTCTCTCTGCTGCTCCCCCTGCTTGTGCTCTCTCACTTATGCTTCCCCCTTCTCTCAAATAAATAAATAAATAAATAAATAAAATCTTCATTTAAAAAAATAGAATAAAATGAGACTCTTGTAGGTATCATATACATTTTCTTAATCGTGGGTATCATACCCACCACCAGGCTTTCTTAATCCATTCTGACACCCAATGTCTTTTGATTGGAGTGTTTAGTCCATTTACATTCAAAGTAATTATTGATAGATATGTATTTAGTACCATTTTATAACTGCTTTGTTATTATTTCTGGAGATTTTCTATTCTTTCTTGTTTTTTGTCAGTTTTAATCTCTCCTTTGCTCTCAAAACTCTTTGGTCTGGGGGCACCTGAGTGACTCAGTCGGTTAATTGACCAATTCTTGATTTCAGCTCAGATCATGATCTTAGGATCATGATATTGAGCCCTGGCTGGACTCTGCACTGAGCACTGAGCCTGCTTGAGGTTCTTTCTCTCACTCCCCCTCTGCTCCTCCCCACCTCTTTCATATGCACACTCTCTCTCTCTTTCAAAATAAAATAAAATATAATTTTTTAAAAAATCAAAAAATTAAAAAGCACTTTGGTCTGGCCAAATAATGGGAGTGGGGGGCATTTGTGCTTATCTTCATGGGGTGGGGCCTCCATACTGGAACTGAAGCTAGCTGATTGAGAAGGTCAGTCTCACCTGAGTGCAGCAGGGTGGGGCTTGGTATAAAGGAGTTAGGCTGCCAATATTGGCCTTGTGCTGCTTCCAGCAGTTGGAGCTGAGGTGGGTAGGAGGGTAATGGTGCAAAGAAGATGAATTGTTCCAGGAGAGGCATCTGTGTGAAAGGCATCTTCTTTTCAAGGTCATGCTCCAAGAAGAGCAAACAATCTCTCCCTTATGTGCCCCAAGCATTCTTCAGGTCCCGGTTTCCAAGCTGTCTGACCTGGCTTGTTTACCTGCCTCCTTTCCAGAAGCAGCACAGCCAAGCCTGCCAACCTTTAAAACTCCTGGTTTTAAGCCAAGCTGGTTGTAAGAACTCATAACCCCTCTTGTTTTTGAAGTCAATGGCTGTGGGTTAATATTCTCCATGTGCTCCTCTACTTCTCTCTCTCTCTCTCTCTCTCTCACACACACACACCTTCTCCACATCCATGGCCCCCCTGTCCTCTGCAGCACCCAACAAACTTTTCTTTCCTAAACCATGACTCCACACTTCCTACCTTCTGCAATATGGCCTCTTCTTTCCCTTTAGTCATGATGCTTGTTCTGTTGGTCTTCAGGTCAATTTCTGGGGTATTCAGGATGATTTGATAGTTATCTCATTGGGTTCGTGAGACAAGCGGAGCCTAGGGTCCTCCTGCTCCACTCCATTCTTCCGCTCCCCAAGCCACCATCCTTAATGAGAACAGATGCAAATTTTTTCAACAAAATACTAGCAAACAAAATTCAATATCATGTCAAAAGAACCATACATCAAGGTCGATGGGATTTATTTTATTTGTGTCCCAGGGTACACAATTTCACATGAGCAAATCAATGTGTATAAAATACCACATAAATGGAATAAAGGACAAAAATTAGATGGTCAACTCAGTTGAAGCAAAAAAAAAAAGAGAGAGACAAAATTAAATGTCTTTTCGTAAGTAAAATAAATGCTCAGCAAAGTGTGCATAGAACAAAGGTAATTTAAAGATTTTTTTTTTATTTGACAGAAAGGAAAGAGATCACAAGTAGGTAGAGAGGCAGGCAGAGAGAGAAGGGGAAGCAGGTTCCCTGCTGAGCAGAGAGCCCAATGCGGGGCTCGATCCCAGGACCCTGAGATCATGACCTGAGCTGAAGGCAGAGGCTTTAACCCACTGAGCCACCCAGGTGCCCCAGAACAAGAGTAATTAACATAATAAAAGCCATATAGGCAGGCCCCCAGCTAACATCATACTCAAAAATGAAAGGCAGAAATCTTTTTGTCTAAGATCAGGAAAAAGACAAGGATGCCTTGCCACATCATTCTATGTAAAATAGTCCTGGAAGTTCTGGCCATAACAATTAGGAAAAAAGATATAAAAGTCATGCACACCACAAAGGAAGAAGTAAACCCAAAGATTTCACCAAAAACTTGTTCAAAATAATGAGCAAATTTAGTCATATTTCAAGATACAAAATGAGTATACAAAAATCTGTTGCATTTCTGTACACTAAAAATCAACTAGCTGGAAGACAAATTAAGAAAACAATTAGAATTACACAGAATCAGGGATGCTTGAGTGACTGAGTCAGTTAATTCTTTGCCTTCAGCTCAGGTCATATCATAGGTCCTGGGATTGAGTCCCGCACTGGACTCCTTGCTCAATAGGTAGCCTTCTCTCACTGCCTGCCATTCCCCCACTTGAACTCACTTTCTCTCTCTCTCTCTCTCTCTGGCAAACAAATAAATAAAGTCTTTAAAAAAATAATTACAACAGTATCAAAAAATAAAATAAAATTCCATCCATAAGTGAATGGATACAGAAGATGTGATTATATATATATGTATATATAAAACATACATTTTATATGTATAAGTAAAGCACAAAATGTGTATATGTAAAGTAAATATTACTCAGCCATAAAAAAGAATAAGATCTTGCTGGGGACGTGTGGGTAGCTCATATTGTATTTTTACTATTCAGTAAGTTGAGAAGGTCAGTCTCACCAGAGTGCAGGGGGGTGGGGCTTGGTATAAACAAGTTAGGCTGCCAATATTGTGTTTTGCGTACACAATATTGCGTACCCTGGGACACAAATAAAATAAATCCCATTGACCCTGATGTATGGTTCTTTTAACATGATGTTGAATTTTGTTTGCTAGTATTTTGTTGAAAAAATTTGCATCTGTTCTCATTAAGGATAGTGACTTGGGGAGAGGAAGAATGGAGCGGTTAACAGTTAAACATCTGCCTTCAGTTCAGGTCATTATCCCAGGATCTTGGGATCAAGTCCTGCATTAGACTCCTTGCTCAGCTGGGAGCCTGCTCTCCTTCTCCCATCCAACTCATCCACCCCCCGCTTGTGCCCTTTCTCTCTCTCTCTGACAAATAAATAAATAAAATAAAATAAAATAAAATAAAATAAAATAAAATAAAATAAAAATTAAAGAAAGAATAAGATCTTGCCATTTGCAACAACAACATGAATAGAACAACAACATGCCATTTGCAACTAGAGTATAAAATGCTAGGTGAAATAAGTCGGACAGAATAAGACATATACCATACGACTTCACTCATACATGTAATTTAAGAAACAAAGAAAAAAGTAGAAAAAGAGACAGAGAGACCTTGAAACACAGAACACAAACTGGTGGTTTCCAGAGGGGCAGGTGGATGGGTGGAGCGATTGGTAAAATATATGAAAAGGTTTAGGAGCACATTTTTGGTGATGAGCACTGAGTAATTTACAGACTTTTTCACTCATTATATTCTACACCTGAAACAAAATAACACTATATGTTAAGTATACTTCAATAAAAATATACGTCTGCTATAGTAGCAAAAGTTATTTGGTTGTATTTAAAAAAGAAGAAGAAGAAGAAAAGAATACTTAGGAATAAATTTAACCAAGAAGGTGAAAGACATGTGTACCGAAAACTCTAAGACACTGATGTAAGAAAGTGAAGAAAACACAAATAAATGTAGACTATTCTGCACTCATAGATTGGAAGAAATGTTATTGTTAAAATGTCCATACTACCCAAGGCAATCTACAGATTCAAGTCAATCTCTGCATTTTTCACAGAAATAGAATGAACAATCTTAAGATTTGTATGACATCACAAAAGAACCCGAGTAGTCAAAGCAATCTTGACAAAGAACAAATGTGGTATCAAGCTTCCTGGCTTCAAACTATATTACAAAGCTATGGTAATCAAAACAGTATGGTATTGGCATAACAAAAGACACATAGACCCATGGAATATAAAGAGTACCCTGAAATAAACCCAAGTATATATAGTCAATTTATTTGGAACAAAGGATATAAGAATATAAAAAAGGGATAAGGACAGTCTCTTTGATAAATGGTGTTTGAGTAAACAGGACAGGCACATGCAAGAGAATGAAATTGGAATATTATACCATTACAAACACTAATACTAAATGGATCAAAGACTTGAGTTTAAGACCCAGAACTATAAAACTCCTAGAAGAAAACTTATCTGGTAAGCCCCTTGACATTAATCTTGGCTATGATTTTCTGGATCTGACTCCAAAAATAAGGCAACAAAAGCAAAAATAAACAAGTGAGATGAAATTAAATCAGTTGAAAGGCTTCAAGACAGTAGAAGGAAATCATCAAAAAAATTTTGAAAAAACAATGTACCGAATGGGAGAAAATATTTGTAAATCACATCTGATAAGGGGTTAATACCCAAAATATATTTTTAAAAAACTCATACAACTCAGTAGCAAAAAAGAAAAAAATATATGATTAAAAGATGCAGAGGATCTGACTACATGTTTTTCCAAACAAAACTTAGATAGCCTAAAGGTACATGAAAAGATTCTCAACATCCTACTCTTCATGGAAAAGCTAATCAAAAGCACAATGACACATTACCTCACACTTGTTAGAATGACTATCCTCAAAAAAATTAGAAATAAAAACTATTGTCAAGGATGTAGAGGAAAAGGAATCTTTATGCACTGTTGGTGGGAATGTGAATTGATGTAGCCACTATGGAAAACAGTATGAAATTTCCTCTAAAATTTGAAAATAAAACTACCAAATGGTCCAGGAACACCCCTTCTGGGTATTCTACCAATGATAATGAAAAACAGTAATCTGAAGAGATATATGCACACCCATGTCCATTGCATCATTATTTACAATAGCCAAGATATGAAAACAAGCTAACTGTTCATCAGTGGATAAAGGGATAAAGAAAATGTGATATATATAATTATAATACATATTATTATAATATAGTTATAGTTATATACAGATATATAATATGTATTATATATATTATATATAAGTATTATATATAATATATATATTGTATATATATATTGTATATAATGTATATAATGTATATATGTATATATGTATTGTATATAATGTATATAATATATATAATATATTGTATATAATGTATATATGTATAATAATGTATTGTATATAATGTATAATGTATAATAATATATTGTATATAATGTATATATGTATATATGTATTGTATATAATGTATATAATATATAATATATATTGTATATAATGTATATACATTATATATACATTATATATAATATATATAAGTATATAATACTTATATATAAGTATTATATATAATATATATAAGTTATATATATTATATATATTTAATTGTGGTGTGTGTGTACATATATATATAATAATGATATATATAACATAATATTATTCAGTTATGAAAAAGAATAAAACCTTGCTACTTGCAACAACATAGGTGGATGTTGAAGGCTTTAGCTAAATGAAATAATTCAGAGAATGACAAATGTCATATGATCTCACTATTTGTGGAATCTAAAAAACAAACAAAAACAAAAAACCCTAAAACAATGAGAACAAAAAAATGTTCTCTGGGAAGTAAACTTTCTGAGCCTTTGGATTTCCAGTTAATGCCTTTTTTAGTGCTCACTTTCAATAAATAGTATAATTGAGTATAGGATTCTGGATACAACATCATTTTCTCTTAGAACTCAGATGATCTATCTCCTTCCTGCATGCCATGTTGCTAGTAAAAAGCCCAATGCCAATTCCATTCCATTCCTTGGACGGTCACCTGGTTGTCTCCATGGACAATTGTAGAAACTCTTCATCCCTGGGGACTATGTCAGAAGTGTCACCAGGAACTAGTGACCTGGAGCACTTCCATCAACACTCAGCATTCAGAAAGCTCCTTAAATGACAACTGATGTCAAAAGACATGGAAGAAACTGAAACACATATTGCCAAGTGAGAGATATCAACCTGGAAAGGCTAAATACTGCACGATTCCAACTGTGTAACATTCTGAGAAAGGCAAAACTGTAGAGATGAGAAAAAGACCAGTGGTTCCCAAGGGTTCAGGGGAGGGAAGGACAGGTCAGTGGAGCACAGAGGCCATTTAGAGGAATGAAACCACTCTGTGTGATGTGATAATGGTGGATCAATGGTGGACAAATTACACTTTTGTCAAATCCCTTAGAATACACAACAGCAAGAGGGAACCCAATGTAAACTATGGACGTGGAGGGAGAAAGGTTAGTTTGGGTTCATGAATTGTAAGATGGTGTGAGTTGTTGACAATGGGGAGGCTGTACTTGTGTGAGGAGAGGGGGTACATGAAAACCCTCTGTACTTTCTGCTCAGTTTTGCTGTGACACTGAAGCTGCTCTAAAATACAGTCTAGTGAAAAGATGATGGCTGCTGACATTGTTCTTCAGCTTTGGCATCGTCCTTTGTTACTTTTTCTAAGTGTAATACATGTTTAGAAGCTACCTACAGTAGGATACTACATGCATCCATACACACAGAATAAAGCAAGATATAAAGGGATACCAGGGTGGCTCCGTTAGGTATCTGACTATTGGTTTCGACTTAGGTCAAGATCTCAGGGACCTGAGATGGAACCCAACATTGGGCTCCCTGATCAGCGGGGAGTCTGCTTGAGGATACCTTCCTCTTCCTTGGCCCTCTCCTGTTTGCAGGCACTCTTTCTCTGTCTAAAATAAGTAAAAAAAAAAAACTCTTTCAAAAAAAAAAAAGATACAATCATGCAATATAAAAAAAAAGATATAGGTATAAATACCTGTGAACTCAACTCCCAAAATTAAGAACTAGAATGTTTCTTGTATAAGTGAATATTCCTACACACTTAAACCCATATCCTATCTCTCCGTATCTCTTCTCAGACATACAGCACTTTCACATTTTACGTTCATCATTTTTTGCTTCCTTCAGTTTTTACCACTATGTGTGGTTCCTCAGAAAATTAGTTTTCCTTGGTGGGTGTCATAGAAAAATATGATTATTTTGTGTGTCATCTTCTGTAAGCTGCTTTTCATAAACAATTGTTTCTATCACATGTGTTTTCCATTTTGCCAAGATAGCACATATAATCTACTCCTTGTCAATGGAAATTTGACTTTGGGGTTCTTTACAGCTGTTTCTTTTGCTTCAACACAGTTCTGCTACAAACATGTTACACATGTTTCTTGTACACCTGTGCAGAACCTTCTCCAGAAATTGGAGTGGAATTGGTGGGTTATAACATACAGATTCTTACACACTGCACAAAAGGAAAGAATGCATTGCTTATCAAACAGCATCAAATTTCCCATCATTCAGATATTTTCTGTATGTCCATCACTGCTGGAGAGTTGAGGAGGATCTCCTCCCCTTATATCTCAAATACAGAGTACACTTATAACTTGGTGCCTGTGACCACCCATTTCTGTCTTGAGGACGTTACGTGGTGTCAGACCACATCTGCCTCTAAAGCAGCTTCCTGAGTCATGTCCTTAAGCTCTGCAGGATCTGCTGGCTCATCCTCCTGGGTCTTTCTCTGAATGATTTAAGTTATATTCATTTTATTTCTAAATCATATCCAAATAAATCAAAATCATGAGACATTCATTACTAAACATGCATGTCTCTAATTTTGGCTCCTTTATTACTGAGAAACTAAAGATAAATGTTAAGTCTCTTGGTAAACTTTTTTGGTGTATTGTATGGGAAGATTGTACTATTTAATAAAAAAGCATATGTTTCTAGAAAAAAAGTGTATTTATAAACTTCCCATCTCAAGAACAGAAGACTGGTCTAACACACAGTTAACAAGTGCTTACTACTTTATTTTCACTAGAAATTAAAGTTTCTAAATGTTAAGAACTTTAATGTGTGTGGTTAAAGCTACTAAAAATTAAAAAAGGAAACATCTCTGAAGGAAAGAAAACTAGGTTATGTGCTTTTGGTAAAAAAAGTAAAGTGTATATGGACTGGAGAAACACTTTTTTTGAGGTGAAAGCAAGTTGCAGAAAGATTACGAAAAATGAACCTTTAAAAAGGAATTTATTCATGGTCAGGAATGACAAACATTGCAATGAATATGTTCTTATAGAAAAGTAAACTAGTGCAAAATTAGAATTTGCTTTCCTGTTAAAAGGACAAATATTTGATGGTTATTTTAAACATTTGGTCTACTTTTGGTAGTAGGTTGTGAATATTATCCTTCCATTTAAGTGATCTTCCTGGAAAACAAAGATCCTGTGTTTTATGTTGCATTTCCATGGGTTTATGAGTGTTCTAGAAATTATGTAAAATTCCTGGAAATTTGATACATCCTAGTATAATGTTATTGCTTGTAATTACTCTCTTATCTTCTGAAACCGCTGCCACCAAAACTGAGGATCACACAAAAAGGACTGAACCAGAGTATCAAGAAAATGCCCCAGCTGACTCTCATGCAAAGGCATCCAGCAAAAGAATCTACAAGGAATGTGGCACATGTGGACAATGTGCATCCTGCCTCTGCAGAAATGTCCCCTTACAATGTCCCCTTGTGAGATTTCTGCCATTCCGATGCCAGGCTAACATGACAACATTCTGCTTCTGAACCAGAGAAAATAAGATGGGTAACCAATGGCTGTAAGTTGAAGAAACAGTCGGGGATTTATGAAACACAAGACAGCTGCGGGATTCTTCCTGACTCACTAGCAAACACATTTTTTTGTTGTTGTTGTTTTGATTCCTTCACCCATCATAGCACATTTAAGATGACTCAAACTATGGCTACATATTGGAGGAAAGACCTCTGTAAAACTGTGGAAATCTACCAGCAATGTCTTTTGACTTATCAGGCCCATTATCCTGGAAAAATTATTTTTGCCCTCAGAGGACTCGCACCTCCTCTTTTGAGAGACATTTGAACACCGACAGCTGGTCTTTATTCAATTGTCTCCTAGCCTGAGTTATCAATATGCTCTTCTTACTGTATGTGTATTTTCCAGTTAGGATGAAGCTTAACCCTGCAGCAAAGCTCATGCCCTCACAGTGGTAAAGGAACTGTCAATGATTTCTTTCTTTTTCCCTTCCTCTCTTCCTTTAAAAACATTTCCCTTCCTACATCTAAATGGAGCTCCTTTCTGTTTGCTAGATGAGATGCTGCCTAATTAATGAATCATATAATAGAGCCAAGGACTCTTTAAAATTTATTGATTGTATTTTTTTAACAGATAATACATGCATTGTCCCCCCAGGGAAAGGTATTTAGGCATGACATGGGGGGAGTGTGTCTGATCAGGAAGCTCTTGGGGAAAAGCCCCATCCACTGACACCCCTGACGGTTACATGATCCTTCTGCAGTTCACAGGATAAAGTCTGTTCTCCAACTGCCTGCCCTCTGAAAATGTCCCAAATAGTCAAATTCTCTAACTGGCTTGCAGTCATCCACCAGACATCCTGCCCCTCAGCCTTCCGAGTCCACAGCATACAAAATCAAGCATCCAGGCTCTCCCAAGCTTAGACATACAAATCTGTGAAGTCTTGCTTACCAGCTTCTGAAGGAAAAGAGACTTCTGGTGACAGAGTTGAGCTCTGAATGTGTCCCCGGGCAGCTCAGGGAATGATGAGCCTGGATGAAGGGCTCCCTGCAGCCCCCAGCAGGAGCACTGCTCTGCACAGACTGGCCTTGCCCTGGAACAGGTCCTGTGTGCTGGTGTGGTCACTGCAGAGATTAAAGAGCTGACTGTCATCTGAAATGTCTCCACTATGTGAGAGGAGCAGGCAGACTTAAATCATCTGTGGCCTCTGCTCCACCCTCACAGGAACCTGACCAATAGTAAGAAGCAGCCATCACATTGCAGAGCTCTGCATTTCCAGGAACAGAAAGTGAAACAAAGTTCTGAGGGCTCCTTTTCTGAGAAACACAGCCATTGTGGGGAAGGGAAAGTGAAAGGCACCATGGCCGTTGATATGATGTGTTTTGACATGTGAGTGAGAGGAGGGCCCAGGATCCCAGGCAGCAGGCTTCTCAGCGACCCCCAAAGGACAGTCTAAGCGGGCCTCCGGCTCCAGGCCAGACAGAATCTGAATCCACATTCTGAGAACACACGCCTGAGTCCTGGGAAAATGACAGTCATGCCTCACCTGTTAACCTTGGACAGCCCACTCTCTGTGGGGAGGGAAGTCCAGTAAAGAAGGGATCTAGTCTTTGTCCCTGGTTCCTCGCACAGCTTCAGAAACCCTGGGAACAACTGGCAGTTTCTACTTTTATTTTACAGTGTCAAGACTAGACAGCCTGTTGGATTTCTACTTTCATGAAGTTAATTACAAAAGGTAGACCTAAACCCTTGCCATTTGAAAAAAAAAATCTTTTGTATTTGAAAATATTATGTATCTTCTCTTCACCCGTGTAAAATGCTCTCTTGTATTTCTTCTCAATGAACATTTTTTTAAATTAAAAAAAATAATAATAATTCCTGGGAATTTCCTGACTGATGGGAGCTGACTTCCCTTTGCTAATGAAGTGATTGCAGGCAGGATCCTAGATTGCTTCAGGTCACTGGCTGGTCACCAGGAGGTGACACCAACCGTGAATAGAGGGTGGAGACTCTGGGCGAGCAGGACCTCTGAGGAGGAGAAGTGGGCAGACACTGAGTTCAATTAAGTAGCCAGCGATTTGAGCGATCATGTCTTTGTAATGAAACATCAGTCAAAAGCCTAGACTCCAAGGCTCAGTGGGCTTCTTGGTTGGTGTTTGCGTTGATGTTCTGGGAGGCTGCATACTCTGACTCCGTGGACAGAGGCATGGAAGCTGTGTACTCCCTCCCAGACCTCACCCTATGTGTATCCTTTTAAATAAAACTGGACTTGTAAGTATGACACTTTCCTGACTTATGTGAATCATTCTAGTCAATTAGCAAGCCTGGGGGTGGGGGGCGGTTATAGGACCCCTCTAATTTGTAGACAGTTGGAGATCCAGGTGACCTAGGGAATCCCCCCAAGTTCAGCTGGTGTCTGAAGTGAGACTAGTCTTCTCAAGGACTGAGCCCCGAAACCTGGGTGGTCTTTGCTAACCCTGCTTGGTTAGTGCAGAAATTAAAAGGCAGTGTACCCAGTTTGGTTGGAAACTGAATACAGAGAGTAATATACAGAATAACTTGGGCACCTGGGTGGCTCAATGGGTTAAAGCCTCTGCCTTCAGCTCAGGTCATGATCTCAGGGTCCTGGGATCAAGTCCCACATCAGGCTCTCTGCTCAGCAGGGAGCCTGCTTCCCCCTCTCTCTCTGCCTGCCTCTCCACCTACTTGTTATCTCTCTCTCTCTCTGTCAAATAAATAAATAAAATCTTTAAAAAAAAAAGAAATCAGCTATGTAGTTTATGTAGTTTATAAACCAAGAGCACACAATGCACACAATGGCCATTCTTCAAATTTCTGTACCAGAGGGGATCCTGTCATCGTTACAGTTCTGTTGAATGAACATATGAAGAAATATGCACATCTATTTTCTCCTCTTTATAAAAACGGCAGCATTCCCTGCACAAGTCCTGTACCCCAGGTTCTTCATTTGCTATTTGGTAATTGTTCTAGATGAGCACACCCAAAGCTCCACCTGTTAAAAATATTTTTATTAATGTCTTTTCAAACAAACATCTGGTAAGAAAAATAGCTTAAGAAATATGAACCACTGCGTTGTCGGTGGCAATGGAAAAAAGAAAAAAGAAAAAGAAAAAAAAAAGAAAAATGAACCATGAGAGACTGTGAACTCTGAGCAACAAACTGAGGGTGTCGGAGGGGAAGGGGTGGGGTTGGGAGAGCCTGGTGGTGGGTATTGAGGAGGGCACGTATTGCATGGAGCACTGAGTGCAGTGCATGAACAAGAAATCTTGTAACACTGAAAAAATAAAACAAACATATTTGGGGGAAAAAAATAAAAAATAAAAAAACTTTAAAAAAGAAATAATACCTATGTGAACTGTAGTTCAATGAAGCTGTCATTCTAAAAAAAGAAGGAAAAGAAATGGGATGAACCATCAGCCCAGGAAACTCTTGTGATCCCTGCAAACAGCAATTCTCTCCTCCAGCCTGGAGTTTATATCCCTCACACAAACCAGCTCTTGATTGAAGAATAGTTGATATAAAACATTATAGGCGCACAACACTGATTCAACAACTCCATACATTACTCAAAGCTCTCCATGGTAAGTGCAGTCACCATCTGTCACCATACAGCACTGTTACAATAGTATTGACTACATTCTGTGTTATACTATTCATCTCTGTGACTTACTTACTTTATAACTGGAAATGTGTACTTCTTCATCTCCTTTATTTATTTTTACCTTCCCTCCCACCCACCTCCCCTCCAGTTTGTTTGTTCTCTGTATTTAACGGTGTGTTTTGTTCTCACTTGTTTGCTTGT
>CM053607.1:124539714-124562329 GCA_028646535.1 Procyon lotor | reverse complement strand
TCAGGTCATGATCTCAGGGTCCTGGGATCGAGCCCCGCATCAGGCTATCTGCTCAGCAGGAAGGCTGCTTCCCTTCTCTCTCTCTGCCTGCCTCTCTGCCTACTTGTAATCTCTCTCTCTCTGCCAAATAAATAAATAAAATCTTTAAAAAAAAAAGATGTTAATAAATAAATAAATAAATAAATAAATAAATAAAGACCATGTATATACCTTATAGTTTCATTGAGTTAAGCATATGGCTATTCCCATGTGTTTCTTTTTCTCTCTTCCAAGTGTTACTTAAATCCAGTTAGTAAACATACAGTGTAATATTACTTTCAGGTGTGGAATTTAGTGATGCAAGACTTATTTACAAGATCTGGTGCTCATCACAAGTGCACTCCTTAATCTACATCACATATTTAACACATCCTTCTACCCACCTCCCCTCTGGTAAGTATCAGTTTGTACTCTGTAGTTAAGAATCTGTTTCTTGGTTTGATTTTCTTTTCTTTCTCCCTTACATTCCTTTGTTTTGTTTCTTAAAATCCACATACAAATGAAATTGTAATTGTCTTTCTCTGACTGACTGACTTCACTTAGCAAAATAATTTTTAGCTTCATCCATGACATTACAAATGAAAAGATATCATACTTTATTATGGCTGAGTAATATTCATATATAATATAACTGGACTATTATATACTATTATTTTATATTTTATTATACTTTAATATGTATTTTAGATAATATTTTATATTATGATATAACATATTTTCTATTATAATTATATATTGTATATTTTATATTATTTATTTTATTATATAATATTAATTCCATTAATAATACATTATAGAATAGTTTAATATATATTATATAAATGATGTGAATATTATACATGTATACACACACACACACACACACATACAACTTCTTTGTCCATTCATCAGTTGATGGACATTTGGGCTTCTTCCATAATTTGGCTATGGTTGATAATACGGCTATAAATATCCAGGTACTTTGAGTTAGCATTTTTGTATTCTTTGGTTACATACCTTAGTAGTGCAATTATATTTTTAAGTTTTTGAGGACCCTCCATACTGTTCTCCAGAATGGCTGCACCTGTTTGCATTCCCACCAGAAGAGTAAGAGTGAGTAAGAGTGTTCTCCTTTCTCCAAATCCTCACCAACCCTTTTTGTTTCTTTTGTTTCTTTGACTAACTTGGCCATTCTAACTGGTACGAGGTGAATAACTCATTGTAGTTTTGATTTGTATTTCCCCAATGATGAGTGATGTTGAGCATCTTTTCATGTATCTGTTGGCCATCCATATGTCTTCTTTAGAAAAATGTTCAGGTCTTCCATCCATTTGTTGACTGGATTATTTGTTTTTGCAGTGTTAAGTTGTAACTTCTTTGTACTTTTTGGATACTAATCCGTTATCAGCTATGTCATTTGCAGATATCTTCTCCCATTTTGAAGGTTGCCTTTTAGTTTTGTTGATTGTTTCCTTTACTGTGCAAAAGCTTCTTATTTTGATGAAATCCCAGTAGTTTATTTTTGCTTTTGTTTCTCTTACCTCAGGAGACCTATCTAATAAGAAGTTGCTACAGTCAATGTCAAAGAGGTTACTGCCTGTGTTCTCCTCTAGATTTTTAATAGTTTGAGGTCTCACATTTAGATATCTCATCCATTTTTAATTTTGTGTATGGTGTAAGACAGTGGTCCAGTTTCATTCTTTTGCATGTTGCTGTCCTGTTCTCCCAACACCATTTGTTGAAGAGACTGTCTTCTATCCAGTATCTATTGGATATTCTTCCCTGCTTTGTCCAAGATTTATTGACCATTTAATTGTGGGATCATCTGTGGGTTTTTTATGCCATCAATCAATGTGTCTGTTTCCATGACAGTACTATACTGTCTTGATCAGTAGAGTTTTTTAATATAACTTGAAGTCCAGAATTCTAATGCCTCCACCTTTTTTTTTTCCCAAGCTTCCTTTGACTATTCAGTTTCTTCCAGGGTTCCATAGAAATTTTAGAATTGTTCGTTCTGACTCTGTAAAAAATGCTAGTGGTATTTTGATAAGGATTCCATTAAATGTGTAGATTGCTTCCTGTAGTATAGACATTTTAATGATATTTGTTCTTTTAATTCATGAGCATGGAATGTCTTTCCATTTCTTTGTGACATCTTCAATTTCTTTCCTCAGCGTTTTATACTTTTCTGAGCACATATTGTTTACCTCTTTGGTCAAACTTTTTGTAGGTATATTATGTGTTTTGGTGCAATTGTAAATGGGATTGATTCCTTGACTTCTCTTTCTCCTGCTTCATTATTGATGTATAGAAATGCAACAGATTTCTGTATGCTGATTTTATATCCTGTGACTTTACTGTATTATGTATCAGTTCTATAAAGTTTTTGGTGGAGTCTTTTGGGTTTTCTACATAAAGTACAATACCTTATGCAAACAAGTTTGAAAAAGAAAGCTTGACTTCTTCCTCGCCCATTTGGATTCCTTTTATTTCTTTGTGTTGTCTGATTGCTGTGGCTGGGATTTCCAGTACTATGTTAAACAATAGCTGTGAGAATGGACATCTTTGTCTTGTTCCTGACCATAGAGGAAAAGTTCTCAGGTTTTCCCCATTGAGAATGACATTAGCTGTGGGTTTTTTTGTATATGGCCTTTATTATATAGACAGGTATGTTCTGTCTAACCCTATTTTGCTGAGGTTTTTTTTTTTTTAAAGATTTTTTTTATTTATTTGACAGAGAGAAACACAGCGAGAGAGGGAACACAAGGAGGGGGAGTGGTAACGGGAGAAGCAGGCCTCCCGCCGAGCAAGGAGCCCGATGTGGGGCTCGATCCCAGGACCCCGGGATCATGACCCGGGCCGAAGGCAGACGCTTAACGACTGAGCCACCCAGGTGCCCCTTGCTGAGGGTTTTTAAATCATGAATGGATGTTGTACTTTATCAAATGTTTTCTCTGCATCTATTGAAAGAATTTTATGGTTCTTGTCTTTCCTTTTGCTAATGTGCTATATCACATTGATTACTTTGAGAATGTTAAGCCACCCCTGCAGCCCAGGAATAAATTTCACATGATTGTGGTGCATGATTCTTTTAATGTACTGTTGAATTCGATTGGCTACTATTTTATTGAGAAGTTTTGAATCCACATTTGTCAGGCATACTGGCCTGTACTTCTCTTTTGTTAGTGGAGTCTTTATCTAGTTTTGGTATCGAGATAATGCTGGCCTCATAGAATAAGTTTGGGAGTTCCCCTTTCATTTATATTTTTAAATGATTTGAGAAGGATAGGTATTAACTTAACTCTTCTTAAATGTGTGGTAGAATTCACCTGTGAAGCCCTCTGTCCCTGTACTGCTCTTTCTTGGGATTTTTTTTTTTACTACGGATTCAATTTATTTGCTAGTTATTGGTCTGTTCAAGTTTTCTGTTTCTTCTCATTTCGGTATTGGTAATTTATGTGTTTCTAGGAATTTATCTACTTCTTCCAGGTCGTCCATTTTTTTGACATATAGTTTTTCATATTATTTTATAATTGTTTGTATTCCTGTGGTTTTCATTATTTCTCCTCTCTTATTTGTGATTTTATTTATTTGTGTCCTTTCTCTTTTCTTTTTGATATCTCTCACTAGAGTTTTATAAATTTTATTAAACTTTTCAAAGATCCAGCTCCAGTTTTCATTGATCTTTTCTGTTATAGGTTTTTGTTTTGTTTTGTCTGGTTTTAGTTTCTATATCATTCATTTCTGCTCTATCTTTATTATTTCCTTTCTTCTGCTGAATTTAGGTTTCATTTGTTGTTCCATTTCTAGCTCATTTGTGTGTAAGTTTAGGTTGTGATTTGAGGTTTTTCTTGCTTCTTAAGGCAGGCTCGTATTGCTTCCCTCTTAGGACCACTTTTTCTTCATCTCGAAGATTTTGAACCATTCTGTTTTTATTTTCATTTGTTTCCATGTAGCTAGGGATATGGCATGCAATTTTTATTTCTTCTTTGATATCCTGGTTGACCATACTTTGGTAGCATAATGTTTAACCTCTATGTATTCAAGACCTTTCCAAATTTTTCATGAGACTGACTTCAAGTTTCATAGTGACATATCTTTATGATCATTACTTTCAATTCTCTGTCAGGCATAGTACTTATTTCTGTTTCACTTAGATCTCCTGCTGTGGTTCTTGCCCTGTTCTTCACTTGGGACACATTTCTCTGTCTCCTCACTTTGTCTAACTTCGTTTCTATGTGTTAGGAAATTCAACTATATCCTCTGCTCTTGAAAGTAGTGGCTTTATGAAGAAGAGGTCCTATAGTACCCTGCAGTGCAGTATCCCTTGTTCCCCAGAACCTGGCACCTCAGAGGAGTTTCCTAAGTGTGTTGCTTGCATCTTGATTGTGTCTGACTCACTTTTCTTTTCAGTCCAGACTTCTGCATTGACTCTGTACCTGCTGTGATCTGTTCTTGCTCTCTGTGGTATTAGTAAGACCCAGGCAGGACTACTCAGATGAAGTGTGACTATTGGAGGACTCAGGGACAGGGCCACTGTTTTAGCAAAATTTGTAGTGAGTCATTAATTCCATGTTAGATTCCCCCTATGTAGGCAGTAGCTAGGGATATGGCATGCAGTAGCGGAGTAGTTGTGGGGGCATGGTGGGTGGCAGTGGTGGCAACAAGGAGTGCGCCATGGCTGGGGATGCATAGGCTGAGCATGGAGCAAGGCAGTGTCTGGAGGCAAATGGCAGCTAGACATGTACATGTAGGGTATCTAAATTTCCACAGAGCTGCTAGTCCTAGTCCAGATCTTCCAAGAGCAATGGTGGTTAGGGGCACAGTTGCATTAATGGCAGCTGCCAGGGGCCTAGTCCATGGCACCACCCACAGCCATCTGCTTGCCGTGACTGTGTATGCAGTGACTTGGTGGAGCACGTGTGGCATTAGCAAAGGCAGTGCACACTGCCAGCAGGTTAGGTAGCAAGTGTTTGTGCAGGGGCTTTTCAGGAAGGTGGTTCTGTGCCTGAGCTGGGGAGCAGGGTAGAAAAATGGCACCTGTCAGCTCTTTTGTTACTGGAGAAGTGCACGAACAGTCTCCAAAATCCATATAAACATGTCTCCCTCTCATCTGCCCAAGGCATTGTGCAAACTCTTCATTCTGTGTTGCCTCTGACACTGTTGACTCTTCAAGGGCAGGGACCCCAGGGATCACTTGCCCTTCAGGCTCAACTAGCGCTGAATCAAAGGGCTTTTAAAACTCTAGGTTCGAAGACCACCTGATTATACAAACTCATGGGATTTAACCCCTCTACTTTCAAGACCAGATATTATGGGGATTTGTTTTCTCTATGTGCGCTCCCTGGTGTTTTTGCCTTTCCATACTGCAAGCTCCCTATCTCCTGGAAACAGCAACTGACTGACATTTCTGCCCTTCTAAAACTCTCCTTTGCAGCTTCCAACATTTAGTTGTGCCATTCATTCTACCACTATTTACTAGTTTACTTACTTGGTTGTGAGTGATATCTACTTAAAAATGCGGAACAGGGTGAGCTTAGTGTCCTCCTTTCCTGCCATCTTCCCAGACTCCTCTACTAGAGCTCTTTGCATTATAAGGAGGCTTACATAAACCATGTTATAATTATAACAATCTATTTTAAGCCTGAAAGAACTAACCTCTGTCCCAAAGATAAATGACTCTTTGCTTTCCCTCCATTTTATGTTCCTATGTCACAATTTATGTCTTTTTATATTGTTTATATATTAAGAAATTCTTTCAGCTCTAGTTATTTTAATATTTTTGTCTGTTAAATCTTGTCATAAAGTTGTGATTACACACCATCATTAAAGTATTAGAGTAGTCTGAATTTTATTATATATTACCTTTCCCAGTAACATTTATCTTTTAATATATGTTTTCATATTTCTTTTTTTATGTTTTCATATTTCTAATTAGCATCTTTTCATTACATCTTGAGAATATTTAACATTTTCTTTAAGGTAGGCTTATTGGTCATGAATTCCCTCAGATTTAGTTGGACTAAGAAAGTCTTTATTTCTCTTTCATTTCTGAAAGATAGCTGTGCCATGTAAAACATTTTTGTTTGACAGTGTTCCAATATCTTTTCTGTTACTTCTGGTCTGCAAGGTTTTACTGACAAATCTGCTGATATCATTACAACATTATCACTGTCTGTAAGTATGCACTTTTTTTTTCTTATTGTTGAGTTTATTAACATATAATGTATTATTTGCCCGAGGATACATGTCTGTGAATTGTCAGGCTTACACATTTCACAGCACTTACCATAGCACATACCCTCCCCAATGTCCACAACCCAGCCACCCTATCCCTACCCACCCCCGCCTCCCAGCCACCCTTAGTTCGTTTCGTGAGTCTAGGAGTCTCTTATGGTTTGTCTCCCTCCCCATCCCTTCCTGTTTCATTTCTCTCCTCCACCCTCCCCAAACCCCCGCCTATGCACTTTTAAAAAAATATTTTGTTTATTTATTTATTTGAGAGGGAGAGAATGAGAGAGATTGAGAGAGAGAGAGAGCATGGGGCAAGGTCAGAGGGAGAAGCAACTCCCTGTTGAGCAGGGAGCCTATTATGGGACTTGATCCTGGGGCTCCAGAATCATGACCTGAGAAGAAGGCAGTTGCTTAACCAACTGAGTCACCCAGGTGCCCTGTAAGTATGTACTTTGTGTTACTTATTTTCTGTCACCCTCTCTCACCAGAATGGAAGCACCCTGAGGTCAAAGACATTCTTTTGTTAAACTGTCGCCCACACATTTAACATCTGCCACATAAGCATTCTCTAAATATTTGTTAAGAGATTAAATAAAGTTAAACTGAAGTAGGGGTCAAGGTCACACATGCAATGGGACAACTCACAATTTCACATTTTTTATTTAACTTCATGAGATGTAACTTTAACCCAAATGGCCTGGTGAATTCACATAATGAGCAGAGAGGATTTTCTTCTTCCCATTGAAGGTATAATCATGAGGGATTATTTCTGAGGACAGTAATTTATTGCCTCTGTCCTATGGACACCATCTCAGCATCACAACAATAAACGCTTATAGTTCTACACACCACAATGGCCTCTTTTCCCTCACTTTCCAGAAGCCCATAGGAAGGCACCTACTGAAGGGGACATTGGAGAGAGCCCTAACTGATGACCACATATTCCCCACTGCTTCCACCACTATTTACTTTCTTTCCCCCTTCCTCATATCTTCATTACTGCCATCGGTAACCCTACCCATCATAGTTCACAAGTTCCTGACATGTGAGGCTGGCCTAATGTAACCCATCTGATTTTTTCGTATTTCTCCCTTCATCCCCCTTATTGCACCTAATTCTAAAAGGAAAAAAAATAATATCTTACTTTTAAGAGATTTCCCTATACTCTAATTTTGGTCTATGCTCATTAATATGACCATGCTTACAGATAAAACTGAACTGAGACATAAGAGATAAGGAACTGCCTGAGATAAGACAACTAGTAAAAGTCCCAGACTTTTAAATTGTGAGCTCTAGTTGTCACCCAAACAGTGGGATTCCACAGGCCAAACACCTTACATGAATAGCTGGCCATGTCTTGTTTTCTCCTTCACTATCCATCAATTTTTTTTCCCTCTCCTCTATATTTTTCTTCCTTCATTCCTTATATAGTTTTATATTTCTATACTATTTGCTTTTTGTTGCTGTAATGTTATTATTTTAAAACATCTTAAGGAGACTGAGAACATGACATAGTGGGAAGATCCTAAGTGCATTTCATCCCATGGATATTGCTAGATCCCAGCCACCTCATTGCAATTAACTCAGAAAATGACCCAAAGACAGGCAGAACAGACTCTCCACAGTTAATTGTAGAAAGGAGGCCACCTCAAAATGGTAAGAAGGGCAGAGGGGCAGTAAAGAACAAAACTCCCTAATTACATACTGGAGGGATACCACAAACAGAGAAGGAAGAAGAACAGACCCCACACCAAACACCTCAGACATGGGGTAACTGCACTAGGAAGATGAGTCCCCATAACATTCCATTGTGAAAACCAATAGGGATTAAAGTCATGAGTATTTACAATCAGTGGTGCTTTTGCTTAATGCCAGGTACTTTAGAAATCAACTGGCTTAGTTCTGAGAGAGGAGGAGGGCAATAGGAAACTGAATCTCAGAACTTATTCAGACAACGTAACAGATAATTCTGTTGAGATACGACATAAAAGCAACACTTTCAAACACTTTATACCTGTAGTATAAAAGGAGATTTATCTACAAATCTCAGAATGTGTGCTGGTAGGGACAGGCATCTTTAGACTTTCCAAGAACACAAGACCTGATGGGTGTTGCTTCTCTCCCCACCGCTAGACTAGACACTGGGGCATCTGAGGAAACCAGCATGAACACTTGCCATACAGCTTGCTAACACTGCATGCTCCCCTCCCCCCCCATGTTCTCCTGTGTATCCACCCTATTCAACAAACCATAAACCCGTAAGAGCCCGTGAAAAACATCTCCAGACAGGTCTCATTCTTCATGTAGCCTCGGTAGGGACCTGGGACCAGCACCTACCTTGCTAACTCCATGCACCCCACCCACATATACTCTAGTGACCTTGCCTCAACCTACCCTCCCCATCCAACAAGAACCACCCAGAGCAGTTCTTGATGAATCTCATTCTACAAGCAGCCCCAACAGTACCCAGCTCCACTCCAGAGTGACTTATACTGTGGACAGGGGGAAATAACCACACATTCTAGTACAAATACAGCCTCAATGGTGGATTGGGGACAGACATCTGAGATGACCACTGGTCCAGTCCTCTAACAAAACCTCACTGGGAGTAGCACAAGGAGAAAACGTTGTTTTGTGGGGGGCCACTGCAAATTTAAGACAGACTGGGGGTAAATATCTGGTTTACTGCAGGCCATACCCTATAAGTAAAGCCTCAGGGGACAACATAGGGAGAGTATCCTGTATTTTGATAGACAGCAGACCGGGCAAGTGGCCTGAGAGCAGGCAGCTGCTCTGACCTAGATCCAAGTCCAAGTCACCCCCAGATTGGCCGCTTAACTGGACCACTTCCACCATACACAAAAGTAAACTCAAAATGGATTAAAGACCTAATTGTGACATCTGAAACTGTAAAAAAATCCTAGAAGAGAGCACAAGCAGTAATATCTCTGACATGGGCCATAGCAACATTTTTCTAGATATGTCTCCTGAGAGGAAATAAAACCAAAAATAGACTATTGAGACCATAACAAAATAAAAAGATTTGTACTGTGAAAAAAATATATTTGCTATTGATATAACCAATGAGGTGTTAATATCTAAACATATAAGGAACTGATACAACACCAAAAATCCCCAAATAGCCCAATTAAAAAATAAACTGAAGACATGAACAGGTATTTCCCCAAAGAAGATATATAGGTGGCCAACAGACACATGAAAAGATGCTCAACATCATAAATCATCAGGGAAATGCAAATCAAAATTACTATGAGATATTCCCTCATACCTCTCAGAAGAGCTAAAATACGAAACAGAAGAAACAACAAGTTATACTGGTGAAGATGTGGAGAAAAGGAACCCTTGTACATTGCTGGCGGGAATGCAAACTGTTGTGGTCATTGTGAAAAACAGTATGATTGTTTCCTCAAATAATTAAACATAGAATTACTATACAACCCAATAACTCCACTACTATATCCTGGAGATGAGATTATAGCAATATATAGATTACTCCATATAATTGTCAAGTCATTTATTTTGTGGCTGTAACATTTCTTATTGAAGAACATTTCAATTTTATGTTTTACCATTTCAAATAGTGCTGCAATTAATAACTTTAACTTTAACCATACATCCTAAGAAAATGAAAACACTAATTCAGAAAATATATACACCCTTAGTTTTATTGCATCATTATTTACATTAACCAAAATGTGGAAACAATCCAGGCATCAATCCAGAGAAGATGTGGTACATTATATAGAATTGTGGTATATTATATAGAATGTTACTGAGCCATAAAAATGAAAGAAATTTTGCCATTCTCAACAACGTGGATGGACCTAGAGGGTATTGTACTAAGTGAATTAATCCTCTCAGAGAAAAACAAATGCCATATGATTTCACTCGTGTTTAAATTTAAGAAACAAAACAAAGAAATAAAGAAAAAAGACACATAACTACAAAGAATATCTTATGGTTGCCAGAGGGAAGGTGGTGGAGGGAGGATGGGTGGAATAGAGAAGGGGATGAAGAATATGCTTATCATGAAGCGCACAGAGTAATGGTTAGAAGTACAACTGAAACTTATATAAAACTGTATGTTAACTCTACTGGAATTTTAAAAATTAAAAATAGATAAGTGATAGGTAGATAAAGTGATAGATAAAATCTTGAAATAACTTTGGTTTTCTCAAAGCAACAATAAGTTTAGATTAATTTGTTTCAAGGTGCTTTGTATTTCTTTTTCTTCTTTATTGTGTTATGTTAGTCACCATACAATACATCATTAGTTTTTGATGTAGTGTTTCAAGATTCATTGTTTATGTATAATACCCAGTGCTCTATGCAATACGTGCCCTCCTTCATACCCACCACCAGGCTCACCTATCCTCCCAACCCCCTCCCCTCTAAAATCTTCAGTTTGTTTCTCGGAGTCCACAGTCTCTCATGGTTCATCTCCCACTCCAATTTCCCCCCCTTCACTTTTCCCTTCCTTCTCCTAATGTCTTCCATATTATTCCTTATGTTCCACAAGTAAGTGAAAATGTTGGGTCTTTTTGTTTAATTATACAGTTACCATCTTTATAAAATATTTGCATGCTCCAGTGTAAAATAAGTTGCATTGGGGTGCCTGGGTGGCTCAGCCATTTAAGCATCTGCCTTCGGCTCAGGTCGTGATCGGTCCTGGGATCAAGCCCTGCTCAGCAAGGAGTTTGCTTCTCCCTTTCCCTCTGCCCCTCCCTACCCTGTGCACATTCTTTCTTCCTCTCTATCAAAAAAATAAATAAAATCTTTAAAAAATAATAAAATAAAATAAGTTGCATTAAGTAAAATCTAACCCTTACACTGCCTCTCCACACAGTACACCACTTCCCCAATATATAATTGAACTTTATTACTGAAGTTATCTCAATATTTAACTGAAGAATATGTGTAAATATATTCTCATGTTTTACACTTAGATTATCACTAATATACTATATACATAATTCTCCACCTCACTTTTTGCATTAAACAATGAACAATATATCCTGGAGATGAGATTATAGCAATATATAGAATATTACTCCATATAATTGTCAAGTCATTTATTTTGTGGCTGTAACATTTCTTATTGAAGAACATTTCAATTTTATGTTTTACCATTTCAAATAGTGCTGCAATTAATAACTTTAACCATAGATATTTTGGAATTTTTCCCAGACTTCTTGTTCTTCTCCCTTCCCCACAGCTCTATTTAAGTGAAAGCAGAAATAAACTCACATGTATTTAAAGTATACAATCTGGTGATTTGATATATATTTACATACGGTGGAATGATTACTGCATTCAGGTTGATTAATACATCCATCACCTCATATATTTACCTTTTGTGTGTGGGCGTTGAGCAGGCTTAAGATCTACTGTCTCAGCAAATTTCAAGTATCGTTGTTGTATAGTGTTATTACACAGTATTATTATCTATAGTCACCGCACTATGCATTCACCTTATAACTGAAAGATATGCTCTTTCAATGGCATTATACATTACCCCCACTTTCCAACCCTTGTCAGCCACCAATCTACTCTCAATTTTATGGCTCAGATTCTTCAAAGTGAGATCACTGGGGCAGAGTGTAAATGTGTGTGTACTGTTTCTAGAGATAACCTAATATGCCACATTAGGCTAGATCATTTTGTGGGAATACCAACATTGTATGACAGCAACTGTTTTTCTGCAGTTTCACCCACAGAATGTCAAACTATGCAATTTCCCCAGTCTAATGGGAGATAAATGATATCTTAGTGTACATGACATTTCTTGACATGAATTTGCATTCTCCTTATTAGATGAGAGGTTGGGTATGTTCAAACACCTTTTGTATTTTTTTTTTAATTTCCACCTAGATCCATCACAATCAACTTTTCTCTTATTCTCTAACCTCTCAAGTTCAGACAGAAAATACACCAATAGCAACCAAGGGGTGCCTAGACCCATAACATGAAAACGTTGGACTATGTTCCATCTTATACATGTGTCCTTCTCACATTGTACTCCAGATAAAGTTGTTCCTTAGCTAATGTTTCTCCTTCATTTCCTGTGACTCATGTTCAGCTCACCAAAACTTTTATGTTTTTAACTGAAATAATAACCCTAGAAAGGACAAGGAGGTAATCAGTCAACATTAGTTGATCACAATTTATGGATTCACAACAGAATATCAGGAACACAAAAAACAGGCTATCTATACATGTATTTAAAAAATCATTTTTGAGGACCTACTGTGTGCATAGCCATCTTATTCCGAGTATGTCAGTAGAAAGACCAGTGCTGAATAAGAAGTAACCATCACACAAAGTGTTATACTCCCCACTAAGCAGAAAATTCCAGATTCCTGTTCTTCATTTTCCCGAGGAGGATCATATGAAGGAAGGACTCTTTAGAGTTCATTGCTGTCACTGTCAAATAATAGTCACTAAGTCTATGGTTTGTTCAGGAGTAAATTATGGAAATATCTGTGACAATCCCTGAGAGCAGTCAGTCAATATTGCTTCAAAAAGGCCTAAGTCAACTTTCCAAGCACCAGTGCCATGCCGGCACTGAGAATAATTCATGAGCTGGCTGTCTCACTTTTCCCATCATCATTCCTGACATCCTGATTTAGATAGGCTTCCCCAGAGTCCACAGAGTCCCTAAAAATCTCTTCTTTTTTAAGAAGAACTTTCACGTCACTCACCACGGTCTCAAGAAAATAATTTTGCAAATAGTAAATCTCTTTAAAGTAAATACCAGTGGCAATGGGTCCTCCCCTAATAGGGCAGAATTTGTCCATATATCTCAATGGTTTTTTCCCTAGCAAGTTATCATCCTTCTCAAGTGAGAGCAAATGGGAAAACCTAAGGTTTGCCTTGAGTTTCTCCACTGACACATGCAAGTCCTTGGCTATGGTTTCCAAGGATGCATCATGCAGCCCAAAGTAAGACCTATAGAGGGTTAAAGTCTCCTCCAACTTCTTCACATCATTATCACTGATCAAGACAAGGAGATGGAAGAGGGTCGATGTTCCAGCCTTCAGGGCCTCCAACCATATCTTCTGTCTCAGAGAATTCCTCTTCCAGTCAATGTCAGCCTCAGTAGCATTCGGCAGGTATTGCATGAAGATGTGGCACTTGTGGGCTGGAAGTTCCCTCAGAAGGGCAGTCTCCAGGCTTTGAAAATCATAGCCAGACAACTCAAAGCTGGAGATTAAGAAGATCTGAGGATCACTCACATTGGCCTCCTGCAGGCGTGTCACACAGTCATCACGAATCCGTTGCAGGATTTCATACTTATTAAATGTGTTCAGTTTACTCATTTCTAGGTTATATAAATCACTGTCCACTTTACTTCGGACAAAATAGAAATTCTTCTTCATTTTTCTAATTTCTGTGGCCAGATACATATCATTATCCTTTATTATTATCCTATATATACCATTATCCTATATATACCATTATCCATTATCCAAGCGTGTAGCAGAGAGGATAATAAAGAAATCATATTCATCAAATTTCATTTTCTTTAGATATGTCTCTGGCTGAAATGTAGTGGTCCCCACACCAGGAAGGTCCCATAGGGTCACATTGGGAACACTTTGGGTGTTTGTAGGGAGTTCTCTTAAAGGTTGTCTCCACTACCCCAGTGGGAGCAGCCCTATCATCCTCATGATCCACCCTCCGCAGGGCATTGACAAAGCTTGACTTCCCTGTTCCAGACTCTCCAGTCAGAGCAATGTTTACTACAGCATTCTCCATGTCTCTCAATGCATCACTGATTACAGAAACTGCTCTCTGAAGGTCCCCTCTCAGCAGGTGTGATTGGATCAAGGTGATGGTTTCCTGAGAGGATTTTTCTTTCCATCTTGAATTCCTTAAAAAACCTCTCAAAGCTGGAGGCCAAGTCACCACCCTTTCTATGAGAGTGTGTGGAAGAGGAGGACTGACCCATGGCTGGAACAGAAAACACTGTAGGGAGGAGAGAAGAAAGAAAGAAAAAGAGTTATCACAAAGAAGGGTGGCTTGGGATATGCTATTATGGGCAGGGAGAATCTCAGTCCTGGCCATAATATTGTAGCCAGGTGCCCTTCTCTTTCTGTCTAGGCATTTTGCGAACTTCTGACCTAGATACAAAGTTTGCCCTTGTTCAGTCTCTTCCCTTATCTTGGAAAGCCCTTCTTCTTTAAGATACTCTTCATTCTTCCAGACTTATTTCAAAGCCTGATTCTTCTTTCCAAACTTTCTTGCCCACATTATTCTTTCCTTATCTTGCTTCAGTTTTCCTTATCTGTAATGTTATGAAAATAATACTTCTTCCTGGAAATCTAAGAAGAGAGCACCAGCATTAATGCCCACACCCCCTCCCACCTGTGGTCTGAGATCCACTTCTGATAACCTACAACTTCATGTCATAAACTTTGGTTCTCATATGGGGCAGCTAAATAAGGATGAGTGGTTCCTTTCTTTCTCAGAAAAGATACTGTACATCTTCATTAGAAGATAGAAACTTTTAATAATTGCAAATTTCTTTTCTTTTATCTAGAAAGTATGTTGGCTCATGAAACAAGGTGTTAAAAGGACTCTTTTTATTTTTCCTGTGGCAGAAACGGCAGGTGGTATGGATTCCTGTGTTCTAAAAAGACATATTGGACTATCCACCTGGGACTTGCTATGAGCCACCCTGACCGTCCTGAGACCCCACCCATCACTGGCTTCGTGCATGTGCATAAAGGGAAACAGAAATCAAGTCAGGGAGATAATCCACCTAGGGGACTGACTAATGTATAAAATGTCATTGGAACAAAAGATGGTGCTAGCAAAGACTGAAGCAGGATCTGACTAGGATGTAAGGCAGTTGTGATAAAGAGGTCCCTCTGTCACTTTCTCTGATATCAATCAAACTGAGCATGATTTGGAATCCTGAATCTATCTGATCACTGGAGTCTTACACTTTGAGTCTCACAGATATCATATACCTAGGACTAAACATAATGTAAAAGATTTGTATACTGTCCCCTAAGGAGTTTGAGACCAGAGTTTTTAGACCAGGAAGCAAGTCACCTTAAGTCACCACTGATGTCTGGGAAGTATGCATCTGGAGAGGTGTGTTTGTGAGGGATCAGGCACTTCACCTGTGGGCTCCTTGGTAGCCACAGGCTGAGCCCAGGAAATGTTGGTTAAAAAATATATATGTATATTTTTCTTCCATATATATGTATATGGAAGAAACTATTCAAAGCAAGTGTACATTGTCTGGACTGACAAACATATGAATAGAGCATACGAACATTCTCCTTAGAAGAGAGAACTAAGAGAGTCTAGTTTGTCAAGGGTAAAAGGGGTAGCTCTTAAGCAACTAAGAATTACAGTGCCAGCACTTTGGCTACCCAGCAGGAGTATTCTTCACATACAAAAGAGTGTAAATTCTGAGCATCTGGCATGTGCAGGGACAACTTCTCACTGTTTGGAGAGCAAACGACCCCACCACCCCTTTCAAAAGCAGGGAGCACACAAAGCAGAATGAACAAGACTGAATGTGCAAGTAACATATACAATGTGGGCCTCAAGAAGGAGCCAACGAGATGAGACTCAAACTTCATCAAGTGTAGTCTCATGCCTGTGCATTCTCAGATAGGGGTAAATACACAGGAGATTAAGGAAAGCTGACTGAAACAGGTCCTGAGGAATGGAACTAATAGAGAGAAAGGGAACCAAATGACAGAATTAGAGGGCAAACAGATATGGACAGCAAAATTCTGTGTGCTCAGCAAATTTCAACCACACAAACCCATGCCCTATTGTTACGGTTTCACACCTCACCTGATGGTGCATATGAAGTTCTGTTATTTATTATTTTCTGCTGCAAAAGCAATGCAGGAGTAGCAGGGGCACAGTAGTCAATGGAAACATCCTCTGGCAATGTGTCCTCTGCAGCTGGGATAGAAATGGAAGGAAATGTGAGAAATCCATGCCAATAAGCCTTAGATGTGCACCTGTACATATATTTCTCACGTCAATCTCTTTACAACCCTACACGGACATTATAATCTTTTCCACCATGAATTGAGAATCAAATAAATGATGAGGTTGAGGGACAGACAATGAAGTTCCCACCATTAGCAAAGCTCAGAGCTAGGATTCAAGGTGAGGGCCTTCTTCCAAGGGCAGGGTTCTGTCTCAGGAAGGAAAGGCAGAACACACATTACGGTGGGCAGTGAACGTAAAATGAAGTCGGCGTGAAACACACAGGATTTATTTTCCAAGAAGAGATGTGTTAAAAAGAAAGCCACAGGGCCACAATGTATCCATTTAAGTTAAAGCCCCAAGTTGGTAAACCAAGACTTAGTACCTAACAATAGTTTCAACCCCCAGGAATGTAATCTTTCAACAGTCAAGATGGCAACATCCTGGTCACACTAAAAACTGTACTGGCAGATCCCCTCCTCTTCTCTTATAACAACATTGCCTAAAACAATGGATTCTCTGCTAATAATGTTTTTCTTACTTTCTCTACCTTAAAACTTTTTCATTTTTGCAGCTCAGTGGAGATCCTTTCTATTTGCTAGGTGAGATACTATCCATTTCAAATATTATTTAATAAAGCCAATGAAGTCTTTAGAATTTACTCGTTTCAATTTTTTTTTTTAAACAAATTTGGTGGCAGTGTCTAGATCCAAAGCAAACTTCTGATTGTATTTGGGGACTACAAAAAACACAAGTGTGATGTCCCATGAATCCTTTTGAGTTCACTCTCTTTCTCAGCATTTCCAAAGACCATTGGTAAGTCCACCTTGCTTTGAGCTCTGATCTTTTTTTGCATTAGTGCTCCTGATTGAATTAGCTTAAGGGTTAATGGATCACTCTATCACTGACAGAAGGCTCTGACAGAGCACCAGTCCTTAGACTTTAGTTCAAGCCAGAAGTCCACATTGGAATCCCTTTCCCAGTTCCAGTCCACAGTTCCAGTTCCAGTAAATACAGCAGTTTGTATTTACTGCTCTTTGCTGGCTTAGTCTGTTCCCCATTTCCTGTCTGTAGTTTCTGTAATGGAACCTGCTGATATGTATATATATAATGCAATATTATTCAGCCATAAAAAAGAATGAAATCTTGCCATTTGCAAGGAAGTGGATGGAGACAGTATTATATTATGTGAAATAAGTCGGTCAAAAAAAAGTACTATATTATTTCAACCATATGTAGAATTTAGGAAACAAAACAAATGATCATGGGGGAAAAATAGAGAATAAAACCAGGAAAAGACTCCTAATTATAGAGAACAAACTAAGGATTACCAGAGGGGAAATGGGGAGGAGGATGGAATAAATAAGCAGTGGGGTTTATGTAATGTACCTGTCATGATTAGCATGCGTATTGTATGTAAGTGTTGAATTACTAAACTTTACACCTGAAACTAGTATTTTACTATATGATATCAAACTGGAATTTGAACACTTGGTATTATACACAACTAATTTATCACTGAACACTACATCAAAAACTAATGAAGTATTATGTGTTGGCTAATTGAAATCATTGGAAAAAAGACTCTTAACAAAGGGATAAATAAATAAATAAATAAATCTTAAAAAAAAGAAAAAGAACTTTGGTTCTGGAAGCTATAAAATCGACAAGACTTTTTTGTGTGTCTGGAATAACTTGGCTTGGTTATATAAGGTTGGGAATCACAAAATAAGGCTAAACAAAAATGTGAGTTGCCCTTTTTTCTACTAGATATGGTTGGAGAGAAATGTGTGTTAAACTCCATTTGTAGTTAGGATCCTACCAAACTGCTGCCAGCCCTCGGGAGGTTTCACAACTTAGAATTATAATTACCATTGTGGTTTCTCTGGTCCCAGAGAAAAGTAACAAAGGGAGGAACACACAGGGGGATGCACAAGGAAAACAGTGTCCCAAAGCCATTGGCTGATTTTTGTATATTTTTTAACTGGTGGGGCTCAAAGACTAGAGCTTAAGATTAGTGGGTTTGGTTGAGATAGAGCTGGAAAGAAACTGCATGCTCCTGGAGAGAGGGAAGACAAATCACCCAGAAATAGAGTGAAAACAGTGATCTAAAAAATGCCTATGGGAGATACTTCACTCTACTGTGTAGTATACTGTAGTATACTATAGTATACTATAATATATAGTATACTGAGAGTATTTCCCTGAGAACAGCAAGCATGGAGAACCCTCTCTGGGGACCAAGGAACTGGATGGAGCCATTTCTCCACCCCTGCCCCCCAGCAAAACACAGAACCACTTGAGGTAAACAACTGAGCACCAACACACTGGCTGCCTCACCTGCTTACACGAAATCCTACAAATCCATGTTCTACTAGAACTGCATCTTGGTGAAGTTCGCCTTGGTCCCAATACAGTACACCACTTCCCTAGAAGACAAGCAGAAACCACCACACACACTGCATCTCTAGACCAGAGACTTTTACAAGTTCTCATTGAAGTAGCATTGGGTCTCATTTATCAAACAGACCAGAGCACATCTAGTTAAAACTGACCACACTCTGGAAAAGGTTCAAATATTGTCCACTGTCAAAAAAGAGAGCCTCTGCAGATGATTGGCCTAAAGGATAAAGTAGCCAAAACACAGTAGCTGAGTGTACACAGCACACACCAGAGAATATCAAGAAGCACCAGGCCACAGACACTTCAAAAAGCCATTACTCTCAGAAGCAGGAACATAATAGGCTTTTCCAACACAGAGAAGAACAGAGACTTAGACAAAATACCAAGACAGAAGAATTCATCCTAACTGAAATAACAAGAGGAGCTCATATCCAGAGATCTAATCAAAACAGATATAAGTAATATGCCTGATGGATAATTTAAAGCAACAATCACAAATATACTGGGCTTGAGAAAAGAATGGAAGACTGCAGGGAGGCCCTTACCAAAGAGATAAAAGAGTTAAAAGATGGAAATGAAAAATGCAATAACTGACATTCAAAACAGACTGGATGCAGTGAATACAAGGATAGAAGAAGCAGAGGAATGAATAAGTGATAAAGAGGATAAAACAACGAAGTTGAACAAAAGTGAGAAAAAAGAAATATGCAGCACAAAATAGACTTAGGGAACTCAGTAACTCCATCAAACATAATAACATTTGTATTATAGGAGTCCCAGAAGATGAAGAGAGAGAAAAGGGTACAGAAAATTTATTTAAGGAAATCATAGCTTAAACTTCCCAACTCAAAAACAAAAACAAAAACAAAAAACAAACAAACAAAAAACCTTCCCAACTCAAAGGAAGAAAGTAGACATCCAAATCTAGGAGGCAAAGAGAACTCCCACTAAATTCAACAAAAAAAAGGTTAACACCAAGACATTTTGTAATTAAATTTGCAAAATATAACAATAAAGAAAAAATCTTAAAAGAAAAATAGTTAAAATGTCTATGCTACCCAATCAGCCTACACATTCAATATAATTCCTATCTAAATACTATTAACATTTTCCACAGAGCTGAAATAAACAATCCAAAATTTGTATGGAAACAGAAGACCTCAAGTAGCCAAAGGAATGTTGAAAAAGAAAACCAAAGCTAGAGGCGTCAAAATTCCAAACTTCAAGCTGTATTACAAAGCTGTAATCATCAAGATAATATGGGACTGACACAAAAACAGACACATAGATCAATGGAACAGAATAGAGAACCCAGAAATGGACTCTCAACTCAATAGTCAACTAACAAAGCAGGAAAGAATATCCAATGAAAAAAAAGACAATCTCTTCAATAAATGGTGTTGGGAAAAATGGACAGCCACATGAGGAAGAATGAAACAGAAACACTTAAATGTGAGACAGGAATCCATCATAATCCTAGAGAAGAACACAGGCAAAAACTTCTTTGGCCCAGGCCACCGCAACTTTTTGCTAGATACCTCTCAAAAGGCAAGGGAAACAAAAGCAAAAACGAACTTTTGGTACTTCATCAAAATAAAAAGGTTTTGCACAGCAAAGGAAACAGTCAATAAAACTAAAGGCAACCCACAGAATTGGAGAAGATATTTGCAAAGGTCTTTTCAGACAAAGGATTAGTAGCCAAGATCTATAAAGAACTTATCAAACTCAACACTGAAAAAAATAAAAATCCAGTCAAAAAATGGGCACAAGACATGGACAGACACTTCTCCAAAGAAGACTACACATGACCAACAGACACATGAAGATGCTCAACATCACTCATTATCAGGGAAATACAAATCAAAAACCACAATGAGATACCACCTCACACTGGTCAGAAAGACTAAAATGAACAACTCAGGAAGCAACAGGTATTGGCAAAAATGCAGAGAAAGGAGAACCCTCTTATACTGTTGGTAGGAATGCAAACTATTAGAGCCACTCTGGAGAACAGCATGGATTTTCCTCAAAAAGTTAAAAATAGAGGTGCTTTATGACCCAGCAATTGCACTACTAGGTATTTATCTGAAGGATATAAACATAGTGATTCAAAGAGACACATGCACCCCAATGTTTATAGCAGCAATTTCCACAATAGCCAAACAATGAAAAGAGCCTAGGTGTCCATCAACAGATGAATGGATAAAGAAGAGTGGGTATATATATCTCACCCTTCAAAAAGAGTGAAATCTTGCCATTTGCAACAACTTGGATGGAACTAAAAGATATCATGCCAAGCAAAATAAGTCAGTCAGAGAAAGCAAATACCTTATGATTTCACTCATATAAGTAATTTAAGAAAAAATAAAATAAGATGAAAACAGAGAGGGAAACAAACCATAAGACACTCTTAACTCTAGGAAAGAGCAAACTGAGAGTTGTTAGAGGGGAGGTGGATATTGGGATGGTGTAATTGGGTCATGGATATTAAGGAGGGTACTTGAAGTAATGAGCTCTGGGTGTTATATGAAACTGATGAATTACTAAATTCTAACTCTGAAACTAATAATACAGTATATGTTAAATTGAATTTAAATAAAATTTTAAAAAATAAAACTAAAATCCATTGTATACTTAAAAAGAAAAAGAAGAGGAAGAAAGAACAAGAAGAAGAAGAAGAAGAAGAAGAAGAAGAAGAAGAAGAAGAAGAAGAAGAAGAAGAAGAAAAAGAAGCAGCAGCAGCAGCAGCAGCTAGACAAGAGAAAACCAAGGCTAGTTGCTGATCTTTCAAGAGAAACTTGGCAGGCCCTAAGAGAGTGATATGATATATTAAACATGTTGAATGGGGAAAAAATCTGCAGTCAAGAATATTTTAACCAGGAAGGCTATCATTCAGAATAGAAGGAGAGATAAAAAATAAAAGATAATAGACATTAGTAAATTTAAAAAAAAAAAACACAGAATAGGAGAGATAAAAGACAAACAAAACTAAAAGACTTGATGACCAGTAACCAGCCCTGCAAGAAATATGAAAGGGGACTCTTTGAGAGGGAAGGAAACACCAAAAGTGACAAAAGCAAGAAAGCAACAGAGAAAATCTCCAGAAACAATGACAAAACAAGTAATAAAATGACTCTAATCTATCACTCTATCTATCTATGTATCTATCAGTAATTACTCTGAATGTAAACGGACTAAATGCTCCAATAAAAAGACATGGGGTGTCAGAATGGATTTAAAAAAAAGACCCATCTATATGGTGCCTAAAAGAGACTCATTTCAGACCTAGAGACATCTGCACGTTACAAATGAAGGGGTGGAGAAATAATTATGCAAATGGACCTGAAAAGAAAGTTGGAGCAGCGATACTTATATCAGACAAACCAGATTTTAAACCAAAGAAGGTGACAAGTGATGAAGAAAGATACTATATCATAATCAAGGGAGTATTCAATAAGGAGATCTAACAATTGTCAATATTTATGCTTCCAACATGGGAGCACCCAAATATATAAAACAATAACAAACAAAAAGACACTCATTGATAATAATACAATAATAGCTGGGTCTTTAACACTGCACTTACATCAATAGGCAGATCATATAAATAGAAAATCAATAAGGAAACAGTGGTTTTGAATGACATACTGGGCCAGATGATCTTAACAGATATATTCATAACATTCCATCCTATGTCACCAAAATACACAATACACACTGAACATTCTTTTGAAGTGCACATTGGATATTCCCCAGAAGAGATCACAAACTAGATCACAAATCAACCCTCATAAATACAAAAAGAAAGCAATCATACTATGCATATTTTCTGACAATATCACTATGAAATTAGAAGTCAACCTCAAGAAAAAAATTTGGAAAGGTCAAAAATAAATGGATGTTAAACAACATGTTACTAAAGAGCATTAACCCTTTAGAAGTCAAAGAGGAAATAAAAATTACATGGAAACAAATG
>CM053607.1:124460004-124539614 GCA_028646535.1 Procyon lotor | reverse complement strand
GGGGGGAGGGAAGGGGAGGAGGGAGGAGGAGAGGAGGGGAATTAATGAAACTAGAAGCTGGTTCTTTGAAAACATTAAGAAAATTGATAACCCACTACTCAGTCTTAACAGAAAGAAAAAAGAAGACCCAAATAAATAAAATCACAAGTGAGAGAGGAGAAATAGCAACAAATACCACAGAAATACAAACAATAAGAGATTATTATGAAAAACTATATGCCAACAAATTGGAAAACCTGCAAGAAATGGATTATTTCCTAGAAACTTGTTACCAAAACTGAAACAGAAAGAAAGAGAAAACTTTAACAAACCCATAACCAGCAAAAAAATTGAATCAATAATCAAAAATTTCCCAAGAAACAGAAGTCGAGGATGAGCTGGCCTCACAGTTGAATTCTACAAACAATTGAAGAAGAATTAATATCTATTTCTTCTCATATTGTTCCAAAAAAGAGAAATAGGAGGAAAACTTCCAAATTCATTCTATGAGGCCAGCCTTACCCTGATTCCAAAACCACACAAAGAGTCCACTAAAGAGTCCAATAAGCGTCCTGTAATACCTACAGGCCAATATCCCTGATGAACATGGATGCAAAAATTATCAATAAAATGTTAGCAAAGTGAATCCAACAATACAGTAAAAAAATCACTCATCATGATCAACTGAGATTTATTCCTGGACTTCAGTGGTGGTTCAAATTTTGCAAGTCAATCAATGTGATACACCACATTAATAAAAGAAAAGATAAGGACACTACGATCCTTTCAGTAGAGGTAGAAAAAGCATATCACAAAGTACAATTTCCATTCATGATTTAAAAAAATCTTTCCACAGAGGGGGTTAGAGGGAGCATACCTCAAAGTAAGAAAGGCCATATATAAAAGACCCACAGCTAATATTATCCTCAATGGGGAAAACCTGAGAGTTTTTCCTGTATGGTCAGGAACAGGACAGGAATATACATATTCACCACTGTTATCCAACATTATGCTGGAAGTCCTGACTTTGGCAATCAAAAACAAAAAGAAATAAAAGGCATCCAAATTGTCAAGGAAGAAGTCAAACTTTTACTATTTGCAGATGGCATGATACTGTGTGTAGAAAACCTGAAAGACTCCACAAAAATTTGCTAGAACTTATACAGGAATTCAATAAAGTCACAAGATACAAAATCAACCTATAGAAATCTGTTGCATTTCTATATGCCAATAATGAAGCACAAGAAAGAGAAATTAAGGAATCATCAATACCATTTGCAATTATGCCAAAAACCATTAGATACCTAGTCAAAGACTTAAAGGACCTGTACTCAGAAAACTAAAACACTAATGAAACAAACTGAAGATGACACAAAGAAATGGAAAAGCATTCCATGCTCATGGATAGGAAAGACAAATATTATATAAAATGTCTATATTATCCAAGGCAATCTATGCATTTAATGCAATCCTTACCAAATACCATGAGTATTTTTCACAGAGCTAGAAAAAACAATCCTAAAATTCATATGGAACCACAAAAGACCCCAAATAGCCAAAGCAATTTGAAAAAGAAAAGCAAAATGAGAGGCGTCACAATTCTGGACTTCAAGTTATATTAAAAGCTGTAGTGACCAAAATAGAACAGTCCTGGCACAAAAACAGACACATAGATCAATGGAACAGAATATAAAAGCAAGAAATGGATCCACAGCAATTTGGTCAAGTAATCTCTGGCAAAGAAAGAAAGAATATCCAGTTTGGGGGGTGGGCAGAGAAGAAACAGTCTCTTCAACAAATGGTCTTGGGAAAACTGGATAGCAACATGCACAACAATGAAACTGGACCATTTTCTTACATCATATACAAAAGTAAATTCAAAATGGATAAAAGACTTAAATGTGAGACAGGAAACCATTAAAGTCCTAGAGGAGAACATAGGCAGTAACTTCTTTAACATTAGCTGAAACAACTTCTAACTAGACATGTCTCTTGAGGCAAAAGGGGGGGAAAATAAACTACTGGGACTTCATCTAAATTAAAAGCTTCTGCAGAGCAAAAGAAACAATCAATAAAACTAAAAGGCATGGGGCACCTGGGTGGCTCAGTGGGTTAAGCCTCTGCCTTCAGCTCAGGTCATGATCTCAGGGTCCTGGGATTGAGCCCCGCATCGGGCTCTCTGCTCAGCAGGGAGCCTGCTTCCGCCTCTCTCTCCTCCTCTCTCTCCGCCTGCCTCTCTGCCTTGTGATCTCCCTCTTTCTGTGAAATAAATAAATAAAATCTTTTAAAAAAACCAAAAAACTAAAAGGCGGCCTACAGAATGGGAGAAGATATTTGCAAATGACATATCTGATAACAAGATTAGTGTCCAAATACAAAAAGAACTTATATGCTCAACACCAAAACCAACTAATTCAGTTAAAAAATAGAAGACATGAATAGATATGTTCCCAAGGAGGATATACAGATGGCTAAAAGAACATGAAAGGATGTTCAGCATCACTCATAATCAGAGAAATACAAATCAGAACTACAATGTGCTACCACCACACACCTGTTAAATGGCTAAAATTAACAACACAAGATACAAAAAGTGTTGGTGAAGATGAAGAGAAATGGGAACCTTCTTACACTGTTGGCAGCTGCAAACAGGTGCAGCCACTCTGGAACAGTATGGAGATTCCTCAAAAAGTTAAAATAGAACTACTTTAGGATCCAGCCATTTTACCCAAAGGATACAAAAATACAGATTCAAAGGGATTTATGCATCCTGATGTTTACAGAAGCATTACCAACAATAGTCAAGTTATGGAAAGAGCCCAACTACAGACAAAGGTCTGATATCTAAGATCTATAAAGAACTCCTCAAACTCAATACTCAAAAAACAGATAAACATGTCAAAAAATGGGCAGAAGACATGAACGGACACTTCTCCAAAGAAGACATACAAATGACTAACAGACACATGAAGACATGTTCATCATCATTAGCCATCAGGGAGACTCCAATCAAAACCACACTGAGATACCACCTTACACCAGTTAGAATGGCCAAAATCAACAAGACAGTAAACAACAAATGTTGGAGAGGATGTGGAGAAAGGGGAATCCTCTTCCACTGTTGGTGGGAATGCAAGTTGGTGCAGCCACTTTGGAAAACAGTGTGGAAATTCCTCAAGAAATTAAAAATAGAGCTACTCTATGACCCTGCAATTGCACTACTGGGTATTTACCCCAAAGAAGCAGATGAAGTACAAAGAAGGGCCTCATGGACCCCAATGTTCATAGCAACAGTGGCAACAATCGCCAAACTGTGGAAAGAGCCAAAATGCCCTTCAGCAGATGAATGGATAAAGAAAATATGGTGCATGTATACAATGGAATATTATGCCTCCATCAGAAAGGACGAATATCCAACTTTTGTATCAACGTGGACAGGACTGGAAGAGATTATGCTGAGTGAAATAAGTCAAGTGGAGAGAGGCAATTATATGGTCTCACTTACGTGTGGAGCATAAGGAAAAACATGGAGGGCATTGTGAGAGGGAAGGGAGGGGTGAATTGGAGGAAATTGGAGGGGCGATGAACCATGAGAGATTGTGGACTCTGAGCAACAAACTGAGGGTTTTGGAGGGGAGGGGGTGGGGCATTGGGCGACCCTGGTGGTGGGTATTGAGGAGGGCATGCATTGCATGGAGCACTGGGTGTGGTACATAAACAATGAATCTTGTAACACTGAAATAATAAGATGAAAGTATTTGGGGGGCAAAAAGAAAAAAAAGAAAGAGCCCAAATATCCATTCACTGGTAAATGGATAAAGAAGATGTGATATAGATAGATGATAGATAGATGATAGATAGATAGATGATTGATAGATAGATAGATAGATAGATAAAAGAGATAGATGATAGATTGATAGATAGATGATAGATAGATAGATGATAGATAGATAGATAGATAGATAGATAGATAGATAGATGATAGATAGATAGATGATAGATAGATAATAGATAGATAATAGAGATAGGTGATAGATAGATAGATAGATAGATAGATAGATAGATAGATGATAGATAGATAGATAGATAATAGAGATAGGTGATAGATGATAGGTAATAGAGATATAGATAGATAGAGATATAGATAGATATAGATATCAAATATATATATCATATATATATGATGTGAGATATATAGATATCTTAGAATATTATTCCACCATAAGAAAGAATAAAATCTTGCCATTTGAAGTGGATGGAGCTAGAGAAAATTATGCTTAGAAAATAATTCAATAAGAGAAAGATAAATACCATATCATTTCACTCATATGTGGAATTTAAGAAACAACAACAACAAAAAAGAACATGGGTGGCAGGTAAACCAAGGTAAACCAAGAAAGAGGCTCTTAGCTTTGAGAACAAACCAATGACTACTGGAGGGAAGGTAGGCAGGGGGGATGGCTTAAACATGTGATGGGTATCATGGAAGACACTTTTAATGAGCACTGGGTGATGTATATAAGTGCCGAATCATTGAAGTCTTCACTTGAAACTAATATTACACTGTATATTAACTAACTGGAATTTAAATAAAAACTTGGAGGGGGAATGTAGTTTAAAAATAGCTTGGGAGAAAAATGAAGTGGGATTTATTCTCAGGATACAAGTGTGGTTCAATGTTTGCAAAATAATCAATGTGACATCAATAAGGAAAAGAATGAAAACCATGTAATCACTTAAATAGATAAGGAAAACGCATTTGACCAAGTGTAACATCCATTTATGTTAAAAACTTTATGCAAAGTAGGTCTAGAGGGAACATACTTGAACATAAGAAAGGCCATACATGGAAAATCCTCAGTGAACATCATACTCCATTGAGAAAAACTGGGAGCATTTCACCTAAGGTCAGGAACAAGACAAGGATATCCACTCTCACCACCTGTATTCAACATAAGCTAGAAGTCCTAACCATAGTAATTAGATTCCATAAAAGCATAAAAAGCATTCAAATTGGCAAGCAGGAAGTAAAAGTTATCATTGCAGATGACATGATGTGATATACAGAAAACTCTATAGACTCCATCTAAAAATTCCTAGAACTAGTAAATGAATTCAGTAAAGTCACAGGATATGAAATCAATGTATAAAGATCTGTTGCATTACTATATACTAACAATAAAGCAGCAGAAAGAGAAACTAGAAAAAAATCCCACTTATAATTCCACCAAAAAACACTTATCTAGAAATAAGCTTAACCAAAGAGGTGAAAGATCTGCTCTCTGAAAACTATAAAACACTGATGAAAGAAAATCAAGGCAACACAAAGAAATTGAAAGACATTCCATGTTTGAGTGGGAAGAACAAATATTGCTAAAACATCTCTATTACCTAAAGAAATCTACAGCTCCTCAATGCAAGCTCTACAGACATACCAAGAGCACTTTGCATGGGAATGGAATGAATAATCCTAAAATTTCTATTGAAAAAAAAAAAAAAGACCTCCAATAGTCAAAGGAACCTTAAGAGAGAAAAAACCAAAATGGAGGTATCACAATTCCAGGTTTCAAGTTATATTACAAAACTGTAATAATAAAAACAGTATGATACAAATATAGAAACATCCATCAAAGCAAAAGAGTAGAAAACCCTGAAATAAACCCACAATTATATGGTCAACTAATCTTTGACAAAGCAGGAAAGAATATGCAATGGGCAAGAGATAGAGTCTTCAAGAAGTGGTGTTGGGAAAACTGAAGAGCTACATGTCGAAGAATGAAACTCAACCACTGTCTTATACCATACAAAATTAATTCAAAACCTAATCCAAAATGTATTAAAGACCTAAATATGAGACCTGAAACCATAAAAATCCTAGAAAAGAACACAGGAAGTAAAGTCTTTGACATTGGCCAAAGCAACATTTTTCTAGACCATTCTCCTGAGGAAGGGAAATAAAAGCAAAAATTAGCTATTAGGACTTCATCAAAATAAAAATCTTGTGCCTATCAAAGAAAACTATTAACAAAACTAAAAGACAACCTACTGAATTGGATCAGACATTTGTGAATGATATATGAGATAAAGAGTTAGTATCCAAAATATACAAAACACAAAAATAAACAATCCAATTAAAAAAATGGGCATCAAAGAGAGCACATGGTATGATGAACACTGAACGTTACACTTAATCAATCAGTGAACAATATATTAAAACTAATGATGTACCATACTTTGGCTAGTTGAATTTAAATTTTTTTTAAAAAGGGGAAAAAATGGGTAGAACACAAGAACAGACATTTCACCAGAGAAGACATCTAGATGGCCAAAGGACACATGAAAAGAGCCTCAAAATCACTTATCTTTAGGAAAATGCTGACCAAAACCACAATGAAATATCCAAAGGTTAAAGTGAAAAACATAAGGAAAAGAAGTGTTAGGGAGGTTGTGTAGAAAAAGGAATCCTGGTGCACTGTTGGTGGGAATGCAAGCTGGGACAGGCACAGTGGAAAACAGTATGGAAATTTCTCAAAAAGTTAAAAATAAGACTACCCTAGGATCCAATAATCACACTACTTGGTAATTATCCAAGAAATACAAAACACAAAACACAGGGTGCAAAGAAATACGTGCACCCTGATGATGACTGCAGCACTATATATAAAAGCCAAATAATGGAAGCTGCCCAAATCTCCATCTATAGACAGATGGATATACAATGGAATATTATTTGAGCATGAAAAAGAATGAAATCTGGCCTTTCACAAAGACATGAATGGGACTGGAGAGTATAATGCTAAGCCAATGAGCCAGTCAGAGAAGAACAAATTCCATATGATTTCAGAGAAGAACAGATTCCATAAGATTTCACTCACATGTGAAATTTAAGAAACAAAACAAATGTGCAAAGGAGGAAAAAAAAGAGAGAGAGGCAGAAACTAAAAAAAAAAAGAAACTCAACTATAGAGAACAAATTGATGGTTACCAGAGAGGTGGAGGGGTGAGGGATGGGTGAAATAGGTAAAGAGAATTAAAATGTACACTTATCAATTAAAATGTACACTGAATAATATATAGAATTGTTGAATCACTATATTGTACACCTGAAACTAGTATAACACTGTATGTTAAGTATACTGGAATTAAACTAAAAATATATATATAAAAAGAATAAAATAAAATAGCTCAATGGAATAATGACTTTGATGTCTCATGGTGTCTGATTACTAACTTTATGGGTAATCAAAAGTTAATTGTTAAGAATAAATATATTGAATAGATATTTAAATAATTTTTTTTAAATTTTGGGTAAACTTTTGAATGCAAGCTGGTATAGCCACTCTGGAAAACAGTATGGAGGTTCCTCAAGAAATTAAAAATAGAGCTTACAATCCAGCAATTGCACCCACTGTTCATAGCAACAATGTCCACAATAGCCAAACTGTGAAAGGAGCTGAGATGTCTTTCAACAGATGAATGGGTATAGAAGATGTGATTCATATATATATAATGGAATATTATTCAGCCATTAGAAAGGATGAATGCTTACCATTTGCATCAATATGGATGAAATTGGAGGGAATTATGCTAAGTGAAATAAGTCAAGCAGAGAAAGATAATAATCATATGATTCCACTCATATGTGGAACATAAGGAATAGTGCAGGGGACCATAGGTGAAGGGAGGAAAAAGTGAATGGGAAGAAATCAGAGCAGGAGCCAAACCATGAGAGACTCTGGACTCTGGACAACAAACTAAGGGTTGTGGAAAGGGAGGTGGGTGGGGGGATGGGGTAACTTGTTGATGGGCATTAAGGAGGGCACATGATGTGATGAGCATCAACTACTGAATCATTGAACATTTTACCAAAACTAATGATACATTCACTAACATAATGATACATTCACTAACTTAATTTAAAATTTTTTAAAAATTAGTAAACTTTTAAATAGTTGTCAAAATCTTTTTGATAAACTAAAACCTTTAAGTTTCACTGAGTTATATTAAATGACAAAGTTAAATTCATTAACTATCTAGATCATTTTCCAAGTAAAATAAAATAATTTTCCAAGTGAAATAAAATAATGAAACATTAAGTACTAAACATTGGTTTCTCTAATTTTGGGTTGTACGTTACAGGGAAAATAAAGATAAATGAAGATAAATGTAGATCTATTGGTAAACTTTTTTGCCGTAATTTACTAAAAGATTGTACTATTAAAAAAAGCACATTTCCATAAATCATGATATGTATTTATAAATCTGCAATCTAAAGAATACTGGTGTGACATACTTAACAAGCACTTACCCTTTACTATTCTTAGACATTAAAGTTTCTAAGTGTTAAGAACTCTAATTAATGTGTTGTGGCTAGAGCTACTAAAAATTAAAAAAAGGAAACGTCTCTAAATGAAAGAAAAGCAGGCATGCGCTTTTGGTTAAAAAAAAGTAGATGGACGACAGATGACTTTTTTTTGATGCAAAAGAAATTTATAGAAAGACTGTAAAAAAGGAATCTTTGGAAAGGAATTTATTCATGGTTAGGACTGACTAACATTGCAATGAATATGTTCTCATAGATAAGTAAGCTGTTGCAAAATTAGAATTTGGTTTCATCGGAGGGGGAGATGAACCATGAGAGACTGTGGACTCTGAGCAACAAACTGAGGGTTTTGGAGGGGAGGGGGTTCAGGGTTGGGTGAGCCTGGTGGTGGGTATTGAGGAGGGCACGTATTGCATGGAGGACTGGGTGTGGTGCATGAACAGTTAATCTTGTAACACTGAAAAAATAAAATAAAAGTATTTGGGGGAAAAAATTAAAAATAAAAAAAATAATAATAAAAAGTAAAAAATTAAAAAAAAAAGAATTTGGTTTCCTGCCTGTTAAAAGGACAAAGAGTTGTTTGTTTTAAACATTTGATCTACTTTTAGAGATACATTGTAAAAGTTCCCTTACCATTTAAGTGATCTTCCTAGAAAACAAAGATCCTGTGTTTTATATTTTATTTGTATAGATATATGTGTTCTAGAAATTATGTGAAATTCCTGGAAATTTTATATGTCCTAGTATAATGTTATCTCTTATAATTACCCTTTTTACCTTCTGAAACTGCCATCATCAAAACTGAGGCTCACACTAAAAGGACTGAACCAGAGTAGCAGGAAAATGTCCCAACTGACTCTCATGTAAAGGCAGCCAGCAAAAGTATCTATGAAGATTGTGGCACATGTGGATAACATCCATTCTGCTGCTGCAAAAATGTCCCCTCATTGTGAGATTTTTGGCATTCTGACGTCAGAGTAACATGGCAATACTCTGCTTCTGAGTCAGAGAAAATATGATGGGTAACCAATGGCTGTAAATGGCAGGACTTGGGAAACCCAGGGCAGTTGCTTGATTCTTTTCCTGGTAAACTCCATTGTTTGTTGTTTTGTTTTGTTTGTTTTGTTTTGTTTTGTTTTTTCATTCCTTTACCCATCATGGTCCATTTAAGAGGACTCAAACTATGACTAGACATTAGTAGGGAAGTTTCTATAAAATTGTGGAAACAGGGGCGCCTGGGTGGCTCAGTGGGTTAAAGCCTCTGCCTTCGTCATGATCTCAGGGTCCTGGCATCGAGCCCTGCATCAGGCTCTCTGCTCAGCGGGGAGCCTGCTTCCCCCTCCCCCCATCCCCTCCACTCCCCCTTCTGCCTGCCTCTCTGCCTACTTGTGATTTCTTTCTCTGTCAAATAAGTAAAAAAAATCTTGAAAAAAAAATTGTGGAAACAGTCTACCAACAACGTCTGACTTCCCAGGTCCATTATCCTGGAGAAATTATTTTTGCCTCCAGAGGCCTCACATCTAGTCCCTCTGGACTTGTAAATACCTGCAGCTGTGGGTTATCAATATGTTCTTGTTATTGTACATGTATTTTCCAGTAAGGTTGAAAATTTCACCTGTTAAAAGTTAAAGCCTTCACAGTGTCAAAGGAACTGTTAGAAAATGTGTTTCCCACTTGCAGTGTAGCTTCCACAGTCTGCAGTGATTGAGGCAGCCTTCTCACTGGACAAATCATACCAGCCTTAACAGAAACCATTCAAACTTCTTTGAATCATCACTAGTCCTATCACCCTCAATCATCAGGCAAGGTTGAGAGATCAAACTTAAAATTTTTTTAGCCAGTAGGAGCCAGTTTAGTAGCCAAAACTACTGGACCTCCCTGCCCTAAGATATTGCCTTTGGACTTGCTGACTGTTTACGGTACCCTCTTTGAGCATGTAAATCACCCCACACAGCACAGTCACGGGAACACCAGTGTCTATTGGAATACAACTTCTGGCTGATCCCTTGATGTTTCACGTTAGTATGACCAACTACAGCAAAATCTCTAATGGTTTACCATAAAACCTATCATCAGTAGGTTAGAGAACTCTTCCCACATCCCAATTCAAAGAGTCCTGTTGGACACAGTCCAGAACCTGGTGACTGAGTATTCTAGAAACATCATTAGAGGAATATAGTTTTTGACCCCATTGAATTTTCTATTTTTTTTTTTAAGATTTTATTTATTTATTTGACAGAGAAAGACACAGTGAGAGAGGGAACACAAGCAGGGGGAGCAGGAGAGGAAGAAGCAGTCTTCCTGCTGAGCAGGGAGCCCAGGGTGGGCTCCATCCCAGGACCCCGGGATCATGACCTGAGCCAAAGGCAGATGCTTAACGACTGAGCTACCCAGGCGCCCCTGAAAGGGATTTTATCAAGTGCTCTCAACCACTGACATTGCTAGAAAATTATAAGGTGTTGAGTCTTGGGTACACATTTCACAGCTAAAGAAGGTTTTATCTGACATCTAGTCCTGCGCAGATGCTAGAGACCTCTAAATCAAATTGATGAGGGAGATAAGTAGGTAGACTGCTTTCATCGAGACAACAGATCAAGTCTTCATACTTGAGCTAAATGAGAAACCCTTTCTTCTTTTCTTTTCCTTCACTCTGGCATAAACCTGGAAAAATAATGCCCCCAGCTGTCTGTCTGAGCTCATTGCCCACAAGGGGGAGTAAACTCCAGAATGTTAAACAACCTTTTATTTTAAGCTGAGAGAACATCCAATTGTGCCCCCAACCTTTCACAACCAAAATAAGACATTTCATTGATCAGCTCTCTTAGATTTACATCATTGAGTTAAAAAAAAAAAAGCCAACCAGAGGCATTCATGACTCTGGGTTTGCTTCATTTGGCAAGATCATGCTTCCCTGGTTAGGAGTAAATTTACATGCCAAATTGATTCAGAACTTTTCCTTAACTCTGAAAGATATTACAAAATCCATGGCTAATGCAATAGCTGCCCAACAAAAATACTTAGATTCTCTGGCCAAAAATCCTCTTCACAATAACATATCCCCTGATTATCTTTTAGCCTAAGAAGAGCTGTTTATACTCTGACCAACACCACCTGGTGCATCCGGATTAACACTTCTGGACAAGTTGAAACACAACTACATAAGATCACTGAGCGAACCCCTTGGCTTAAAAAGAAGACTCCTTCAATGAGGTCTTTCTTTGACTTATTTACATTTGATTGTTGGGATCTTGGGAACCATGGCTTCAATGTGCACTTTAACCATTAAAAAGTGTCATGCTCATAAAAATCTAAATAATCTGACAAGCAGATTGTATTCTCTCAAAAGTTGTAAATGCACGTTCACAAATGCTAACCATCGAGTAGGTAATCTCCCTGAGACTGGGCCAACAGTAGAGGATGGATAATTCAGAATTTGTGAATGTGAAGTCATAACCTAGAAATATCACAGAGATTAAGCCAAAACATGATAACAAGTGAATACCATGCAAAGGATCAACAAAAACGGCAAGAACACTGAACAGTAACTGGAAGGGGCACCAATATCTTACATTTTGATCACACTTATATCTTAAGCTGAGTCTGATCAAAAGCAGATAATTGTGAAAAAGGGCTACAGGGTCTCATGGCCCCAGGGCCATAGGAAGACACTTAAATTAAGGCCTCAACTCAGTAACCAAAACCTAATGCCTAACTACAGTTTCAATCCCAAAGGAATGAGCCTTTTAAGCAGTGATCATAGTATTTCCTGGTCAGCCTAGGAAATTTGCTGACAGACCCTTTCACTTCCCCTTAGGAGAGCAATCTTGACTAAAATAATAGATTCTTAGCTAAAAATTTCTTTTCTTTACCCTTCCTTTCTACCTTTAAAAACATTTCCTTTCCTACAGCTCAGTGGAGCTCCTTTGTATTTGTTAGATAAGATGATGCCTAACTCATGAGTCGTTTAATAAAGCCAACCAGCTCTTTAAAATTTTCAGTTGAATTTTGTTTTTTAACAGATGATATGCATTGTCTCTGCAGTGAAAGGCAATTAGGCATGAGATGGGGGGTGGTCTGATCCAGAAGTTCTTGGGGGAAAGCCCCAATCCACTGACACCCCTGACATTCACATTATCCTTCTACAGGTCACAGGAATGAAGTTTGCTTTCCAATCTCCCTCTGAAAATGGTCCAAACAGTTTCATTCTCTAACTGGTTTACAGCCATCCACCAGACATCCTGCCCCTCAGCCTTTTAAGTCCACAGCACCCAAATCGAACATTCAGTCTCTCCCAACCTTAGGCCTACAGATCTGTAATTCTATTCTTAGACCAGGCCTCAACCCAAAATGATTTTTTGCTTACCAGCTCCTGAAAGAAAAGAGACTTCTGGTGTCCGAGTGAGTCTGAATGTGTCCCCGGGGCAGTTCAGGGAATGCTGAGCCTGGATGAAGGGCTCCCTGAGCCCCCAGCAGGAGCACTGCTCTGCACAGACTGGCCTTGCCCTGGAACAGGTCCTGTGTGCTGGTGTGGTCACTGCAGAGATTAAGCAGCTGACTGTCACCTATGTCACCAGTGTGTAAATTGGATATGAGGAGTTGGCAGGACTTAAATCATCTGTGGCCTCTGCTCCACCCTCACAGGAACCTGCCCAAGAGTAAAAAAGCAGCCATCACATCGCAGAGCTCTGCATTTCCAGGAACAGAAAGTGAAATCAAAGTTCTGAGGGCTCTTTTTCCAAGAAACACAGCCATTGCCAGGAAGTGAAACTGAAAGGCATCACTGCCGTTGATATGGTGTGTTTTTGGCATCACGAGTGAGAGTAGGACACAGGATCCCAGGCAGGCGGCTTCTCAGTGACTCTTGAATGACACCATAACCAGGCCCCAGGCTCTAGGCCAGACAGAATCTGATCTAGAATCAGAGAACACAGGTGTGAGTCCTGGCAAAATAACATTCATGACCCCCTGTTAACGTTTGGCAGCCCAAACTCTGTGGGGAATGAAACCTAATGCAGTGTATCTAGTCCTTGTCCCTGGTTCCTGGCACAGAGCTTCAAAAACCCTAGGAATTCCCTAAGTGATAAGAGTTGACTTTGTTTTGCTAATGAAGTGATTCTTGGCAGGATCCTAGATAGCTTCAGGTTAGTGGTTGGTCAACAGAAAGACCAACCATGTGAAGGGGCGAGGAGGGGAGAAGCCATCCAGATGGCTGGATCTCTGGGGAGGAGAAGGGGGTTGGAGATTGAGTTCAATCAAGGGCTAATGATTTGATTAATCATGTCTATGCAATTTAATCCCCATGGAAACTCTGGACTTTGAGGCTCAGTGGATAGAGCTTCTTGGTTGATGTTTGCACTGATATTCTGGGAAGGTGATGCATCGTGATACCATGTGGAGAGGAATGGAAGCTGTGTACTCACTCCCAGACCTCACCTTATGTATATCTTTTCAAATAAAGCTGTATTTGTAAGTATAAAACTTCCCTAACTTTTGTTGATCATTCTGGTCAATTATCAAGGGGGAGTTATAGGAACCATCAAATTGGTAGACAGTTGGAGGTCCCGGTAACCTAGGGAATCCCCCAAGTTCCACTAGTGTCTGAAGTGAGGGACTGTCAAAGACTGAGCCCTGAAACCCTGGAAGTCTGTTAACTCTGGGTGGTTAGTGCAGGAATTAAAAGGCAGTATTCCCAAGTGGAATGCAAACTGAATAGGGAGTAAACTTGTGTCCTTGGCAGCCATGTTCTGCTTTAACTTTTTGTTTCATTTATTTATTGAATGGAAATCGACTATATAGTTTATAATTCAAGAGGTGTAAGATGTTTATATATAATAATATGTCCCTCCACATACAGTGGTCATTCGTGAAGCATCTGTACCAGAGGGATTATGTCATTCTTACAAGGCCATTTAATGAACATATGAACAAATATGCAAGTCTATTTTTCTTTCCTTTTTACAAAAATGGCAGCATTCCCTACACAATGTCCTGTACCCTGGGTTCTTCATTTGTTACTTGGCTATTGTTCTAGATGAGCACACTCAAAGCTCCTCCGGGAAAAAATATTTTTATTAATTTCTTTTCAAGCAAATATCTGTTTCAGAAACAAATAGGCCAAGAAATAATACCTTTGTGGGGCACAACTAGGTGGCTGAGTTGGTTAAGCTCCAACTCCTGATTTCTGCTCAGATCATGATTTCAGGGTCATGATCTCAAGCCTGGCATGGAGCCCCGTGTTCAGCCTTGAGTCTGCTGAAGATCATCTCCCTCTCCATTTTTCCCTTCTTCCCTCCCCTGTTTGCAGATACATGTGCTCTCTCTCCCTCTAAAAAAAAAAAAAGAAAAAGAAAGAAAGAAAAGAAGGAAAGACATAATATCTTTAGTATTAGAACTATATCTGAATGAAGCTGTCGTTTTAAAAAAGAAAAAGTGAGACCTGCTATCATCCTAGTAAACACTGGTAAACATCTGCAAATAGCAATTCTTTCCTCCGACCTGGAGTTTATCCCCCACAATACATTTCTTGATTGAAGAATAATTAACATAAAACATTATCTTAGTTTTAGGTGCACAACACTGATTCAACAATTCTATACACTACTCAAAGCTCTCCACAGTAAGTACAGTCACCATCTGTCACCATACAACACTGTTACAATACTATTGACTACCTTGCCTGTGTTGTACTATTCATCTCTGTGACTTATTTATTTTATAACTGAAAGTTTGTACCTCTTAATTTCCTTTATCTATTTTATCTTTCCCCCCCACCTACTTCCCCTTTGGCAACTTCCAGTTTGTTCTCTGTATTTAACAGTCTGTTTTCTTGTTGTTTGTTTAGACTCCATGTATAAGCAAAATTACAAGGTGTTTTTCTTTCTCTTTTTGACTTATTTCACTTAATATATCTTCTAAGCCATCTATGTTGTGGCAAATGGCAAGAACTCATTTCTTACAACTGAACAAATTCCCTTGTATATACTTATACACTACATCTTCTGTATCTATTGGTCTATCAATGCACACTTGGATTGCTTCCATTGTCTTGACTACTGTAAATCATGCTGCAGTAAACATAGAGGTGCAGACACCTTTTTGAATTAGTGTTTTTGTTTTCTTTGGGTAAATGACTAGATTATGTGGTATTTCTGTTTTTGATCTTTTGAGGAAACTCCACACAGCTTTCCAAAGCGGTTGCAGAAATTCATATTCCTGCAAGAGTGCATGATTTTTCCCTTCATTCACATCCTCACCAATACTTGTCATTTTTTATGTTTAAATATATTTTTATTAGTTTCAGAGGTAAAATTTAGTAGTTCATCAGTTGCATATAACACCCACTGTTCATTACATCCAGTGCCCTCCTTAAAATCCACCATATAATTATTCCTTCCCCCCCACCCGACTCCCCTCCAGCATCCCTCAGTTTGTTTCCTAGAGTTCAGTGGCTCTTATGCTTTGCCTCCCTCTCAATTTTCATCTTATTTTACTTTTCCTTAACTTCCCTTATGCTCATTTCTTTTGTTTCTTAAATTCCACATATGAGTGAAATAATGTTGTATTTTTCTTTCTCTGACTTATTTTGTGTAGAATAATACCCTCTAGTTCCATCCAAGTCATTGCAACAGCAAGATTCCAATCTTTTTGATGGCTGAGTAATATTCCATTTTATACATATATACACACACACACACACACACACACACACACACACACACCATATTCTTTATCCATTCACCTTCCATTCACCTACCACATATATATATACATATATACATATATATACACATATATATACATACCACATAGTCTTTTTTTTTTAAGATTTTATTTATTTATTTATTTATTTATTTATTTATTTATTTATTTGACAGAGAGAGAAATCACAAGCAGGCAGAGAGGCAGGCAGAGAGAGGGGGAAGCAGGCTCCCCGCTGAGCAGAGAGCCCGATGTGGGGCTCGATCCCAGGACCCTGAGATCATGACCTGAGCCGAAGGCAGAGGCTTTAACCGACTGAGGCACCCACGTGCCCCCATACCACATATTCTTTATCCATTCACCTACTGATGGACATCTGGGCTTTTTCAAATAGTTGGCTCTTGTGGGTATTACTGATATAAACGTTGGAGTGCATTTGCCCCGTCAAATTACTATGCTTGAATCCTTTGGATAAATACCTCATACCTGAATTGCTGAGTCATAGGATACCTCTGTTTTTAAATTTTTTTTAAAAGGATTTTATTTATTTATGTGACAGAGAGAGAGATCACAAGTAGGCAAAGAGGCAGGCAGAGTGGGGGGCGGGGGGAAGCAGGCTCCCTGCTGAGCAGAGATCCTAATGCGGGGCTCAATCCCAGGACCCTGAGATCATGACCTGAGCCGAAGGCAGAGGCTTTAACCTACTGAGCCACCCAGGTGTCCCTGTTTTTAACTTTTTAAGGAAAATCCATACTGTTCTCCAAAGTAGCTACACCAGTTTGCATTCCCACCAACAGTGTAAGAAGATTCCTCTCTTTCTCCACAACCTTGCCAACATCTATTGTTTCCTGAGTTGTTCATTTTAGCCATTCTGACCAGTGTGAGGTGGTATCTCATTGTGATTTTGATTTGTATTTCCCTGATGCCAAGTGATGTGGAGCATTTTTCATGTTTGTTCATCATGTGTATGTCTTCTTTGGAGAAATGTCTGTTCATGTCCTCTGCCTATTTCTTGACTGCATTTTTGTTTTTTGGGTGATGAGTTTAAGTTCTTTATAGATTTTTTTTTGTTTGTTTTACTTTACTTCTTGTTCCCAAATAAAACATTTGTCTCTAAAAAAAAAAAAAAGCCCTTTATCTGATAAGACATTTACAAATATCTTCTCCCATTCCTTGGGTTGCCTTTTAGTTTTGTTGACTATTCTTTTGTTGTGCAAAAGCTTTTTATCTTGATGAAGTCCCGATAGTTCATTTTTGCTTTTGTTTCCCTTGCCTTTGGAGATGTATCTAGCAGGAAGTTACTATGGCCTAGGTCAAAGAGGTTGTTGCCTGTGTTCTCCTCTAGGACACTGATGGATTCCTATCTCACATTTAGGTCTTTCCTCCATTTTGAGTTTATTTTTGTGTATGGTATAAAAAAGTGGTCAGTTTCTTTCCTCTGAATGCAGCTATCCAATTTTCCCAACGCCTTTTGTTGAACACACTACACTGTCTTTTCTCCATTCTTTTTGCTTTGTCAAAGATTAGTTGACCATAGAGCTAAGGGTCCATTTCTGTGTTCTCTATTCTATTCCATTTTTCTATCTGTCTGTTTTTGTGCCAGTACCATACTATCTAGATGATTGCAGCTTTGTAATACAATTTGAAATCTGGAATTATGATGCTACCAGCTTTGGCTATCTTTTTCAACATTACCTTGGCCATTCAGGGTGTTTTCTGGTTCCACACAAATTTTAGGATTGATTGTTCTAGCTCCGTGAAACAAAAACAGACACATAGATCAATGGAACAGAATAGAGAGCCCAGATATGGACCCCCAACTCTACGGTCAACTGATCTTCGACAAGGCAGGAAAAATGCTGGTGGTATTTTGATAGGGATTGCGTTATATGAGTAGATTGCTTTGAGTAGGATAGACATTTTAACAATATTTGTTCTTCCAATCCATAAGCATGGAAATATTTTTTTCATTTTTTCATGTCTTCCTTAACTTCTTCCATAAATGTTCTACAATTTTCAGAGTACAGATTCTTTACCTCTTTGGTTAGGTTTCTTCCTAGCTATAGGTATCTTATGGGTTTTGGTGCAATTGTAAATGAGATTGAATTCTTCATTTCTCTTTCTTCTGTCTCATTGTTAGTGTATACAAATGCAACTTCTGAGCATTGATTTTATATCCTGCCACATTGCTGAATTTCTGTATCAGTTCTACCGATTTTTAGGTGGAGTACATCAGGTGTTCCACATAGAGTATCATATCATCTGTGAAGAGTAAGAGTTTGACTTCTTTGTCAGTTTTGATGCCTTTTATTTCTTTTGTTTTCTGATTGCTGAGGCCAGGACTGCCAGTACTAGCCTGAACAGCAGTGGTGAGGGGGACATCGCAGTCATCTTCTGGACCTTAGGGTAAGAACTCTATTTTTCCCCATTGAAGATCATATTAACTGTGGGTTTTTTGTATATGGCTTATATGATATTGAGGTATGTTCCTTCTATCCCTACACTGCAGAGAGTTTTAATCAAGAAAGAACGCTGTATTTTGTCAAAAGCTTTTACTGCATCTGTTGAGATAATTATATGGTTCTTGTCCTTTCTTTTATGAGTGTGGTGTATCAAATTGATTTGTGGATGCTGAACCACTCTTGTAGCCCAGAAATAAATCCCACTTGGGTTTGGTGAATAATCCTTTTAATGTGCTGTTCGATCCTATTAGCTAGTATCTTGGTGAGAAATTTAAAGAAACAAGAGCTTTGAAAAACACACTGGACCAGATGGATTTCATAGGTATATACAGAACATAAAACAACAGAATACTCATTCTTCTCGATTGCACCTGGAACATTCTCGAAAAGAGACCACATACTGGGTCACAAATCAGGTCTCAACTGATACCAAAATACTGAGATTATTTTTTACATATTCTCAGATCACAGTGCTTTGAAACTGGAACTCAATCACAAGAAAAAGTTTAGAAGAAATTCAAACACTTGGAAGCTAAAAACCATCCTGCTCAAGAATGCTTGGGTCAACCAGGATATCAGAGAAAAACTTAAACAATTCATGGAAACCAATGAGAATGAGTACACATTGGTCCAAAACCTATGGAATGTGGCAAAGGCGGTCCTAAAAGAGAAATACATAATCATCCAAGCCTCACTCAAAAAGAAATAGAAAAACCCTGACTACACAAACTCTCTTTACATCTTAGAGAACTGGAGAATCAACGACTTAAGCCTAACCCCTGCATGAGAAGGGAAATAATAAAGATTAGAGCAGACATTAATGAATTAGAAACCAGAAATACAGTAGAAGATATGAGCAAAACTAGAAGGTGGTTCTTTGAAAGAATTAATAAGATCAATAAACCACTGGCAGGATTTATCAAAAAGAAAAGAGAAAGGACCCAAATTAACAAAATTATGAAGGAAAGGGGAGAGATCATGACTAACACCAAGGAAATAGAAACAATCATCAGAAATTAATATCAACAGCTATATGAAAATAAGTTAAGAAACCTAGAAGAAATGGATACATTCCTGGAAACCTATGAACTTCCAAGACTAAAACAGGAAGAAATTGACAACATGAATAAAACAATAATTAGGAATGAGATTGAAGCAGTGATCAAAAACCTCCCAAAAAGCAAGAGTCCAGGACCTGAAGGATTCCCTGGGGAATTGTACCAAACATTCAAAGAAGAAATAATACCTATTCTCCTGAAGCTGTTTCAAAAAATAGAAACAGAAGGAAAACTTCCAGACTCTTTCTATGAAGCCAGTATTACCTTGACCCCAAAACCAGGCAAAGACCCCATCAAAAAGGAAAATTTCAGATCAACATCCCTGATGAATATGGATGCTAAAATTCTCAACAAGACATTAGCTAATAGGATTCAACAGTACATTAAAAGAATTATCCACCACGACCAGGTGGGATTTATCTTGGCAATGCAAGTATGGTTCAACATTCACAAATCCAACAATGTGATAGAACACATTAATAAAAGAAGAGAGAAGAACCACATGGTCCTCTCAATGGATGCAGAAAAACATTTGACAAAATACAGCATCCTTTCCTGATTAAAAATCTTCAGAGTACAGGAATAGAGGGAACATATCTCAATATCATAACAGCCACCTATGAAAAGCCCAGAGCAAATATCATTCTCAATGGGGAAAAGCCTTTCCCTTAAAGTCAGGAACATAAGAAAGGATGCCCACTATTCCCACTATTGTTCAACATAGTGCTAGAAGTCCTAGTGACAGCAATCAGACAACAAAAAGAAATAAAAGGTATTCAGATTGGCAAAGAAGAAGTCAAACTCTTTCTTCACAGATGACATGACACTTTATATGGAAAACCCAAAAGACTCCACCCCCAAATTACTAGAACTCATAAAACAATTCAGTAATGTGGCAGGACACAAAAGCAATGCACAGAAATCAGTTACTTCCTTATACAGAAACAGTGAAACTGTAGAAAGAGAAATTAGAGAATCTATTCCATTTACAATAGCACCAAAAACCATAAGATACCTTGGAATAAACCTAACCAAACAGGTAAAGGATCTATACTCTAGGAACTACAGAACACTCATGAAAGAAACTGAAGACATAAAAAGATGAAAAAAACTTTCCATGTTCATGGATCAGAAGAATAAAGATTGTTAAAATGTCTATGCTACCCAGAGCAATCTATACTTTTAATGCCATCCCAATCAAAATGCCAATGGCATTTTTCAAAGTGCTGGGACAAAGAATCTTAAAATTTGTATGGAACCAGAAAAGACCCTGAATTGCCAAGGAAATGTTAAAAAAGAAAAACAATGCTGGGGCCATCTCTTTGCTTGATTTCAAGTTACATTACAAAACATGATCATCAAAACAGCATAGTATTGACACAAAAACAGACACATAGACCAATGGAACAGAAGAGAGAGCCCAAATATGGACCCTCAATCCTATTGTCAAATATTTTTTGACAGAGCAGGAAAAAATATCCAGTGGGAAAAAGCCAGTCCCTTCAATAAGTGGTGCTGGGGAAATGGGACAGCTACATATAAAAAAATGAAACTCGACCATTCTTACACCATACACAAAGATAAACTCAAAATGAATGATATGTGGGACAGGATTCCATCAAAATCCTAGAGGAGAACATGGGCAGTAACCTCTTCAACATCAGCCACTGATAGCAAAGAACGGCAAAGAAGAGAGTAATTTCTTTCAAGTCATGTCTCCAAAGGCAAGGAAAACAAAAGCAAAAATGAACTTTTGGAACTTCAAGCTAAAAAGCTTCTGTACAGCAAAAGAAACAGTCAATAAATCAAAGAGGCAACCCATGGAATGGGAAAAAATATTTGCAAATGGCACTACAGATAAAGGGCTGGTATCCAGGATCTATAAAGACCTTGTCAAACTTGGGTCCACTGGGTGGCTCAGTTGTTGGGCATCTGCCTTTGGCTCAGGTCATGATCCTAGGGTCCTGGGATCGAGCCCCACATCAGGTTACCAGCTTAGCAGGAAGCCTGCTCCTCCCTCTTCCACTCACCCTGCTTGTGTTCCCTCTCTCGCTGTGTCTCTCTTTGTCAAATAAATAAGTAAAATCTTAAAAAAAAAAAAGAACCTGTCAAATTCAACAGCCAAAAAACAAATAATCAAGTCAAAAAATGGGCAAAAGACATGAAAAGACACTTCTCCAAAGCTGACATACAAATGGCTAATAGACACATGACAAAATGTTCATCATCATTTGCTATCAGGGAAATTCAAATCAAAGCCATACTGAGATATTACCGTACACCAGTTAGAATGGCAAAAATTATGAATGAAAGAAACAAGTATTGGAAAAGATGTGGAGAAAGGAGAACCCTCTTACACTGTTGGTGGGAATGCAAGTTAGTGCAGCCACTTTGGAAAACAGTGTGGAGGTTCCTCATAAATTAAAAATAGAACTACCCTATGACCCAGCAAATGCACTACTATGTATTTACCCCACATCTACAGATGTAGTGAAAAGATGGGCAATATGCACCCCAATACTCATAGCAGCAATGTCCAATAGCCAAACTGCGGAAGGAGCTGAGATGACCTTCAAAAGCTAAATGGATAAGATGTGGTGCATATATATAATGGAATATTACTCAGCCATCAGAAATGATGAATACCCAATTATTGCATCCACATGGATGGGACTGGAAGAGATTATATTAAGGGAAATAAGTCAAACGGAGAAAATCAATTATCATATGGTTTCACTTACTTGTGGAACATAAGGAATAGCATAGAGGACATTAGGAGAAGGAAGAGAAAAATAAAGAGTTGTCAATTTTCCCTAGGACTCTCCTATTCCCCCCCCCATTCCCCCCTCCCCTCATGGGGGAGACAAGCCATAAGAGACTATGGACACGAAGAAACACACTGAATATTTTAGAGGGGAGGAGGGTGGAAAGATGGGTGAGCCTCGTGGTGGGTATTGAGGAGGGCATATATTGCATGGAGCCCTGGCAGTTATATGCAAACAATGAATCTTGGGACACTACATCAAAAACTAATGATGTACTGTATGGTGACTAACATAACAAATATGAATGAATGAATGAATGAATGAATGAATGAATGAATAAACAAACAAACAATGTATATATTTTTACTCTTTGTAATAATTCTTTTTAATTTTTTATTTAAATTCAATTAGTCAATGTATAATACATCATTTGTTTATAATTATTGAGATTTTAGCTGTCTTCAAGAAAATATTTGAGTTTTCTAATATATCATACTATGAAACATAGGATTTTTTTTTTTAGATTTTATTTATTTGTCAGAGAGAGAGAAGGAGAGACAGCACAACCAGAGAAAGCAGGCAGAGGGAGAAGCAGACTCCCCACTGAGCAAAGAGTCGAATGTGAGACTCCATCCCAGGACGGCAGGATTATAACCTGAGCTGAAGGCACATGCTTAACTGACTGAGCCACACAGGCATTCCAACATAGAAATTAGTATTTTATTTTTTTCCCAAATATTTTATTTTAGTTTTTTAAGTGTTACAAGATTCATTATTCATGTACCACACCCTGTGCTCCATGCAATACATGCCCTCCTCAATATCCACCACCAACTTGCCCAACCTCCACCCTCACCCCTCCAAAACCTTCAATTCATTGCTCAGAGTCCACAGTCTCTCATGGTTCATCTCCCCTCCAATTTCCCCCAATTCACCCTTCCTTTCCTTCTCCCAATGTCCTCCATGTTTTCTTTATGCTCCACATGTAACTGAAACCATATGATAATTGATTTTCTCTGCTTGACTTATTTCACTCAGCATAATCTCTACCAGTCCCATCCATGTTGATACAAAAGTTAGGTATTCATCTTTTCTGAGGGAGGCATAATATTCCATTGTATACATGCACCGTATCTTCTTTATCCATTCATCTGTTGAAGGGCATCTTGGCTCTTTCCACAGTTTGGCGATTGTGGCCATTGCTGCTATGAACATTGGGGTACATGTGGCCCTTCTTTGTACTGCATCTGCTTCTTTGGGGTAAATACCCAGTAGTGCAAAGGCAGGGTCATAGGGTAGCTCTATTTTTAATTTCTTGAGGAATCCACACTGTTTTCCAAAGTGGCTGCACCAACTTGCATTCCCACCAATAGTTTAAGAGGGTTCCCCTTTCTCCACATCCTCTCCAACACTTGTTGTTTAGTGTCTTGTTGATCTTGGCCATTCTAACTGGTGTAAGGTGGTATCCCAGGGAGGTTTTGAATGGAGTCTCCCTGATGGCTAATGATAATGAACATGTCTTCATGTGTCTGTTAGCCATTTGTATGTCTTCTTTGGAGAAGTGTCTGTTCATGTCTTCTGCCCATTTTTTGATGTGATTATCTGTTTTTTGAGTGATGAGTTTGAGGAGTTCCTTATAGATCTTAGATATCAGACCTTTGTCTATAGTGTCATTTGTGAATATCTTCTCCCATTCCATGGGTTGCCTGTTTGTCTTGTTGACTGTTTCCTTTGCTGTACAGAAGCTTTTTATCTTGATGAAGTCCCAAAAGTTCATTTTCAGTTTTGTTTCTTTTGCCTTTGGAGACATATCTTGAAAGAAGTTGCTGTGGCCAATGTTGAAGAGGTCACTGCCTATGTCCTCCTCTAGGATTTTGATAGAGTCCTGCCTCACGTTGAGGTCTTTTATCCATTTAGAGTTTATCTTCATGGATGGTGTAAGAGAATGGTCAAGTTTCATTCTTCTATACATAGCTTTCCAATTTTCCCAGCAATGTCTTTTGAAGAGACTATTTTCCACTGGATATTTTTTTCTGCTTTGTCAAAGATTATTTGACCATAGAGTTGTGGGTCCATATCTGGCCTCTGCTTTGTTCCACTGGTCTATGTGTCTGTTTTTGTGCCAGTACCATGATGTCTTGGTGATCACAGCTTTAAGCTTGAAATCAGGCAAGGTGATGCCCCCAGCTTTGTTTTTCTTTTTCAACATTTCCTTAGCAATTTGGGGTCTTTTCTGGTTCCATACAAATTTTAGGATTGTTTGTTCCAGCCCTTTGAAAAATGCCAGTGGAATTTTGATTGGGAGGGCATTGAAAGTATAAATTGCTCTGGGCAGTATAGACATTTTAATAATGTTTATTCTTCTGATCCACGAACATGGAATGCTTTTCCAATTTTTTGTGTCTTCTTCAATTTCTTTCATGAGTGTTCTGTAGTTCCTCAAGTACAGGTCCTTTACCCATTTGGTTAGGTTTATTCCCAGGTATCTTACGGTTCTTGGTGCTACAGTAAATGGAATCGATTCTCTAATTTCCCTTTCCATATTTTCATTGTTAGTGTATAGGAAAGTAACTGATTCTGTGCATTGATTTTGTATCCTGCCACATTACTGAATTGCTGTATGAGTTCTAGCAGTTTGGGGGTGGAGTCTTTTGGGTTTTCTTTCTTTCTTTCTTTCTTTTTTTTTTATCTTTTGGGTTTTCCATATAAAGTGTCATGTCATCTGCAAAGAGAGAGAGTTTGACTTCTTCATTGCCAGTTTGATACCTTTTTTTCTTTTTGTTATCTAACTGCTGTCGCTAGGACATCTAGTACTACATTGAACAAGAGTGGTGAGAGTGGACATCCTTGTCGTGTTCCTGATCTCAAAGGGAAGGCTGTCAGCTTTTCCCCATTGAGAATGATATTCGCTGTGGGCTTTTCAAAGATAGATTTTATGATGTTGAGGAATGTTCCTTCTATCCCTATACTTTGAAGAGTTTTAATTAGGAACAGATGCTGAATTTTGTCAAATGCTTTCTTTTGCATCTATTGAGAGGACCATATGGTTCTTCTCTCTTCTCTTATTGATTTGTTCTATCACATTGATTGATTTGTGTATGTGAACCACCCTTGCATCCCAGAGATAAATCCCACCTGGTCGTGATGAATAAACGTCTTTAATGTGCTGTTGGATCCTATTAGCTAGGATCTTGTTGAGAATCTTGGAATCCATACTCATCAGGGACATTGGTCTGAAATTCTCCTTTTGGATAAGGTCTTTGTCTGGTTTGGGGATCAGGATAATGCTGGCTTCATAGAAAGAGTCTGGAAGTTTTCCTTCTGTTTCTATTTTTGGGAACACTTTCTGGAGAATAGGTATTACTTCTTTCTTCAACGTTTGGTAGAATTACCCAAGGAATCCATCAGATCCTGGACTCTTGGTTTTTGGGAGGTTTTTGATCACTGCTTCAATCTCATTAATAGATATTGGTCATTCAGGTTGTCAATTTCTTCCTATTTCAGTCTTGGAAGATTATGGGTTTCCAGGAATGCATCCATTTCTTCTAGGTTGTTTAATTTATTGGCATATAGCTGTTGAGGGTAATTTTTGATGACTTGGATTTCCTTTGGATTAGTCGTGATCTCTCCCCCCTTTCATTCATAATTTTGTTAATTAGGGTCCTCTCTTTTCTTTTGGATGAGTTTGGCCAGTGGTTTATTGATCTTATTGACTCTCAAAAAACCAACTTCTGGATTCATTGATGCATTCTACTGTTTCTCTGGTTTCTAACTCTTTGATCTCTGCTCTAATCTTGGTTATTTCCCTTCTTATGCATGGGTTTGGCTTAATTTGTTGCTGATTTTCCAGTTCTTTAAGGTGTAAAGAGAGCTGGTGTATTCGAGATTTTCCAGTTTTTTAGAGTGAGGTTTGGATGGCTATGAATTTCCCCCTTAGGATCACCTTTGCCGTGTCCCACAGGTTTTGGACCAATGTGTCTTCATTCTCATTGGTCTCCATGAATTATTTAAGTTCATCTTTGAGTTTATGGTTGATTCCAACATTCTTGAGCAGGTTGCCCTTTAGCCTCCAAGTGTTTGAATTCCTTCCAAACTTTTTCTTGTGGTTGAGTTCCAGTTTCAAAGCATTGTGGTCTGAGAATATGTAGAGAATCATTTCAATATTTTGGTATCAGTTGAGACCTGATTTGTGACCCAGTATGTGGTCTATTCTGGAGAAAGTTCCATGTGAGCTCGAGAAGAACGAATATTCTGTTGTTTTAGGGTGGAATGTTCTGTATATATCTATGAGGTCCATCTGGTCCAATGTGTCATTCAGAGCTCTTGTTTCTTTATTGATTTTCTGTTTAGATGATCTGTCTGTTACTGAGAGTGGCGTATTAAGATCTCCTACTATTAATGTATTCATATCAACATGACTCTTTATTTTGATTAACAGTTGGCTTATGTAGTTGCCTGCTCCTATATTGGGGGCATACATATTTACAATTGTTAGATCTTCTTGGTGGATAGACCCTTTAAGAATGATGTAGTGTCTTTCCATATCTCTGACTGTAGTCTTTAGCTTAAAATCTAATTTATATGATATGAGAAGTGCTACCCCAGCTTTCTTTTGAGGCCCATTGGCATGAAAAATGGTTCTCCATCCCTTCACTTTCAGTCTGGAAGTATCTTTAGGCTCCAAATGTGTCTCTTGTAGGCAGCTTATGGACGAGTCCTTTTGTTTTATCCAGTCTGAAACCTTGTGCCATTTTATGGGAGCATTTAGGCAATTCACATTGAGAGTGGTTATCGAAAGATAAGGTTTTATTGACATCAGGTTGCCTGTGGAGTCTTTGTTTCTATAGATTGTAAATTTCTGTTCTAAGTCACTCATAGGTTCTTTCTACTTTTATAGAACCTCCTTTAATATTTCTTGTAGTGCCGGCTTGGTGGTCACATACTCTTTTAATCCTTGCTGGTCTTGGAAGCTCTTTATCTCTCCATCCATTTTGAATGTGAGCCTTTCTGGATAAAGTATTCTTGGCTGCATGTTCTTCTCATTTAGTGCCCTGAATACATCATGCCAGCCCTTTCTGGCTTGCCAGGTTTCTGCAGACAGGTCTGACATTATTCTAATGGGTCTTCCTCCATATGTAAGTAGTCTCTTCTCCCTAGCTGCCCTCAGGACCTCTTGTCTAAAATTATAATTTGTAAATTTTACAATTATGTGTACGGGTGTCTTTCTAGACTCATTGATCTTGACGGATGTCCTTTCTGCCTCTAGGACACGAACACTTGTTCCAATCCCCAGATTGGGGAAATTTTCATTCAGAATTTGGTCAGCTATTTCTTCTAGTCTTCTGTCTTTCTCTACTCCTTTTGAGATTCCAATAATTCTGACGATGGATTATTTCATGGCATTATTTATTTCCTTAAGTCTCTTCTCATGATTCCTGAGCAGTTTGCCTCAGCTCTCCTCCTGACCGTTCTTCTCAACCATTTTATCCTCTAGATCACTAATTCTATCCTCTGTCTCTGTAACTCTAGGTGTTAGATTATTTAGATTAGAATGGAACTCACTGATAGCTTTTTTTACATCTGCTATACTGGTTCTCATTTCTGCCCTTAGAGTTTCTATGTTGTCATTAGTCTTTTTCTCCATCCTAGCTATTGCCTGGATAATTATCCTGAATTCCCTTTCCATCATACTGTTTATGTCCATGTCTAAGAGTTCTGAGGGAGAGGTTGCAGTGTCTGGGTTTTTCTTCTGTTGGATGTTCCTCTCCCTAGTCATTTTGATGAGAAGTGGAAGAGGATGTGTAGCTGAATATATTGCCCATGATGCAGGCAGGGTGCACCCTGGAAGGTTTTGGAGCAATTGAGATTCGCCAGCCAAAAGAAAGAATAGGGATAAAAAAAGATAGAGAGAAAGAGAAAAAGAAGAAATCCCAGACAGAATGGGCCCCAAAAATAAGATTTATAAGGTACCAACATGAACAAACATATAGGCCGATGAAAGTAAATGAGAGCAAATAAAAGAACCTAGTCAGAATGAACTGTCCTTTCAATAAATAGTTCTTGAAAAACTGGACAGCTACATGTAAAAGAATGAAATTGGAGCAATTACCTACACCATACACAAAAATAGTGGATTAAAGCCCGAAAGTGAGATGTGATACCACATTTCTGCAGAAATTGGCCTTAACAATATACCTATGGATATGTCTTTTCAGGCAAGAGAAAGAAAAGTAAAAAATAAACTATGGGGCTTACATCAATATAAAAAGATATTGTACAGTGAAGGCAATCAACATCAAACCAGAAAGGCAATCTACTGGATGGGAGAATGTATTTGCAAATGAAATATCCAATAAGGGGTTAATATCCAAAACACATAAAGAACTTATACAACTCACCACCTAAAAAACAATCTGATTAAAAAATGGGCAGAGGACCTGAATAGACTTTCTTCCAAAAAAAGAAATATAAGTGTACACATGAAAAGATATTCAACATCACTAATCATTAGGGAAATGCAAACAAAAGCTGCTATCAAATATCACTATACATCTGTTCAAATGGCTAAAATAAAAAAGACAAGAATTAACAAGTATTGCCAAGGATATGGGAAAAAAAAGAAACATTGGTACACTGTTGGTGGGAATATGAATTGATGTAGCCACTGTGGAAAACAGTATGGAGGTTCCTCAAAAAATTAAAAATAGAAATTCTATTTGATCCAATAATTCCACTACTGGATATTTACTTTGAGAAAATGAAAACACTAATTCAAACTTACAACCCCAAGATCAAGAGTCACCTAAGCCAGCGAGATGCACCCAAAAACACTAACTCAAAGAGATATGTTCACCCCTGTTTACAGCACCATTATTTAAAATAGCCATGATATGGAAGCAACTTAAAGGTCCACTGATAGATGAATGGATAAAGACTACGTCACATATATTAGAATATTATGCAGTCTTAAAAACGGATGACATTTTGACATTGGTGACAACATGGATAGACCTAGAGGGTATATTATGTTAAGTAAAATAAATCAGACTAAGAAAGACAAATACCATATGATTTCACTTATATGTGGAACTGAAAAAAAACCAAAACAAATGAATAAACAAACAATAAAAAGCAGAATGACACTAATAAATACTGAGAAGAAACTGGTGGTTGCCAGAGGGAAACATTGTCAGGGGATGGGCAAAATGGGAGCAGTAAGCATGAGATATAGGCTTCCAGTTACGGAATGAAAAAGTCATGGGAATAAAAGGTACAACATGGGGAATACAATCAATGATGTTGTGTAACACTGTATGGTGACAGATGCTAGTTACACTTGTGGTGGGTATAGCATAACACATAGAGATCTTGGATCACTATATTGTACACCTGAAACTAATGTAGCATAGTGTCTCAACTGTACTTAAGTAAAAACTGAATGCAAAATGAACACATTTTGCAAAATGACCTCAAACACACATGAAGAAAAGAAGAAAAAAACAGTAAATAATATTGTAAAAATAAAACTAAGAGATAGTCTAAATACATTTTCCTCTTTTCTTCTTTAAACTAATTAAAGGAAACTGTATAAAACAATAATAATAAAACTACATTGTTGGGTTTAAATCAAGATATAATTTTCAGGACCAAAAAGTACAAAAGATAGAAGAAGAAATGGAGTGATGCTAGAGTGAAGTCTTTATATTTTACTAGAACGAAGTGAAAACATCTGATAAACTCTGGAAAATAAAAATACTTTTGTAATGTCTATAGCAACAACTAAGAAAATAGCAAAAAAAATTATATATATGTATATATATAAATGATATGTTAGGACATAAAAAATTAAAAAAAATTGTAATATTTATACAATAATGAGCAACAAAAGGAATAAATTACTAGTAGAACAATGTCTTGCTGAAAAATATCTTGCTGAACAAAGAAGTCAGATACAAAAGATGTTTACATGTATATGTAGATCAAGAAAAAGCAAACTTAGTCTATTTGTATAAAAATCATAATAGTGGAGGATATAGATAAAACTAGTGATTGTTTGTGGGGTACCTGGGTGGCCCAGTAGGTTAAGCTCCTGACTCTTGAATTCAGCTCAGGTCATGATCTCCGGGTCATGAGGTGGACCACCATGTCAAGATCCTGGACAGGCTCCTCCAAGAGGATTCCCTCTCTCCCTCTGCCTCTCCCTCCACTCATGCTTTCTCTCAAATAAATAAATAAACCTTAAAAAAAAGTAGTGGTTGCTTGAGAGGGACTAATAAACCACAAAATGACATGAGAAACTTTCTATAGTGGTAGCCATTCATTATATCATAATTCAGGTTAAATTTGTCAGAAAGTGTCCTCCATTACATTTACAGACAAAAGTTATACACTTATATCTGTATATTTTACTGAATGTAAATTATACCTTTAAAAACAGAGTGAAAAAAGAAAAAAAAACAGGATGTATAACGCAGAATGATTCATACATATTTAAAGTGACAAAAGCCCAAAAAGAATATTATGTATTTTGTAAAAAACCATGCATCCCAACAAAGAGGAATCAGGGCTAGATGTCTTCAGTGGTGAATTCTGCCAAATACTTGAAGAAGAATTGAAACCAGTCTTTCTCAAATTCACATAAAATAGAGAAAAAGAGAGCACTTCCTCTTTCTGAAGCTAGTATTGCCCTAATAGGGAAGGGAAGGGAAGGGAAGAAAAAGAAAAAAGAAATAAAGAAAAGAAAAGAAGTAGAGGAAGGAAGGAAGGAAGGAAGGAAGGGAGGGAGGGAGGGAGGGAGGGAGGGAGGGAGGGAGGGAGGGAGGGAGGAAGGAGAGAAAACTATACAATAGCCAAATTCTAGAAAAAAACTAAATGTCCATTGACAGATGGATGGATAAAGAAGTGGTATACATATATACAATGGAATATTATTCAGCCATAAAAAGGAATGAAATCTTTGCAAAGGAATGAAATCTTTGCAAAGATGTAGAGCAGCTATAGCTTATTATGCTAAGCGAAATAGGTCAGTCAGAGAAAGACAAAAACCATATGATTTCCCTCGTATGTTAAATTTAGGAAATAAAACAAATGATCATAGGGGAAAAAATAGGAAAACCAAGAAATGGACTTTTAACTATAGAGAACAAACTGATAGTTATCAGAAGGCAGGTGAGTGACAAGATGGATTAAGTGTGTGATGGGTATTAAGGAGTGCACTTGTTATGATGAGCACCAGGTGTTATATGTAAGTGTTGAATCACTAAATTGTATACCTGAAACTAATATTATACTGTATGTTAACTAAGTGAAGTTTAATAAAAGCTGAACAAAAATGAACACACACACACACACACACACACACACACACACACAGAAGAAAGCAACAAGTGTTTGTGACATGGTGAGAAAAGGGAACCTTCCTGCACTGTTGGGGGGAATACAAATTGCTACAGTCACTCTAGAAAAAAGTATGGAGTTTCCTCAAAAAGTTAAAAAAAAGAACTACTCTACCATCCAGCAATCACACTACTAGGTGTTTACTCAAAGAATATAGAAATACTAAAGAGATATATGCACTCTGATGTTTATAGCAGTATTATCTACCATGGCCAAATTATTGAAACAGCCCAAGTGTCCATCAATTGATGATTGGATAAAGAAGTGGTATATGTATACACACACCCACACACACACACACACATAAAATGAAAAATTACTCAGCCATTAAAAAGAATGAAATCTGAGAGTTAGGAAGGCAGAGAAGTAGGAGACCCTAATTTCACCTGGTTCCTGGATTTCAGCTAGATAGTGATCAAATCATTATAAACACCTGTGAATCAATGGGAGCACTGAGAAAAGAATTATTGCAATTCTACAAATAGAAAAGCCATCACCTTTTGGAAACTAAGAGGTGTGAAGATGTGAATCCAGGGCGATTTATATTAGAAGATAAACTGCAGAGGGGAGGGAACTTGCTTAAGGAGGCTACCAGAAAGTATTATAACCAGCGGAGCACAAAACCCAAACTTTTAGAAGTCTGCTACAGTTGAGGATATCCCTGGCATAATTGTGCTCAGGTGATGAAGCAGGGAAGAATTCCACATGGCATAGCGTGGTCTCAGGATCCATGGGGTCATAAAAAGAATGGGAGTGCATGAGTGTGGCAGAGTTCCCAAGCATCGGAGAAGGGAAGCCAGCTGAAAGCAGTGAGGTTAAGCTCTGGCTCTCTGCTCAGTGTTGCCATAAACTGGGAAGCAGTGTATAGTCAGGTGACTGCTCTCTGAGCAGGGGCCCAGCAAAAGGCAGAAACCCAGCATGACTCACTTCCATTCCCTGGTAGGAAGTGCATGGGTCTGTGCTACAGGAGTCCATAAACTTTGGAGACCGGAAACTGGGTTGGACATTTGAGATAAAAACACTATCACGGACTTGTTGAACAGAGTTCAGATGGAAACAAAGGATTCAAGAGTGATTGGCTGCTTTTCTGTGAGGGCTCACTAAAGAGTGGCAGGATGCAAACTTTCAGGTCCAGGTCTAGAGATCTGAGTGCTGCCATTTTCATCTCCCCATCAGTGTAGAAAGCCTTCAGGCAGTAAAATAGCACTGGATAGTGCAATCCGGAGCCATATATGTATATAAGTGATATATATATATCACTTATAATGAGCCCGGGCCCCTGGCAAAAGGGGCCAAATTCTACCAGAATAAAGTGACCTGAGAATCAGCACAACATGCCCCTCTTCCACAGAACCAGCAAGAAAAACCAACTAACACCAAGTTCATCAATCACAGAGAATTGCAAAACTTTGCCTCTTGGGAAAACAGTATATAGCATTTCTGTTTTTTTATTATTCTGTAGTCTTTCAGTTTTATTGCTATTTTCTTATTTTATCAATTCTTTCTTTTAATTATTTTTTAATTTTTATTTTTATATATTTTCTTATTTTTGGTTTCCTGTCATTGTATTTTATCTTATTTGTGTGTGTGTGTGTGTGTGTGTGTGTGTGTGTGTGTGTATTTCTTTTCTTTCTTTCCTATTTTGCAATCTAATTTCTTTTAATAGATCAAAGTACACCCAGGATCTAATCTAGTTTATTGTTTTGTTCAAGTTTACTTCTTGTTTGATTTTTTCTTACTGTATTTTCTGTTTCCTTCTGGCTTGTTTTCTGTCTTTTTCTGGCCTTGTTGCTATATTTTTGTCATTTCTCTTTCAACTATTCTTTTCTGGATATAATGAAGAGATGGAGAAACTCACCTCAAAAGAAAAAACAGGAGGCAATACTCACCGCCAGGAATTTAATCAATATGGATATAAATAAGATGTCAAAAATAGAATTCAAAACAGTTATTATAAAGATACTAGCTGTGATTGAAAAAAGTATACAAAAGACTAGAGAATCCCTTACTGGAGAAATAAAAGAACTAAAATCTAATCAGGCCAAAATTAAAAATGCAATTATTAAATGTAGTCCCAAAAGGAGGCTCTCCCTGCTAGGATAAAGGAGGCAGGAGAGAGTCAGTGATATGGAAGACAAAATGATAGAGAATAAGGAAGCTGAGAAAAAGAGAGAAAGACAACTACTGGATAACAAAGGGAAAAAGCAAGAACTCTGCAATATAATAAAGGAAAATAACATAGAGGTCCCAGAAGAGGAAGAGAAAGAGAGAGAAACGGAAGGTTTATTTGAACAAATTAAAGCTGAAAATTTCCTTAATCTGGGGAAGGAAACAGGCATTCAAGTCCAGAGAGAACTCCCCTCAAAATCAATAAAAATAGGTCAACACCCCCACATGTAACAGTGAAGCTTGCAAATTGCAGAGATAAAGAAAAAATCCTGAAAGCAGCTTGGAACAAGCAGCTTCTACAAGAGTAGAAACATACAGCTGGCAGCAGACCTATATGCAGAGACGTGGGAGACCAGAAAGGACAGGCGTGATATACTCAAAGAGCTAAATGGGGAAAATATGTAGCCAAGAATACTTTCTCCAACAAGGCTCTCATTCAGAATAGGAGGAAAGATAAAGAGTTTCCAGGACAAACAAAAACTAAAAGAATTCATGAATACTAAACTAGACTTGCAAGTTAAAGAGGATCCTTCGAGCTGAGAGCCCAAAAGTAACAAAGACAGAAAGGAACAGACAATCTAAAGAAACTGTGACCTTACACATAATACAAGGGAACTAAATTCATATCTTTCAATAATCACTCTGAAAGTAAATGGACTAAAAGCTCCAATCAAAAGACACAGGGTATCAGATTGGATTAAAAAAAAAAAAGACCCATCCATATGCTGTCTACAAGACAGTCATTTTAGACACAAAGTCATCTTCAGATTGAAATTGAGTGGTAGAAAACAATTTATCATGCCAACGGACATCAAAAGAAAGCTGGAGTAGCCATCCTGACATCAGAAAAACTAGATTTTAAACCAAATACTATAATAAGAGATGAAGGACACAATATCATTATAAAAAGATCTATCCAACAAGAAGATCTAACAAGTGTAAATATTTATGCCCCTAACTTGGGAGCAACCAATTACATAAACCAATTAAATAAAATTAAAGAAACACATTGAAAATAGTACAATAATAGTAGGGGATGTTAACACTCCTCTCACGGCAAGGGACAGATCATCTAAGCAGAAGATCAACATTGAACAAGGGCTTTGAATGACGCACTGGACCAGATGGACTTCACAGACTAGCCTTTTATCCTAAAGCAACAAAACATGCATTCTTCTCAAGTGCCCATGGAACATTCTCCAGAATACATCACATACTGGTCACAAATCAGTTCTCAACTGGCACCAAAAGATTGAGATTATGCCTGCACACTTTCAGATCAGTGTTTTAAAACTTGAACTCAATCACAAGAGAAAATTTGGAAGGAACACAGGTACACTCAGATTAAAGAGCAGTTTGAGGAAGTACAATGAAGCACTAATGACCCTGCAGCCTGCATCTTCTTGGTTCCCATACCCACAGAATATTGGAGGAGAGAATGAATGGATAAGGCAAGCTAGTACTGTCTCCCAAATTGTTTCAGGTGACACCTCAGGTAGTAGCAGTGGAAAGCTGCTTGTGTTCTTGCAAGACAAGTCTGCCATGCTGGCTGCAGTTTCTTCCAGATGACCCTACTCTTTGGGTTCTACTAACACCAACTTCTTTCATCTCAAGCATAAGGATGTTAGCGGCTTCATACCATTATGAATCTCAGAGTTTCTTCAATATCTCCTGTTTGGATTTGCAACCCTTTTATCCCTTGGGACACCAGTGCTCTGCATTAAATAGCCTCCCTTGTAAATAATAATTTGTTTCTATTTTCATAGTTAGATCCTTTCTGACACAGGGTGATCAATGACTTCATAAAAATTCAGACAATATCAACTTACCTCATCACGAATATGCTTGCCTTGATGAATGTTATACCTTTGATCAGAACATCCATAATACTTATTTCTCTAATTCAAGGCTTCCAACCTCAGCACTCTCGACATTTTGGGCTGGATAATTCTTTGTTAGGGAGACTATCCTGTGCATTGTACAATATTTAGAAGAATCTCTGGCCTCTACTTACTAAATGCCAGTAATCCCTCCCTCCTAGGCTGTGATCACCAGACATTACCAAGTGTCCCCTTCAGTGAGAGTGTGGGGCAAAACTGCCCCATGTTGAGAACCACTGCTTTAATTGAAAAGCTGGTGAAAAACACTGCAGTTATTTCTTTTTCTCCTTTAAAGAAATGATTTATACTTGGACTAATCCCTGACTGTTGTGTTTTGTGTGGTTATTACAGTAGAGTTCCATAGACATGGCTGTAGCCCATTATATGTATGATAATTTTATTTCTTCAATCTGCACCTTCAGTCACTTGCCAATACAAAGTGTCCATCCTATAGAATGAAATGTGCATATAACTCCACAAAGATGTCTCAGAGGTATTCTAAACTGTGCTGCCATCTTATAAGGACATCTGGCCATATTCATTCATTCATTCAACCCATATTTATTGATTATTTACAGAGTGTTAAGTTCATTTCTGAGCACATGGATGAGCAATTTAAGGGTGTAATTTTATGACATCCAGAGACTCTGCATAAGAAAAGACTTCTCGATTCAGAGGATGTCTTTCTCAAGTCCTGCTTTAATTAGTGGAGACTTCCTCTTACAAGGATATGTCATTATAGGCTGATCCAAATGTAAGAAAGATAGGATGCACTTGGGTCCCACAGAATGAATGGGGCCATTCTGTGGGGCCACAGAATGAATGACTAAGCAACCTGTTAATGACAATGTGGAGTAAGAACCATGGGATCACCATGTGGATGTAGCAATGCAGATCAAGTCCCCTGATTCCCTTTGCTGTCACCTCCCTACTCAAAATTGTGCTTCTTAATTTTCCTCTTCTCTCTTTCTATGAAGGTAAGCAGAGATTCTATTTAGAATCTCATTGACATCAGTTACCTTGTCTCTACTTAAATAACAGTTCTCTTTGTTCAGTTATCATTTTTGTAATTTTGAAATTTATAGACTGTCTGTATATCCAGCAAGCAAATATGTTATTCCTATTATTCAAACACCTTTAAAACTATTCTAAATTAGGTGGAACTTGACATGTTCTACAACCAGGCCTTGAATAGTCATGGTATTCCTTTCAGTTCTGAGAAACAGGAATCCTTGGTATACTGTGTAATCTCTGTCTACTTGTCTTTATTCTTTTGGTTTTGTTCTCCATATATTTATTCATGACGGATAAGTATTGCATTGTATGTTACTAACTAAATCATATGCCTATTTTGATGATGGTGCAGTGAAGGTGATGATGGATAAAATGAAGAGGCTTCTATGGCCATGTAGCTGCTTAATAAATGTTGTAGAATTATTATTGGTGTTATTGTAATATCTAAATGTATATTTGGTGGCATTTGAATAAGTTAGTGACTATGCATTGAAAATAGGAAAGCATCAATAGTGTGTCACAAAACTACTTGCCAGTGAAGATTGCCTTGGCCAGAGGTTCCTTTAAGGAATGGTTAAGTTTCCTTCTGGTGAGTGCTCACCCTGTAAGGAACCCAGGAAGAGCTAGTGGATGGAACACAGCAGATTTTCCAATCCCCTCACAGACAGGTGAAGCAAGTGCAGTTAAAGCAGGTACAACCCACGTTGTCTCCACAAGGGTTGTCTCACCTGTTCTTCCCACTCTTGAACTCCCTACACCTGCTCCTTCCCAATCACCCTCCTGACTGCTTTCTTCACATCCTTATTCCTCAGCGTGTATATCAGAGGGTTGAGTGTGGGAGCAAGGATCATGTACAGCACTGCCAGTGCTTTGCTCTGGTCCTGGGAGTAGTTGTCCTTGGGCTGCAGATACAAAAACATAATGGTCCCATAGAAGACTGAGACTACCATTAGGTGGGAGGCACAGGTCCCAAAGGCCTTTTTCCTTCCTTCTGCAGAGCGCATTTTTACTACTGCTCTGGCAATGCACACATAAGTGGTCAAGATGATGGAGACAGGTATGCCTAGGATGATTAGCCGGGCGATAAACATTTTAGATTCTGTTGGGCCAGTGTCCACACAGGAGAGTTTAACAATGATCAACAGTTCACAAAAGAAATGGTCCACACGCCGGTTTCCACATCGAGGCAGCACCATGGCCATTGAGGACTGTAGAAAGGAGTTGGCAAAACCAGAGGACCAGGAAGCTGCTGCCAGGAGGTGGCACAGCCTGGGGTGCATGATAGAGGCATAGCGCAGAGGCCAGCAAACTGCAACATAGCGGTCCACTGCCATCACCGCAAGGAGCACACACTCAGTGGAGCCAAGTGCCAAGGCCACCCAGTACTGGACCATGCAGCCAGCATAGCTAATCTTCTTGTTGCCTCCCCACATGTTCACCAACATCTGGGGCACAATGCTAGTGGTGAAGCAGAGGTCAAGAACAGAGAGGTTTCTAAGGAAGAAGTACATGGGTGTGTGGAGTCCAGTGTCCAGGATGGAGAGCAGGATGATGGCCACGTTGCCCACAAGGGTTATCGTGTAGAATGTCAGGACAAAGAGGGAGAGAATCAGCTCTAACTCAGGACGCTCAGAGAAGCCCACTAAGATGAAATCCCCACCTGTGCTGTCATTAGCTGTTTCCATCTCCTCTTCAGCCCTATCACTGCAGGAGATCCCACACCCTCTGCAGTAGGATTTAAGAATAATAAGTGGGTAATTAATACACATAATGGATTTAAGGGACAAGCATGTGACCTAAATTCTACATTTTTGTTTCTTATTGTCCTATCTTATTTCCCCCTGCAATTGGATGAAAACTTCTGCGGGTGTATGACCTCCGTAGTAATAAATTTATCACAACCAATTTCAGTTATAAACATAAACAGCATCTAAATTCACTAATTTGAAAGCCTAATCCCAGCAATACTAAAAACTCATAATCTCATTTAACATTTAGTCTTGTCCTCTCCCCAGGTAGGACTCCTTCCTGGTGACCCCTTGTGTTTGAGGGAAGGGATCCAGGCAGCTTCTCTCTCTCCCTGCCCCCTTCCCTGCCAGCATGTCAGCAGGGGCCATAGGGTCCTCCTGTTTGGGCCATGCATAGGGGAAGGGAAAGAGTTATAAAACATTTCTTATTCTCCCAATCTGAGCCTGGGAGGTATTTAAAGAGCTGACTCTTCTCTCATGGGAAAAGTTCAGGTTCTTAGAAGCCTCTTTACTGGGACAACAGGCTGGCAGTTCCCCAGCCTGGGCTGTTTCATCTCCTTCTATGAAGCTTACATCAACTTTTGTAGCCCCTGGAGATCCAGCATTCTCTCCCAGCGTCATGCTATTTGATCCCTTTGTCCCTTTGATGGCCCTATTGGATTAGACTTGGGACAACCCTGTGCGAGCCTTCTCCTGTGGCCCTCTTCCAATACAGAGGAAGGTCCCTTTCATCATTTGTCTCAAAACCATTGCAGCAGCCAAGACTTTCTTGAATCTGCCACTGTAGTAGCTGTTGGCTCTTTTCTCATCCCCCAGAATTCCTGACTCGGTTCACTCTGTTCCCTCCCAACTAAAATATACACTTAGTGGAATCCCCAAGTAGCTCTTTTGAAGTTTCCCACCTCCACCTATTGATGTGATGGGGCAGGTACTTCAAAACACCCTTTTCTGTTTGAAGGGGATGGTTTCAGACTCAAGACTACTGCTCATTCCAAATGAATCTTCATAAATTCTCTCTTCAATTCTCTACTCTCTCTTTTTAAAATGATTTTATTTATTTGTTTGTTTGTTTGAGAGAGAGAGAGAGCACAAGTAGGGGCAAGGGGCAGAGAGAGAGGGAAAAGCAGACTCCCTGCTGTGCAGGGAGGCCAGTGCAGGGCTTGATCCCAGGACCTTGAGATCATGACCTGAGCCAAAGGCAGATGCCTAACTGACTGAGCCACCCAGGCCACCCCTTCTTTCTACTTTCCTGACTTATTTAATTTTTCATGTGGATGAAACTACTCTGGATGACTAGTTTGAGAATCATAAAATCACTTAAAAAATTTTCTTATAAATTCTATATATGATTGTACCTTTCACATCCTTTTTAACATTTGAATCAAGTATAAGGCAGCAAGATTCATTTTATTCTTATGTACTGGAAGCAGTGGAACACTCAGTTTGTGGGACAAAATTTTGTGGGACACCCACTTTTTTGGAGTAGCTTCTGTCAATACCTTTGGGAAAACTGAATGATAGTAAGGCAACAGATCTCAAATAAATGAGCTAGAAGGTAAAGTAATTTAAATACTTATTTTAAATAGGAATTATAAATAAAGGTATTAAGAAAGAAACCACAATTAGATAACAAATTCACTCTATTTGAATAGAAGTTAAAAGAGAAATCAGACAGTGAAGCAAAAGGTTATCTCCATCTATGTCATTAAAAATTTCCACTTTCCGGCGCCTGGGTGGCTCAATCATTAAGCGTCTGCCTTCGGCTCAGGTCATGATCCCAGAGTCCTGGGATGGAGCCCCGCATCGGGCTCCTTGCTCGGCAGGAAGCCTGCTTCTCCCACTACCACTCCCTCTGCTTATGTTCCCTCTCTCACTGTGTTTCTCTCTGTCAAATAAATAAAATCTTTAAAAAAAAAAAAACTTCCACCTTGATTCTTTCTGTGACTTTTCCAGTTGTCCCCTTTCTGTTAAACAGAAATACTTCATAGGATTGCCTTGGAGATAGATTGCCACTGACTTCAGTAAGTTTTGAGATATTCAGGTCTTTCAAATTGTATTTTCCCCTTCACTACTCGTATTGAATTAAGAAAGACTTTTTCTCAGTGATACTCGCCTCCTTCCTTGCAACAATATCTTATCTCTCTATAGGTATCCAGGTTATTAACTACACTCTTCATGCCTTTGGACTGAGCATATTGAGATGGTAAGGGTGGGGCACTGGTGTGTATACAATGCTCTTTGTGTCTTTGTCCACAATCAGTTTGCTTCATTACAACTAATGGTTAAACAAATTTAATAGCGAAGGTTTTATATTCTGTAAGAGTGAATAATTTTTTACTAAACTATGCTCAAATTTAAAGTTGAATTTTAAATTTGAATTAAAACAAGAAGGTGAGGAGACAGGGGAAGGAAAATTCATTGGGAGTAATTTGGGATTGCACAGAAGCAAGGGGGATACACATAGGAGGTAATGGGAGAGTCAGTTTTTAAGTGAAAAATTAGGTTCTCAGATATCCTGGGGACAGAACTCAGAGATGTGATGATGGGAAAACAGGAGTGTCTCTTTTGTTCATTATTAAATCTCTATCAGTGTTGTTCATTATTAAATCTCCATCTGTTGTCAAATGTCTGGCAAGTGACAAGTGTATAGTCAGTTAATAACTCTCCAAAGATATCATATGTGTAACCATTGAACCAAAACTGGAAACTCATATTTTGTTTGACTCACATAAAATGTTTAAAATTGGGGGATTTTATTTTTTAATTATAATTTCTAGTATCTCACTTAAAAAATGGTGACTAGTAATATTCATCTAAAATGCTAATTTGTTGGGGGTAAACTTTAACCAGACATCCCTTTCCAGTTCCCAGTCTTCACTACTGTCTATCTCCCCACCCTACCCGGCCTCACACACCCACTTTACCCCATTTACTGTGTTTGGCCATTTGAGATTGAACTCTATACATCCATTGCCAAACCAGGATCTTGCCATCAAGTGACTCTATGGTTTCATCAACTCTAGGCCCTGTGAAGACTCTGCAGTTTTCTATGCATTTGATTTTAAATTATTTCATGTTCTTCCTGGAAGTGGGCTTGGTATATATTATACATCTGAGTAATATGAACTCGGCAAACAGAAACATGAGACAAAACCCCATGTGCAAGTGGAGAAAACTCAACTCTTCATTTATTTTGACTACTTTGAAGTCTTTAAATATTACAAAAGGCAGCTATAGTAAAAATAATCTGACAGCCCTTTTTCACTTTTTTATATCATAATAATTGAACCACAAAATGAACTACCACAAAATGTCTTTCTTATAGAAAACAGTTCAGATTCTCCATTGGGAGAATAAGGAAACAAGAGGAAAGTGGTAATGGTGAAGAGAAAAGGATTAATTGGAATAAGAGAAATTACTTCATCAGGGAGTTGTACAGGTCTGCTAAAATTTGATAAAGAACCAAGGATATTAAACTCATCATACTCAATGATAGATGAGTTCACCAGGTGATTCTTGGGAACTTGAAAAGGCTATAATGTAGAGTCTAGAGTATTAGACATGCAATCAAGAGGACTCTGTCTGGCTCAACCATTTACTACATATGTAAACTCAGGAAGGTCTTTAACCTTTGTGGGTCTTGGTTTAAAAAATAACAATATCGTATTTTTTCATAGAGTTATCTTGAAAATTATAAAAGATTGTATACATGAAAGTTGAACTGTTAACTGGTTCCAAAGTTCATGATCACTAAACAATACAATAGTGCCTGTATTATTGTAGGTAGCTATGCATATAATCTTTGTAGTTATGGCTCCCAGTGCCTGGCACATATCAGGCACTTGGTAAATGTTTATTGAGTGAAGAGTGAGGGAAAGAGGGGGAGCTGCCAGTTATTTAACAAAACCATTGCCAATCCTGGCCACTCAGGATTGTAAAAAGAAAGGAGGAAAGATCAAGGGTTCCACCCAGGTGTCATCTTTAAATGATGAAGTGTCTTTTTAATTTAAAAAAAAAAAAAAAACTTCTTAGAATCTTAAAGGCATTAATGACCCAGTTTTATACCAATGTGGAAAGTCTAATTTGGGCGTTCTTGAGAACTATGTCTTGGCTTTTCAGTCCCTCCCAGCTACAACCCTGCATCCAGAGAGACTGAAGGTAAAGAAACAATACTCACCTTCACACACATTTTTTCAGTCTGACGTGTTAAAAGTCATGTTCTTGTCACACTCTTTATCATCCATGGAAAGTCCTAGTGTGGATGAGAAATCTAAACACTGGTAGCGAAGAGAAGCTATGCTAGGGTCCTCTCGGGCACACAGGTCTCATCTCCCTACTATAACCAAAGTAACTGCCAAAGCAGCAAGATGCAAAATTGAGTTTTCCCCTTGCCAAGGCTGCTAGCAAGTCTTCAGACTTATCTGCCACAACAGCATATTAGGACCAAGGACACAAAGTGGGATTTGGCAAAAATTCCCAGCACCTCCCTTTGCTTCTCTTCCTATTACTCTTTTCTGCTTTAGCCCACAGACTACTTGGCTTTGTCCCACTCTCAGAAATGATTATATGCACCCAAATCATGTCCTCATCCTCTTCTCATTTCACTCTCAGGAGTGGGGCAAAGACATTATCCTGAGTCTTTAAAAAAAAAAAAAAGTTTGTAGTGGATCAAGGGTAAAGTATATCTAGTACACCTAGGTTTCTGTAAGTTAAATTGGTTTCTGGCACCTGTCAGCTGAAAGCCTGTCCATTGTGCCCAAAGACCCAGAAGATGTTGATTTAACCTGGTGGTTGGGAGTTCTTGCTTCCCATCCAAAAGACTTAGTTTGTAGTTGCAGGCAACTTTTATAGTAAGTGCCCAGGGAGCTTTGAGGAGTTTGATGACCCCATGTTTCACATCCACTGCCACCTTCACTTGTTTACTCTGCAAAAAAATCTCTGAAGGAAGAGCCCCTAAGTGATCAATTATTGTGAAATGGTGAGGAGCCCTGGGGAGAAGGATTAAGTAAGTAGCAAGGAGGATGAACTTACTGAGGCACTAAAGCCTTTTTCTCCACATCTCCTCTGAAGTTTAAAAATATCTAGGTTAATAAATGTGTTATCAAATGCTTAGCAGTATTTATACAGTCCCCAGCATTTTATTAGTCTGAATAGAAAAAAGAACAAACTAGACACTGTTGGGGAACAGAAGAAAAGGAAGAACCAAAAATCAAATGAGGCAGACTCCCTATTTGTAATAGCTTGTCATTTTTATTTTATTTTTTCAGTGTTCCAAGATTCGTTGTTTATGCACCACACACAGTGCTCCATGCAATATGTGCCCTCCTTAATACCCACCATCAGGCTCACCTAACCTCCCATCCCTCTCCCCTCCAAAATCCTTAGTTTGCTTCTCAGAGTCCACAGTCTCTCATGTTTTGTCTCCCCCTCCAATTTCCCCCAACACTTTGGAAAACAGTGTGGAGATTCCTTAAGAAATTAAAAATAGAGCTACTCTATGACCCTGCAATTTCACTACTGGGTATTCGCCCCCAAAATACAGATGTAGTGAAAAGAAGGGCCATCTGTACCCCAATGTTCATAGCTAGTCATTTTTTTTTACTACTACTATTAAGACGTATTTATAGCAGTGATTTTTGGCTGAATTTACACAAATAAGATAGTTTGGAGGAGAAACAATAAAATAAAGCTAGGCTACAAAATGTTTTCTGTTACATCCTTCAATTTACCCAATAAAAATTAGCATATTCTTAAAAAAATTAGCATACTCTTCATTACCATACAGTACCTTCCTCTGGATTGAGTTAGGGAGGTAATATTCACTCACTATGTAGACATCTAGTTTTTAAAAACTCAGGTGGAGTCAGTCAATTAATATCTTCAGTTTAAAACATAAAAGGCCCAGATAAACACTGCCTTAATATATGACCTAGCAATCATAGTACTAGGTATTTACCTGATTAGTTTCAAACTTTATGCCCACACAAAAACCTGCATGTGATTGTTAATACCAGCTTTATTTTTTTAAGATTTTATTTATTCATTTGACAGAGAGAGAGAACACAAGCAAGAGGAGCAGCAGGCAGAGGGAGAAGCAGGCTCCCCACTGAGCTAGGGGCCTGATGTGGGACTCAATCCCAGGACCCTGGGATCATGACTTGAGCCAAAAGCAACCGCTTAACTGACTAAGCCACCCATGCGTCCCCGTTGCTACCAGCTTTATTGACAACCATCCAAAATGAGAAGTGCACAAGATATCCTTCAATAGGTGAATTATAAAGTGGTACATCCATACAGAAGAATACTATTCAGCAATTTTTTTAAAGGGCTACCAAGCCATGCAAAGAAATGGATGAAGCTTAAGTTCATATTTTTTAAGTAAAAGAAGTCAGTCTACATTAAATTCTCGAAGCAGGCTCTCACCTTGAAATGGAAGTCTTCTCCTCATGGGATCTTCAGATGCAACAAAAACTTTGGAGTGGCATCCAAAATTGCTTTATAAGCTGAAATGTCTTAATCTGAGTAAGAGCAGCTCAGAATTTGGGAATTCTGTTGTTACTGTGGATCAACATCAAAGGACAGTGGGTTAAGTAACTGCAGAGAAGACGCTGATGCCCTGCCAAGTGAGATTCTTTTTTTTCCCCAAATACTTTTATTTTATTTTTTCAGTGTTACAAGATTAATTGTTCATGCACCACACCCAGTGCTCCATGCAATACGTGCCCTCCTCAATACCCATCACCAGGCTCGCCCGCCCAACCCCCAATCCCTGCCCCTCCAAAACCCTCAGTCTGTTGCTCAGAGTCCACAGTCTCTCATGATTCATCTCCCCCTCCTATTTCCCCCAATTCAGTCTTTCTTTCCTTCTCAGAATGCCTTCCATGTTTCTCCTTATGCTCCACACATAAGTGAGACCATAAGAATTGACTCTCTCCGCTTGACTTATTTCACTAAGCATAATCTCTTCCAGTCCCATCCATGTTGATACAAAAGTTGGGTATTCATCTTTTCTGAGGAAGGCATAATATTCCACTGTATACATGCACCATATCTTCTTTTTTTTTTTTTAAAAAAAAGATTTTTTAATTTATTTAACAGAGAGAAGCACAGCGAGAGAGGGAACACAAGTAGAGGGAATGGTAGCGGGAGAAGCAGGCTCCCCGCCAAGCAGGGAGCCCGATACGGGGCTCGATCCCAGGACCCTGAGATCATGACCCGAGCTGAAGGCAGACGCTCAACGACTGAGCCAACCAGGTGCCCCTGCACCATATCTTCTTTATCCATTCATCTGTTGAAGGGCATCTTGGCTCTTTCCACAGTTTGGCGATTGTGGCCATTGCTGCTATGAACATTGGGGTACATGTGGCCCTTCTTTGTACTGCATCTCCTTCTTTGGGGTAAATACCCAGTAGTGCAAAGGCAGGGTCATAGGGTAGCTCTATTTTTAATTTCTTGAGGAATCTCCACACTGTTTTCCAAAGTGGCTGCACCAACTTGCATTCCCACCCATAGTTTAAGAGGGTTCCCCTTTCTCTACATCCTCTCCAACATTTGTTGTTTACTGTCTTGTTGATTTCTGCCAAGTAAGATTCTTATGTAAATACCAAGAGTTCAATGAAGAAAGAATTGCCTAAAGAAATAAAAACAGAACATGCCACAAGGCAGAGGATAGTCTGTGAGGCTTTCTTCTTTGAGGAGGATATCTGTGTGTGCTTGTTCTTACCCATGTCTTAAATTTTCTTTCAGTGTTTGTACAAAAAAATCATCCTACAGACACTGGTCCAGACCATGAAGAACACAGGAAATTACAAATAACTATGCTTCTCATGGTTGAACATTATACCCTTCTGGTGTATAATATTTCCTAGATAACTACACCCAACAAGAGATGTTTATATCCATGCTATTTTGTATGTCTGGGATATCAAATAGCATGTTGATAACCCAAAGTAAGAAAAACAAGGGGAAAATAAAAATAAAAACAGATGCTTTGGTTTGATTTCTGCTCAGTGGAAGTTTCTGGTACTGGAATATATTCGATAAATATGTTGGGCAGATAGAAAGTCCGTTTGCCTCTTGGGAAATTTATATTATAGCCATCATCCAAAATATTTTTTAGACTAAAAGAATACTTCATCTCTGGGTTCTCCTAAAAATTTTAATTAATATATTATCCAAAGTCCACATAATCTCATCTATGGAGTTCTTTGTTAAGCATGAATTAATAAGATATCAGTATAGATCATAAGCCTCAATGAATTACCCCAAAACTAAAACTATGTAATTTTAGAAAAAAAATTATGAATATTACATCACTGAAAATCATTCCTATGGTGATGTTGTTAGAAAGGAAGTAAAAAACTGAAAAATAACAAAATACCTAAAATAGAATAAGTATTTGTCAGAAATAATGAACACAGATTTCTGCTTCTGGCTGTGATAAGAGAAATTTTAGAAGAACAATACTGCAACCCAGGAAAGCAAAAATTTAAGGAAAACAAAACAAATTTTTGAGGAATCTGTTCATGACCAGGATTTGAAAAACCAAGATCATAGAGTAGAAAAAACTGCATGGTTGTGATCTAATAATTTATGAGAAAATTTTCCTCATGGGAATTATGCCAACCATTGACATGAGACAAAAACTAGGAATGCATTAAAAACATTTTTCCAAGGAATAGAGAAGCCTGGAGAGCTTTCGGTGACCTCATGGGACCCAAGAAACAAATTGGAGGTCAAGCTCCTAAGAAATTCAGGTTTGAGTGATGAGGTTCCAAAGAGCAGGAAAGCCCTGAAAAGTAATTCATATTTCCCCTAAGGAATCGATCGGTTCTTGCAATGTTTAAGGAAAGACTAAGGAGATAAGTAGAAAGTAACCAAACAATTGAGAATAATGTTTGCCATTTATATGGTACCTCAGGAATCAAATTTTCAGTTCCGTATTTGTTAGAGAAGGGGTTTACTGTAAGAGTCTGATTGGGTGTTTTTTTTGTCTTTTTGTTTGTTCATTTGTTTTCTTTCTTAAATTCCACATATGAGGGAAAACATATGGTATTCATCTTTCTCTGACTTATTTCACTTACACTGTCTAGGTCCATCCATGTTGTTAAAAATCTCTTAGTTTTGGGACGCCTGGGTGGCTCAGTTGGTTAAGCAGCTGCCTTTGGCTCAGGTCATGATCCCAGGGCCCCAGGATCAAGTCCCATATCAGGCTCCTTGTTCAGCAGGGAGCCTGCTTCACCCTCTGCCTCTCTGCCTGCTTGTGTTCTCTCTCTCTCTCTGACAAATAAATAAATAAAATCTTTAAAAAAAAAAACTCTTAGTTTCAAACCGAGGAATGGGAAAACCCAGTTGATCTGGTTTTAACTAGTTTACCCAAAACATATTGAACTATGATGGTCAAAGGTAATTAACAGAAATTTTTAGAGAATAAAATAAATCATGTTCTCTGCATTTGCAAACACCTTATTTTGATTGTTATAACCTTAAACAACTTAGTTATTCTAACTGATTCAGTAAACATCTATAACTTTACCTTACTTGAAGCTTCTCAACAATACTTGACCATAGAAAGCCCTTTAACTGTACTACTTACTAACGCAAAATGGTACAGGATTTGGAAGACCTACACATAAAAAATGAATTAAAAATTTTGTCCTATTAAAAAAAAAGATGGTAATTGCATTAAATGTGTAGATTGGTTTGGGTAAAATAGGCATTTTAACAATGTTTGTTCTTCAGACAAACCATAAGAGACTCAATCTCAGGAAACAAACTGAGGGTTGCTGGAGGGAAGTGGGGCAGGAGGATGGGGTGGCTGGGTGACGGGCATTGGGGAGGGTAAGTGCAATGGTGAGTGCTATGAATTGTGTAAGACTAATGAATCACAGACCTGTAAAACCAGTACCCTTGAAACAAATAATACATTACATGTTAATTTTAAAAAAAGAAATATATAACTTTATGCCAATATATTTTAAAATGACAAAAAAAACCAATGTTCTTCATGAGCATGCAATATTTTTCCATTTCTTTGTGTCTTCTTCAATTTCTTTCATCAGTGTTTTATAGTTTTCAGAGTACATGTTTTTCACCTCTTAGGTTAAGTTTATCTATAAGTATCTTATTGTCTTTGGTGCAATTGTAAATGAGATTGATTCCTTAATTTCTCTTCTATTCCTTCATTATTGGTTTATAGAAAGGCAAGAGATTTCTGTATGCTGATTTTGTATCCGGTGACTTTACTAAATTTGTGTATCATTTCTAGCAATTTTTTGGTGGAATTTTTCAGGTTTTCTATATAGAGTATCATGTCATCTGGAAATAGTGAAAGTTTTACTTTTCCCTTGCCATTTTGGATACCTTTTATCTCTTTGTGTTGTCTGGTTTTTGAGGCTAGAACTTCCAATACTATGTTAAATAACAATGGTGAGAATGGGCATTCCTGTCTTTTTTCTGACCATAGAGGAAAAGCTTTTAGTTTTTCCCCATTGAGTTTGATGTTATGGGTGCTTTTCATAGATGGCCTTTATTATGTTAAAATATGTTCCTGTTAGTCCTACTTTGTTGAAGACTTTTACCATGAATGGATACCTTGTCAAATGCTTTTTCTGCATCTGTTAAAATCTCTACTGCCCAAAACAATCTACAAATTTTATGCAGTCCCTATCAAAATACCAACAACATATTTTACAGAGCTAGAACAAACAACCCTAAAATTTGTATGGAACCCCAAAAGACCCTAAATAGCTAAAGCAATCTGGAAGGAAAGAAAGCAAAGCTGGAGGCATTACAAATCCAGACTTCAATTATGTTACAAAGCTATAGTGATCAAAACAGTATGGCATTGGCACCAAAATAGACACATAGATCAATGGAATCAAATAGAAAACCCAAAAATGAACCCACAACTATATGGTCAAATAATCCTCAACAAAGGAGGAAAGAATATCCAGTGGGGGGAAAAATGGCTCTTCAACAAATGGTATTGGGAAAACTGGAAAACAACGTGCAATAGAATGAAACTGGACCACTTTCTGACACGATACACAAAAATAAATTCAACGTTGATTAAAGATCTAAATGTGAGGCCTGAAACTATAAAAATCCTAGAAAATAAAACAGGCAGTAACTTCTCTGACATCAGCCATAGTGACTTCTTTATAAATATGTCTCTTGAGGCAAGGGAAACAAAAGCAAAAATAAACTATTGAAATGTCATCAAAATAAAAGGTTCTCCACAGCAAAAGAAACAATCAACAAAACTAAAAAGCAACCTATGGAATGGGCAAAGAGTTTTACAAATGGCATATCTAATAAAGGGTTAGTATCCAAAATAAAAAAAAAAAAAACAAAACTTACAAAATCCAATCACCCAGAATGAATAATCCAATTTAAAAATGGGCAAAAGAGGGGCGCCTGGGTGGCTCAGTGGGTTAAAGCCTCTGCTCAGGTCATGATCCCGAGGTCCAGGGATCGAGCCCCACATCGGGCTCCCTGCTCGGCAGGAGGCCTGCTTCTCCCGCTACCACTCCCTCTGCTTGTGTTCCCTCTCTCACTGTGTTTCTCTCTGTCAAATATATAAAATCTTAAAAAAATAAATAAATAAATAAAAAATAAAAATGGGCAAAAGATATGAATAGACAGTTTTCCAGATCAACCACACAAGAAACATCAGGTGTTGGCAAGGATATGGAGAAAAATGAACCCTGTGCTGGGAATGAAAACTGGTGCAGTCACTCTGGAAAACATTATGGAGGTCTCTCGAAAAGTTAAAAATAGAACTACCTTATGCTCTAGAAATTGCTCTACTAAGTATTTACCCAGAGAATACAAAAATTTAAAGGAATACATGCACGCCAGTGTTTATAGCAGCATTACCAACAGTAGCCAGACTATGGAAATAGCTTAAGTGTCCATCGACTGATGAATGGATAAAGAAGATGTGGTATAAATATATACACGATGGAATATTACTAAGCTATAAAAAATAAATGAAATCTTGACATTTGCCATGATATGGGTTGATCTAGAGAGTATTATGCTAAGTGAAATAAGTCAGTCAGAGAAAGACAAATACCATATGATTTCACTCATATGTGGAATTTAAGAAACAAAACAAATGAGTAAAGGGAGAAAATGAGCGAAGCAAACAAAGAAACAGACTCTTACTTACAGAAAACAAACTGATGGTTACCAGAAGGGAGGTGGGTCAAGGAGATGAGTTAAATAGTTGCTAAGGATTAAGGAATTTCCTTATTGTGATAAGCAATTTGTGTTGTATGGACGCGTTGAATCACTAAGTTGTACACCTGAACTAACTACATGTTATCTCTCAAGAATTTAAATAAAAACTTTAAAAAGAAAGGATAAGGACTTTATTATCATTTCAATAGATACAGAAAAAGCATTTGACAAAGCATAGCATCCATTCTTAATAAAAACCCTCAGCAAAGTAGGGATAAAGGGAACATACCTCAACAAAATAAAGGCTATATACAAAAATACCACAGCTAATATCATCTTCAATTGGGAAAAACTCAGAGCTTTTCCTCTATGGTCACAAATAGGACAGCCTCACCATTGTTATGTTACATAGAACTGGAAGTCCTAGCCTCAGAAATCAGACAATAAAAAGAAATAAAAGGCATCCAAATGAGCAAGGAAGCAGTAAAACTTTTACTGTTTGCAGATGACATGATAGTCTATATAGAAAACCCAATAGACTCCACCAAAAAACAAACTGCTAGAAATGATAAACACATTTGGTAGAGTTGTAGAATACAAAGTCAATGTACAGAAATCTTGCATTTCTATACATGAATAATGAAGCACCAAGTTTGATTTTCTTTTCCCAAGGCTTAGTCACTTCTAACTTTTCATCTTAAAATATATTTGTATGACTTTTTAGGTTGTACTTACTGCATACTAAAGATCTAAGGAAGCCATGAGGACAATGTTTTCAATGGATATTATTTTGAAGATTTTTCTCCATCTCTAAAATTGGCCTTGGGTTCCTGGGGAACTCATTACACTTCTTGTTATACATATAAACTTTTGTAAGTCTGCCATACAAAGGAGGCCTGCAGACATGATCTCACAAACTAACTTTGTCAGGGAGACACATGTCATGACATTTCTGTCAGGACAGAAAGAATGTCAGTCTTCAAAATTGGATACATTTTTAATAATTTTGGTTGTGAGGTTATCATGTTATTTCCATTTCCTGGGGTCTTTTTATGTGAACAACTTATTTTCTAAGTACCTTTCAGGCCATTGGTAACAGTCCCAGTAACTGTAAGTGGGCATAGCTCAAACTGAAAATCTTTTTTTTTAATTCATTCTTTTTTTTTTTTTTTGCATTTTTTTATTAACATATAATGTATTATTTGCCCCAGAGTACATGTCTGTGAATCGTCAGGCTTACACATTTCACGGCACTTAACAGCACATACCCTCCCCAATGTCCACAACCCAGTCACCCCATCCCTACCCCCCTGCCTCCCAGCCACCCTTAGTTTGTTTTGTGAGTCTAGGAGTCTCTTATGGTTTGTCTCCCTCCCCATCCCTTCCTGTTTCATTTCTCTCCCCCACCCCCCTACAAACCCCTGCTTTGCCTTCAAACTGAAAATCTTAACATGAATTCTGCTCTCTTCCCTTTCCTTCTGGATCATCAACATGTGGATCTATGATTGATTTAATCAAGATGATTAAAACAACAGTAACTATAGCAGCACCACTAATATTTGTCCTGGGTATCACAGTACTTATAAAACTAAGTAGTTTGGACCTGACCATGTAATGGCATTCCTAAATGCCATATTCCTATGAGGTTTCCTATGTGTATTTCATGATTTAGATCAGTGTCTGCATGTCAATGCCCTTTTACAGACAGCACAAGGTAGTCCAGCATAGAGAAGCCTGAGACTAGGGAATATCACTGGTTTTCTCTCATCTTGCTACCCAAACATCTGCCTTTGGACAGGTGATCAAAACTGCTTGCTGATCAAAACTGAAAGTAGGGTCTCCATCTACACCTACTCAAAAATCAGAATTCGCCTTTTGAAGGGGAATCTGAAGAGATAGGTTTTTTCTGCACCTAAAGAATCTTTGCAATAATTATAGGAAAAAACAAGTCATTGGAAATGTTTTGAGTTTATTTATGACCCCTATTTTACTAGAATAACATTCTGAGAATCAACATAGATGCAATCTCTTAACTTTTTCAAAGCATAAAACAATAGCTAAAAAAGAATACATAAAGTACAACATATTTATAAAATTTAATGTATAAATTATACTTTCATAAAACATGGAAAGAAGCTATCACAAAAATACATATAATAAAACTACCCTATGATTTAGCGATTGTGCTACTAGGTATTTACCCAAAGGATACAAAAATTCTGATTTAAAGGGACACATGTACCCCAATGTTTATAGCAGCATTATCAGCAATAGCCAAATTAAGTGTCCCTCAACTGATGAATGGATAAAAAAGATGTGGTATATATCTATATAAGCATAAAAAAGAATGAAATCTTGGGGTGCCTGGGTGGCTCAGTGGGTTAAAGCCTCTGCCTTCAGCTCAGGTCATGATCTCAGGGTCCTGGGATCAAGTCCCATATCGGACTCTCTGCTCAGCGGGGAGCCTGCTTCCACCTCTCTCTCTGCCTGCCTCTCTGCCTACTTGTGATCTCTCTCTCTCTCTGTCAAATAAATAAATAAAATCTTTAAAAAAAATTTAAAAAGAATGAAATCTTGCCATTTGCAATGATGTGGATGGAGCTAGAGAGTATTATGCAAGGGAAATAAATCAGTCAGAGAAAGACAAATACCATATGATTTCAGTCATATGCAGAGCAAATTCAACCTTCTTCCACCTCTTTGTTCTATTAAGGCTCTCAGTATATTGGATGAATATCCACCCACACTGGGGAGGGCCATCAATTTTACTCAGGCAACCAATTCAAATGCTAATGTCTCCCAGGAATGCCCTCATGGACACACCCAGAAATAATATTTAACCAGATATCTGGGCACCCCCAAGTTAACACATAAAATTAACCATCACAGGTGTTTCCTCCTTACAACTTTTGTCTGAAATATTTTGTGATTAGTAAACATTAAAATAAAACATTTCCTTCAATTTATCTACATTTTCAGAATATCCCTTATTTTTTATTAACCCATTTATTTTATTTTTATTGAAATATAACTGACATGTAACATGGTGCTTTTTTTGTGTTTTATCCTTCTTATTCTCCTAACAACACTTTACCAAAAGGGGTATTACTATTCTTATTACAAATAAAAATGCTAAGGTTCAAAGGTTGAAAAGGACAGCTCATGAAGACCCAGGTTCCCCTTGCAATATCAAATGGTGTCTGAAAAGCTTGGATCTGCCATCCCCTGGTTGTAAATCAGGTGGGGAGACTGAGTACAGAGTGAGAAGCCCTACCTGGAACCCAGGTGCTTAGCTTCCAGTGCATGTTGATCCTAACTTGAGCATCATGGAGTACACCACCCACACTCCAATGATGGGGCAGTGTGGCTTTGGCCAAAGATGGAGTCCCCTGGGGGGCTGAGGGCACTGAGCAGGGTCCCTGGAGACATAAATGCCCCACCTGGGGAGATGAGTGACCTACCTGAGCCCTTTGAATCCAGGACTTCTTGCTTCAAACCTGGCAGGGCTTCTTGCTTCAAACATGGCCTCTCTGTATTTTGAAGACAGAGCTCAAAATGGTGCAGGACCAGTCTCCCAGTGCTGACTCACCATTAGCACACAGACTCATGTCTTGTCACCACTTTTAGCTACCAGCAAAAGGTCTGCTGATCTCCCTGACAAAGTATTGTATCTGACCACCCCACTTTGGCCATAGCCTACATCTTCCCATTATCTTACAGCATGTCTTCTTATAACCATTAGCTCCAGTACAGTGTCTACTAATACCCAATAGCTTACCACTCTGTTAGACCTTGGTTCCTGAACACTGTGCCCAGAGTCCTGACTTCCTTGGCCTGTGACCAAGGTCCACCTTGTGGACAATGCCCTCAGCATTGGCTAAGCAACTCACTTTATCCCAACTCAGACCAGTATGCTTGGTGCGACTGAACACCTCTTTCAGATAAAAATTTTGAATCTGCCATCCCTGAAATGATATTTCTGATAACATCTTGATTACAGGCCTAATTCTGGCCTTTGTCCAAGCATGTTGGAGAAAGAGACAGAAGGTAAGAAAATATGCCTGTCAGGGCTTTCCTCCTCTGACCACGTCAGCAATAAGAACTCTCAGCAGGGGCACCTGGTGTCTCAGTCAGTTAAGCTTCTGACTCTGGTTTTGGCTTAGGTCATGATCTCAGGGGCGTGGGATCTAGCCCCACATGGGGCTCCGTGCTCAGTGGGCAGTCACCTTGAGATTCTTTCCCTCTACCCTTCCTCCTTCCCCCACTCTCTCATAAATAAATATTTAAAAATTTAAAAAAAGAACTCTCAGCATTAATCTTTAGCAGACCTCCAATCACCACTCACTGGCTTCTGTGAGTTTCTTCCTGGGAACACAGGAGACCACATTTGAAGTCACCTGCAGCCAGTCTGGTCATGTGACTAATTTTGACCAATGGGCTTTAAGCATAGTGTTGGGTGACTCTCCTGGGCCATCACTTGGGTAAATATAAGGATGATGAGTGACAGCATCATGGCAGTGTGAATTGCTTCCTGTGTCTCTCTTCTTCAATTTTTTATAACTACTAAGTACATAACCCAACAAAGATTCGTCTGTATAACATGCCAGGAACTTGGAGATATCCTCACATCTGTACATTAGAAGGTGGGGGAGGGAAGGTGAATAGGGAGATGGGGTTACTTGAGTGATGGGCATTAAGGAGGGCACTTGATGCAATGAGTAATGTAGGAAAGATGCTAGGGTTTGAAGCTGATGACCAAAAAAGACTTCCTGAGATGTCTTTGGTGCAAAAGGTGGTTTTATTAAAGCATGGGGACAGGACCCAGGGCCAGAAAGAGCTGCACTGGGGTCATGAGGAGTGGCCCATTATATACTTTCAAGGTGGGAAGGGGGTTAGGGATTGCGTGAATCTCTAAGGAATTTTGGAAGCAAGGTTTCTGGGACCCTGAGTGGGCTAGCTATTGTTGGGGAAAAGGTCATTAATTACTGCTAATAAGACCTTGGGCATGAGACCCTTTAGCTGTATATCAGTGGGTCATATTCTTAGGGGATGATTGCCAACACATACCTTTTGGGGGGTTAGAGATAAAGGAAATTTCTAAAAGAATTTTTATATGTTAAAGTAGGCTTACAAGGAAGGAGGGATGGGTTCAGGCTAGGACTGCCTGTTGCCCTTAGCAAAGTGTCAACATCTAGGCTGTTGAGTACCTAAAGGAATGTCACTCTGCCTGTTTCAAGAACTTGTCAGTGGGCTGTACGTAGTAAGGAAATTTAATAATTTTTCTTCTGCTTTTGTTTCCCACATCATACGTACCAGGAGAAGTAGAAGAGGGCTATCCTTTTGGGAAACAATCCTAAAATATGTGTGGAACCACAAAAAAATTGCAAATAGCCACGACAATTCTAAGAAAAAAAGAATGGAGGGGAGGAGCCAAGATGGTACGTGAGTAGAAGGACCCTAGGGTCCTCTCCTCCCTCAAACACAAGTAGATAACTATCAAATAGTCTAAATACCCCAGAAATCAAGAAGACTGACAGAAATTCCAAACTAAAGGGAGAGAAGTAGCCACATCAAAAACGTTAAGTGCAGAGCCTCCCCTCCTTGGGGGAGAAATGGATCCCTGGTGCTGTGGTGGGGAGAAAGCCAAAGTTACAGAGAAAGAAGGGAGAGACAGAAGCAGAGAGAGAGGAGCACACGGTGGAATGCACAGAGAACATTTCCCCAGAGCCACTGGCTGGGAAAATATGAAGAGCTAATGAGTTCTTGCAACTACCAGGACTTAAATACTGGAGTTTGAAAGATCAGTTGGCTTTGCTGGGATAGAGCCCTAAGAGTGCTATCCTGCTCCTCGGCAGACAGCCTGGAAACAACAATCTGAAGAATGCCTGGGGCACACAAAGAGGAGATCGTTCGCTTCTCTTGGAGTGCCTCCCTGAGAGTCAAGTTTCACAGAGATGCCTCTCTGGGGACAGAAGAACCGGCAGGCACTGGTCCCTCCCCAACCATTCAGCAAAAACACAGAGCCACCTACTGGAAATAGCTCAGCATGACACCGGCTGCCGAACTGGCTCACACCAAGCTCCCTACTTTCTGGCAAGACTGCCTTTTTCAGACAAGCTTGTCTAAGGCTCAGCACAGCGGGCCCCTCCCCCAGAAGTCCAGCACGGACTCCTGGCAACACCACATCCCTAAATCCTGGAGTTTTAAAAGTCAGCAGGCGTGGCTGGGATAAAGCCCTGAGGCTGTTCTGGAGACAAGTCAGGCAAACAACCCCAGAGACAGGCAGTGTGGAAACAGCAACGTGAAAAACACCTGGGACACGCAGAGGGGAGATTATTCACTTATTTCAGAGTCCTTCCCAGAGGGGCAACAATCAAGGAGCTTCCTCTCTAGGGACAAAGGAGCCAGCTGGTGCCATTTCCCTCCCCTGCCACTCAGCAAAAACAGAGCTCCCAGATGTAAGCAGTGCAGTGCCCGTACTGGCTGCCTAACCTGCTAGCACCAAGTCCCACACACCTGAGCTCTCGTGGGCCTGCTCCTCTCAGTCAAGCTCTCCACAGACCTAGAGCCACAGGCCCTTCCCCAGAAAACAAGCCGAAACCCTGCCCACACCACATCTCGCAACCACAGTGTTCTGCAGGGCTTCAGTTCTAGTGGAGTAGTATCACGTCTCATTTCACAAGCAGACCAAAGCAACTCACCTAACACCCACCAAATTCTGGCCGAGGACCAAACATCGTGCACTTCAGGCAAGGAGATCCTCTGCAGACAACGGGCCTAAAGGATAGAGCAGCCAAAACACAACAACAGAGGGCACTCAGCACACACCAGAGACCCTTCCTTAAGTGCCAAACCCTGGACACTATATGGCCTGTTCTTCAGGAAGCCATCATTCTAATGGCAGGAAACATAATGAGCTTTTCTAACACAGAGAAGGCTGAGAATTAGACAAAATGCCAAAACAGAGGAATTCATCCCAAATGAAAGAACAAGATAAAGACACAGCCAGAGAGCTAAGTGGAACAGATATAAATAATATGCCTGATAGAGAATTTAAAGTGACAATCATAAGTATACTCACTGGGCTTGAGAAAAGAGCGGAAGACATCACAGAGTTAAATAACAGAAATGAAAAATGCAATAACTGACATTGGAAACAGGCTTGATGCATGAATAAAAAGCTGGAAGAAACAAAAGAATGAATAAGTGATACAGAACACAAAATAATGGAAAATAAGGAAGTTGAACAAAAGAATTAAGGAACATGTCATGAATAAACTTAGGAAATTCAGTGACGTATCATTATCAAACGTATTAACATTCATATCATAGGAAACCCAGGAAAAGAAGAGAGGGAAAAGGTGGCAGAAAATTGATTTGAGGAAATCCTAGCTGAAAACTTTCCTAATCTGGGGAAGTAAACAGACATCCGGGTCCAAGAAGCATGGAGAACGCCCATCAAAATCAACAAACCCAGGTCAATACCAAAACATATTATAATTAAATTTTCAAATATAGTGATAATGAAAAAAAAATCATAAAAGCAACAAGACAAAAGAAGTCCTTAATTTACGAGGGAAGACCCAGATTTCTCAACAGAAACTTGGCCAGCCAGAAGAGAATGGCAAGATACATTGAGCATGCTGAAATGGGAAAAATCTGCAGCCAAGAATACTCTATCCAGCAAGGCTACCATTCAGAATAGAGAGAGAGAGTTTCCCAGACAAACAAAAACCAAAGGAGTCCATGACACTAACCAGCCAGGCAAGAAATATTAAAGGGGACTTTGAGTGGAAAGGAAAGACCAAAAGTGAAAAAGACAAAAAAGTATATAGAAAATCTCCAGAAACAACCACAAAATGAGTAACAAAATGGTAATAAATACATATCTATCAATAATTACTCTGAATATAAATTGACTAAATGCTCCCGTCAAAAGACATGGGGTGTCAAAATAGATTTTAGAAAAATCATCTATAAGCTGCCTACAAGGGCTCATTTTAGACCTAAAGACACCTGCAGATTGAAAGTGAGAGGATGGAGAAACATTTATCATGCAAAAGGACATCAAAAGAAAGCTGGTGTCACCATACTTATATCAGACAAACCAGACTTTAAGACAAGAACTGTAACAAGAGATGAAAAAGGTCCCTATAGCATAATTAAAGGCACTATTCAGCAGAAGATCTAACAATTGTAAATATTTATGCATCAAACATGAGAGGACTCAAATATATAAAATAATGGATAACATAAAGGAACTCATTAATAATAATACAATAATAGTAGAGGCCTTTAACACCCCACTTACATCAATGGGCAGATCATCTAAGCAGAAAATCAACAAGGAAACAATGGCTTTGAATGACACACTAGACCAGTTGGACATAACAGATATATTCAGAGCATTTCATCCTAAAACAACAGAATACACATTCTTTTCCAGTACACATGGAACATTCTCCAGAATAGATCACATACTAGGTCACAAATCAAACCTCAGGAAATACAAACAGAATGAAATCATACTATGCATCTTTTCTAACTGCAATGCTTGAAACTTGAAGTCAATCCCAAGAAAAAATTTGGAAGAATCACGAATACATGGAGGTTAAATAGTATGCTACTAAACAATGAAACAGTCAACCAGGAATTTTAAAGAAGAAATCTTAAAATTACATGGAAACAAATGAAAATGAAAACACAACTGTCCAAAACCTTTGGACAAAGGTTTGTCCTTTGTCCAAACCAGCAAAAGTGGTTCTAAGAGGGAAGTGTATAGCAATATAGGCCTACCTCAAGAAGCAAGAAAAAATCTCAAATAAATAATCTAACTTTACACCTAAAGGAGCTAGAGAAAAAACAAACAAAGCCTAAACCCAGCATAAGGAGGGAAATAGTAAAGATTATAACAGAAATAAATAATATAGAAACAAAAAACCAAACAAATAACAGATTGATGGAACCACAAACTGGTTCTTTGAAAAAAAAATCAGTAAAATTGATTAACCTTTACTCAGACTTATCAAGAAAAAAAGAGAAAGGACCCAAATAAATAAAATCACAAAAGAGAGAGGAGAGATAACAATCAATATCACAGAAGTACAAACAATTATAAAGAATATATGAGAAACTGTATGCCAACAACTTGGACAACCTAGAAGAAATGGGTAAATTCCTAGAAACATATAAACTACCATAACTGAAAAAGAAAGACACAGAAAGCTTAAACAGACTGATAAAGAAATTTGAATCCATAGTCAAAACCTCCCAACAAACAAAAGTCCAAGACTAGATGGTTTCACAGGTGAATTTTACCAAACATTTAAAGAATAATTAATACTTATACTTCTCAAACTATTCCAAAAAAAGAAAAGAAAATGAAGAAACACTTGCAACTTCATTCTATGAGGCCAGCATTATCCTGTTAGCAAAACCAGATGAAGACTCCACTGAAAAAAGAGAACTGCAGGCCGATATCCCTGATGAACATGGATGCAAAAATTCTCAATAAAATGCCAAAAAATAAAAATAAAAAAAAAATACTAGAAGCCAAATCCAACAGTACATTAAAAGATTCATCTACCACAATCAAGCGAGATTTATTCCTAGACTGCAAGAGTGGTTTAATATCCACCAATCAACTGACATGATACACCACATTAATAAAAGAATCAGAAACATATGATCCTCTCAGTAGATGCAGAAAAAGCATTTGACAAAGTACAGCATCCATTCTTGATAAAAACCCTCAACAAAGTAGGATTAGAGGGAACATACTTCAACAAAATAAAGGCCATATATGAAAACCCCACAGCTAATATCATCCTCAGTGGGGAAAAACTAAGAGCTTTTCCTCTGTAGTCAGGAGCAAGACAGGGATGTCCACTCTCACCACTGTTATTTAACATAGTAGTGGAAGTCCTAGCCACAGCAACCAGACAACATAAAGATAAAAAGCAACCAAATTGGCAAGGAAGAGGTACAATTTTCACTATTTGCAGAGGACATGATACTCTATATAGAAAACCTGAAAGACTCCACTAAAATTTGCTAGCACTGATATACAAATTCAGTAAAGTCACAAAATATAAAATCAACATACAGAAATCTGTTGCATGTCTCTACACCAATAATGAAGCAGGACAAAGAGAAATTAAAGAATTTAGATTAAAGAATCTAATCTAATCTAATCAATTAATTTAATTTAAATTAAAGAAATTAAAGAATCAATGCCATTTGATTGATCATTGCCAATTGCACCAAAACTCTTAAGATATCTAGGAATAAGCTTAACCAAAGAAATGAAAGACCTGTATTCTGAAAACTATAGAACACTTATGAAAGAAATTGAAGAGGACACAAAGAAATGGAAAAGCCTTCCGGGATCTTGGATTGGAAGAAAAAACATTGTTTAAATGTTTATACTACCCTAAGCAATTTACACATTTAATGCAATCCCTATCAAAATACCATCAGCATTTTTCACAGAGCTAGAGCAAACAATCCTAAAATTTGTGTGGAACCACAAAATTCCTGGAATAGCAAAGCAACCTTGAAAAAGAAAAGCAAAGCTGGAGGCATTACAATTCCAAACTTCAAGTTACATTACAAAACTATAGTAATCAAAACTGCATGGTACTGTCACAAAAACAGACACATGCTTCACATTGCTAGTGGGCCTGGACATGCAGCCACCTGGAGGGAGTGGGGAAAAGGGCTGGGCACAATGATAGAGGAACCCCATGCAAGGGCCACAGGTTTGGGGCACCATATCCTGTGAAGGCCTTTGCCCTTTGAATGATCTTGTTTCCTGCAGATCAGCTAGGGCTCCTAATTCCAAATGGGGCATTGCATGGCTCAAGAAGTCAAGAACTAACAAAGGCAGTCCAACTACTATTTGGAGCAGAAAAGACACTACAGGACCACAAATACATAACTTAGTGTGGGCTGTCAGGATCCTCCCTCCCAACAAGCCATTCTTTCTAGGAAAGCAGGAGGCTGAGAAGCTGGCCTGGGGAAGAGACACGTGCAGTACTAGCCCCAGGATTGTCATTGGGTTTCCAGACTCTAGGCTGGGAATCTCCAAGCAAAAACTTGGGGAAAGGGAGGGTTTAGGGGGACACAAGGGGTGAATGGTGTCAGAAGACCTACAACTGAAGGATAAAGTCCTTCGAAGCTTCTAGAATAGGTAGGACCAGGCACCGTGAAACACAGCCTTGCTACAGAGAGTAGAATCCATTCTCTTTGTGGCTCCAGGAACTCAAGGTTTATTATTAATAATAAGAGTTAACACTCTTTGAGGACTTACTATATACCAAAGACTATTCGGTCACTGTGTGAGTCTTGCCTCATTTAGGCCTCTCAACTGTTCTGATCTCTTTACAGATGAAGTAAGCAAGCCACAGGAAGGTGAAGCAAGTATCTTGTTCAAAATAGCTTGGTTAGGGGCACCTGGGTGGCTCAGTCAGTTAAGCATCTGCCTTCAGCTCACGTCACGATCCCAGAATCCTGGAATCGAGCCCCACATGGGGCTCCCTGCTTGGCGAAGAGCCTGCTTTTCCCTCTCCCTCTCCTGCTCCCCTTGCTTGTGCTTTCTCTCTGTCAGATAAATAAATAAAATTTTCAAAATAGCTTGACTAGAAAGTGGCTTAGCCTGGCTTTAAATTCTGGCTGTAGAAGTCAGACTTAACCAGTCAGCCCAGCTGTAACCAGTCAAGTGAGGTTGGGGGTTTGGATACAACAAGATTGGCCACGAGTTGGTTAAGTGACGGATCTGGGAGATAAGATTCATGAGGACACCTTGCACTATTTTCTTTACTAAAGTGAATGCTTGAATTTTTTCCATAATATAAAGTTCAGGGACACCTGGCTGGTTCAGTGGGTACAGCACACCATTCTTGATCTCAGAGTTGGGAGTTCAAGCCCCACAATGAGCCTACTTAAAAAAAAAAAGTCATAATACAAAGTTCAAAATAAAGGTCCCAATGCCTGAGGTCCATCAGAGATGCCTGTATCCCTGAAATTACATGTCAGCTAACAGCCACCAGGGGCTGTGACAAAGAGGTCTAGACCCCGTGGCCCCCACCCACCCACCCACCACTGAATTCAGTCCTCAGTCCCAACCCTGAGAGTAGCCAATTAACACCCACTGTCTAAAGGGGAACCAGATAAACCAAACCGGTCACTCAGGTTTCCAGCCAAACACAGTGACCTCTGAACCAAGCCAATGTCTTAACCACCCAAAAACACACTACCTACTCCTTACCTACTCCCACTCAACCCATTCACACCTGGGAATGTTTAGCAGTTTCCTCTAAGCCGGATCTTGTCCCACTCTCCAAAATGTCGGGGATCCATGACCCAAGCAACACCCCTTCCTCACAATTGGAGAGCTGGCCCCAGGCTAGCAAATACCTTGACTTCATTCGGGTCGGAGCTCCAACCACAACCTCGCCCAGGCCTCACGCCCCTCCCCTCCCATTAAAAACTCAGGGGAGTCACACCGCCGCCGCTCACCACCACCAGGGATGTTCGCTCCTAAACCAGGACTGTGACAACCCCACAAAAACCCAGGGGTTTTCCAACGTAAGCCCCACACACCATGTGAAGAGAAAACTAGAGCCAGGCCACCACTACCACCAATACGATGGCCCAGGAACAGTCCCGCACCGCCCTCCCCCCCAAGAAAATCGTGGGCCAGCAGCCCTGGGGCCCCAGCTCAAGGCAAGTCCCGCAACCCAAGGATTGACCGCCATGCGTTCCCACCCCTAATCATTCCTCTAATTCACTCCTCGAGCTGCGAGTTGTTAACCCCCCCTACGCCCAAATGAGAAACAATCGAGATCGCCACCTTAAGTCTTGCCAGAGACCCGAACTGCAGCCTCTCTTGACTCTCCTCCATCCCCACCCCCAACCTCGCTCACGCCCCACGCCTGAAGGACAGTGGGTGGGCCAGCACCCTTCACATCCCTGCTTACGAGGGCACTGGGACTACAGTCCCCAGAATCCCTTGAGGGTCCGGACCGCTGCTGAGAGGACGAGACCACGCCTCTTGAACTACCACCGCTGGTGGCTCATTTGCGGTTTTCTCAAAACAAGGCCGGGGGTAGCCCTCTTCTGACTCCTTCGTCGCAAAGACTACACTCCCCAGAGACCTTTGCGGTCGCTTCCGCCTGGCTGGCCCTCCTGGCGGAAGTGTACTGTAGCGCGCCTGCGCATCGTTTTACTCGGCTGTGGTGGGTTTGGTGGCTCAATATTCCGTCCTGGCGGGGCTCGGGTTTCCAGCTTAGCTCTGTGGGCTTTCCTGTTACATTTGGAAGCTGAGGTTGGAAAAGATAAAGCTGCCTCGCCGAGGTCAGCCATTATAAGGTAGACCCAGGACGCAGAGACTGCAGTCTTGGCGTGTGTAGCCTCTTTTCGAAAGACCCACAGTTAGTGCCGAACATTCAACCCAGCTTCTGGGAGCGAGGGTCTCACTCTTCCTGAGAATTGGGCTACGCTGGCGCCCTCTGCCACCTTGTCTCCAATTCCGAGGCTAGAGATTGGGCCCCTCGTCAGTACATAGGGAGGGCGATCCACCCAGGCACCCCAGGTCCACCTTCTCCAGGGGACCACAGGGTAACGGCCATAGGGCTTCTGAGGGCCGACGTCCCTGAAACTCCTTCACGTCATGGCTGCCTCAAAGTAAGCCCATTGCGATCTCTGAGCCTGGAGACAGCCTTGTTGGGTCTGGGCAAAGACTGGCCTGGAGGGGTCACCCATCTTCTCTGGCGCCTCCCTTAACCACCAGCTCTGATCCACACGTGACGCAGTGAACTGCAACCAGCCCACGTAAGAGCAGGTTAAATGAAGGTCATGGGACGTCCGTGCCTAAATGCCCTGGGATAAAAGTCAACGCAGAGTCGGCGATAGCCTGGAGAAAGGCGTGCAGGAGGAGAAGCTCTCCGACAGAAAACCCACGGTCCCAGTCAGAGGCTGGGCCCTGGCCACAAAGTGGGGTTTGCAATGCCCAAAATCCTTTCTGTGTGTAGCACTGAGGATGCTGACTCTCGCCATTGGTTTTGGCCCGTGTTTGGCCCAAGTAGAAACGGGAAGTTTCTACTTGGAGCTCTAGTTTGCCAATTTCTCTGAAAACCTCTCTCAAAACAGCTGTTTCCATGCTCTCATCTTGATTATTTCCTCCCTTCTGCTGGCTTTAGGCTGTTCTTTTTCTTGGGGTTTGGTTCTCTGGTTCCCATGAGGTTTGCATAAAATGTTCCATAGATAATACTTTTTCTGCTGGTGGCAATTCATCTATAATTGCTGCTACTGTTTCTGTCACCTACACACGACCCCTGTGTGCGCCTCCGGATCTGGCGGGTACTGGGATTCTCCCCAAAGACTTGCCCTATAGATGCCCCTGAGACCGTGAGCCTGAGGCGCCGACACACCAACTCTGCTGGCTCAGGGTCCCCGCCTGAGCTGTAACTGACCAGGGTGGAAAACAGAAGTTGGGGGCGAGAGAAACGACTTAAGAGGCCAGAGTCCCGCCTTCTGGTATCGAGGCTGTTTCCTTCCTTATCCCCTGTAAACCCTGCTTGGAACTTTGCATTCCTGTCTCCAAAAGGCAGCTGGAGAGTGTGCAGCCACACAGGACATTGACAGGGGAACAGCGCCCCTTTGTGGTCAATGTTTGGTGGCTTCGAAGATGATGGGAAAACCTCACAAGCTGGTGAAACTCTGTAATAGGCGAACCACAGAGACAGCGGGGTACATGAGTACCTTCTGAGCAAATTAGAGTAACGGAACACTGTTTCTCCTACCAGACCGGGAAACGTTATAAAAATAGGTTAGGGCCTTCATAAGCTTCCAGGTAGGAAATTAAAAATGAGATGCTTTCCCTGGGAGCTTCTCGGATCAAGGAATCAAAAGGCTTTCTTAAAAGTGCGTCCACTTTGATCTAGCCGTTCCTTTTTTGGGGATTAATCTTTAAGTAGGAAAAGGGGTAGTAAATTAAAGGATTACACAGAAGCATTGCTTACCATAGCGAAATTTAAAAAAATATGCAATTGTTTAAACACACTAGTAAGATCCGTTGCAACTACTATGCAATTATTAAAAACAATACTGTGACTGTTTTGTCATTGAAATGACTACAGGGGCGCCTGGGTGGCTCAGTGGGTTAAAGCCTCTGCCTTCAGCTCAGGTCATGATCTCAGGGTCCTGGGATGGGGCCCCACAATGGGCTCTCTGCTCGGCAGGGAGCCTGCTTCCCCCGCCTTCTCTACTACTTATGGTCTCTCTCTCTCTCTCTGTCAAATAAAAAAAAAGAAAGAAAGAAATGATTACAAACATTGCTAAATTAACTGAAAACAGGACCTAAAACAATACATCCACTCTTGTCACAGGTTGGGTTCTTCAGAGCAGTTGATGGAGAGACCATGGGTGGGAGAAGCAGCAGCAATTACGGATACATATCTATGAAAGAAGCCAGCAGAAGTGGGCTTGGGCAAAGGGGGAAGTGAAACCATAAGGCAGGCTTAGCAGAAGCTCAGCCAGCTGACAGGGATTCCAGGACAAGCCTGACCCATCAGAGTTGGCTAGGTCAACATGCGGTGGCCAGATCTTTATACCCACACCTCTCCCAGGCACAGGAAGGGGCTGCCAGGGAAGGGCCTGACTTTAGGAGGCATCTCTCTGAAGCTGAAGGCAACTGCTGGAGCTAATAGCCAAGGACAAACTTCCCACAGGTAAGCAAGCCAGCAAGTCCCCCCTTCTAGGTAGTACGTCTCTGTATCCACCACACCTCATGTATATGTTTGTATATATGATATGTGTTTTCAGAAAATAAATTACACCTGTCTGTGCCTCTGGAAAAAAATCTGAAGGAAGATAAAACAGGGACTCCAGTAGAACAACTCCCAAAAAGTGAAGAGGCCTGTGATGGTTAATTTTGTGTGTCACCTTGACTGGCCGTGGTGATGTAGTTTTGGAATGTGTTGGTGAGGTTCAGAGCCATTGGCCAAGAAAGAATTCTTGAGATGTCTTTGGTGCAGAAAAGGTGATTTTATTAAAGCGGGGGGGACAGGACCCGTGGCCTGGATAGAAGAGAAGGTGAGGGAAGGGGGAATTCATCCCTTTTCCACCTCATTGCTTGACCAAGTCATCTGTCTTCTGCTCCCACCCCCCGCCACCCCCCAGGGCTCCTGGGTCACAGACCTTTAGACCTAGACTGGAGTCTGCTCCATTGGCTTCCCTGGTTCTCAGACCTTGAGACTCAAACTCAATTACACCGCTAGCTTTTCCTGGTCTCCCACTTCTGCAGGTGGCAGATGGTGGGATTTCTCAAACTCCATGATTTCGTGAGCCAATTCCTTGTAATAAATACCAGATACACACACACACACACACACACACACACACACACACACACACACACACACACACACACACAGAGTTGGTTCTGTTTCTCTGAAGAATCCCGACTAATATAAGACCCCAGGCATCCACAGAGCAAAAATTATTACTCATCCTTCAATGAGGTACTCTAAGGTACCTGCCAGCTGCAGTATTTTGCTCCCAGGTTAAATCCAGTGAGAAAGCCAAGGGCCGGAGGAGACCTGGGAGGGATAGCCAAGTCAAGCATGAAACCAAGCCTCCCATTACAGGCTGATCTGTCCCACTGAGTAGAACTCCAGCAAGACTTAAGAGAGGCATCCTTTGTCTTCCAGGCAGTCCCTGGGATCCGTAGCCTCGAGTACCATCCCACCCGAGTGAGTCCTGGATACCTGCTCGGCACAGCAGTGTAGACTCCGGGCAATCCTACCTCTGTTCAGGGCCTTTGCTCCTGCTGCCTGAGCAGGGCCAATGCTCCCTCATTCCTCCACCCCAAGCAGAAAATCTCCTGACTACTCAGAATAAAGGGATCCACAGACATCTCCGGAAAGGGGGTGCTGCAGAACACTGCCAAGGGCCACGAGATCTCCACCCCCTGCCTCAGTTTCCCCATGCATATAATGGGATCCTCAAGGCACTGTGGATACAAATGCACAAACCCAATAGTGATGCTGCAGGAGAAGAGGTATGGGAGAGGACATGGGAGTTCTACCTGGTAGGTCATATGAGGACTATTGACTGGGCCCGCGCCAGACCTCAGATGGAGATTCGGGATCCCAGGGCCTCAGTGTGGCTGTGTGGCCCTTGAAAGAAGAGGAAGCAAAGCAGGGTGTCAGGCTTGGGGTAAGAGTAGCAAAAGTTCCTCCTGAGCCCGAGAGCCTTCAGTCCTCCCCCTGGGACTTGAATCTCCCTGGTTTCACTACTGGTAGTGGAAGTAGGTAGGGGCCTTAGATGTGGGACCAGGAGCAGGATCAGGGCCTCAGGGGAGGGAGGAGATGAGAAGGTCCAGACGTGAATGTCTAAGAGGAGAAGAGAAGAGGAAGAGAAGAGGAAGAGGAAGAAGTGGAGATGGGAAAGGAGGGAGTGGGGGGAGGGGTGGGAGCTACGTTCCTGCCCTCTCTCTGGCTGGGGGTAGGAAGGCGCAGCCTCTGGGTGCCGTCAGATACTGGAGCCCCAGCTAACTGCTCTCTGTCCAGGAAGAAAAGAATCCATGGGCCTAGCCCTGGCCAGGGGACTGTCAAATGTCCTTCTGTCGCCTATGCCCCTGTGAGACTTCTCTGCCTAGTGCCCTCTGCCCCCTGGTCTCCTTGGCTACAGAGGCTGTCTCCCACAGGCCTCGGGTTACTTACGGAGAACCCCACCGCACCCCCAGAGCTGCCAGGCAGCAGGGCCTCGGGATCTCCCAGATTCCTGAGATGGGGAAGCTCAGCAAGCCTTCTGTGGTAAGCTAAATGATGTGTGTTTGAAGCCACTAAGCTGATGGCACTTTGTTCCAGTGGGAGCAGGAAACACACATTCCCCCAGGGGAGCAATGTTCTTCCTCTCGAGGTGCCTGGAGGCCACTCCCTCTGATCTGCCCTAAGGCTCCTTGTTCCTGGCAGCCAGGCTCCCTTTTGGCCTGGGGAAGAGTGGGCACTGCCCTCCTCTCTCCACTCTGACCCAGCAGAGCCCCAGACCTTGGCAAACTGGCCAGATCCTGCCTGCTGGTCCACAGCTGCCTTGCCAATGGGACACCCGGCTGGACTTGAGGTGGTGGCGGGGGTCAGAGATGAAATCAAGCTGCCTGGAAACCAGGGTCTCCTGATGAGGATGTTGGTTTAAAGACGGGTAAGACAGTGTTCAGCTTCCAAACCTTGGAATACCTTGGAATTTCCTGTAGACAGCAGGAGAGAATCTCTGTCCCATGGCGCAGGACAGGCCAATAGGTTAGAATCATTTGGCCTTCTAGAGGAGAGTAAGGCTGCAATGAAGGACCAGTGAAGGAGTGGGGTGTTGTGCCTTCCTTTCCAGGATCTCCCTCCGGGGTTGACTGGTTGCATTCTGGACAAGCAGAGGCTGGACAAGAGTTCCCTCAGGTCCACCTCCTGGAACTTCCCCTGCTCTGCTTCCCAAGCTCGCTCTCTCTCTTTTTTTTTTTTTTTAATTTTGTTTTTTCAGTGTTCCAAGATTCATTGTTCATGCACCACACCCAGTGCTCCATGCAATATGTGCCCTCTTCACTACTCACCACCAGGCTCACCCAGCCCCCCATCCCCCTCCCCTCCAAAACTCTCTGTTTCTCAGAGTCCACAGTCTCTCATGGTTCATCTGCCCCTCTGATTTCCCCCATTCACCCTTCCTTTCCATCTCCCAATGTCCTCCATGTTTTTCCTTATGCTCCATACCTAAGTAAAACCATATGCTAATTGACTCTTCTCTGCTTGATTTATTTCACTCAGCATAATCTCTTCCATGTTGATACTGTTATGCCCAGATTTTGAAATCCCCGAAGACCACCAGGGAGCCGAGTCAGATGCAAAAGCAAAAGAGCCTTTATTTGAGCTAGCTCAAGCTCAGTCACCCACACTCGCTGACGCAGCAGCGTGATGTAGAGAAAGAGAGCAAGTTTCGAAAAGCACAGCAGTTTTATAGGGGCCAGTGGCCAATGAGATTGTAACACACACAGAAAGTTGCATAGTCATGTTAGGCCACACACAGATGGCCAATTGAATTACAATTTACCCTATGGTAGCTGTTTGAGCAGCCTATCACTCTGGTCAGAATTGGCATGCAAATTTGGCGGGCAAAAGGCGGGGTTTACATTCTTTGGCGGTTAGGGGTTCCACATTCCTATTGGCTAACTCTAACTCAAAGGCGGGCTGGGCAATATTCTGACATGGGGGTTATACACAAGATGGCGGGTGTAGCACAAAACGGAGTTAGCCTTGTTCTGCTCTTTCAGATACATGTTCTTCATCCATGTTGATACATCCTTTCTGATGGAGGCATAAGATTCTATTGTACATATGGACCATATCGTCTTTATCCATTCTTTGTTGAAGGGCATCTTGGCTCTTTCTGGTTTGGTGATAGTGGCCATTGCTGCTATGAACATTGGGGTACATGTGGCCCTTCTTTGCACTACATCTGTATCTTTGAGGTAAATACCCAGTGGTGCAATTGCAGAGTCATAGGGTAGCTCTATTTTTAATTTCTTAAGGAATCTCCACACTGTTTTCCAAAGTGGCTGCACCAACTTGCATTCCCACCAACAGTGGAAGAGGGGTCCCCTTTCTCCACATCCTCTCCAACATTTGTTGTTTACTGTCTTGTTGATTTTGGCCATTCCAACTGATGTAAGGTGGTATCTCAATGTGGTTTTGATTTGAACATAGGCATTAACCTCATTGACATCGGCCACAGCAACATCTTTCAGGTCATGTCTCCAAAGCAAAGAAAGCAAAAGCGAAATTGAACTTTTGGGACTTCATCAAGATAAAAAGCTTCTGCACAGTAAAGGGAACAGTGAAGAAAACAAACAGGCAACCCACAGAATGGGAGAAGATATTCTCAAATGGTACTACAGACAAAGATCTGATAGCTAAGATCTATAAATAACTCCTCAAACTCAACACTCAAAAAAGAGATAATCACGTCAAAAAATTGGCAGAAGACATGAACAGACACTTCTCCAAAGAAGATATACAAATGGCTAACAGACACATGAAAAAATGTTCGTCATCATTAGCCATCAGGGAGGTTCAAATCAAAACCGAGCTCTCCTCTGCCCTTTGAGCTGAGCCCAACCTCCTAGAACCCCCAGTGCTGCCTCCTCCTGGATGCCATGAGTACTAAAATGGCCACCTCTGCTCCAGACCCCCAATTCACTGCTGTCCTTGACTACCTTTCTCCCTAGAGAGCATGACCAGGGGCTGTTACTGCACCCCGGCGGGGGTCAGTGCCTGGAAGTAGGGGCAGGCAACCCCGCCTTTATTTTTTCTTTGCCTATTGGCACTCCCACCCTCATTTTATCCTGTTCCCCCCATTTCCTTTAGAAATTCTCCACTTTTCTCCATTTTCACACAGCTTTTTAAATGGGTTTGCTCTGTACCTTAATGCAAGGAGCGTTGCTGTTTGGGAATGGCCCTTTTGGGGTCCTTGTGTACTTCTGGGAGAGCACCTTGGACTGGGAACTTGGCTTTTGCTATAGCAGGAAATTTCCCAACTACAGTTCAGTTAGCACAGAGGTGGCACCCCCAAGGAAGCACCCCCAAGGGGTCAATGTGTATGCAAATGAGCTTGGAAACCGCCTGCCAGATTGGTGCCTCTCCATCCCCAGGTCCTGCCTGGAGAGGAGCTCTCGCTGGAGCTGGACCAGGGTGCTCTTCCAGCTGCCTTCCTTCCTTCAGTGTCTGATCGATTTCCCTCTCTTGTAATCCCCTTTAGTGCCATCTGAGTCCCCTTCCATGCTCCCTGTGGTTTCCTTCCGGGCTTACCTCTTCTGGCCTCCTTTTCTTAGTTGCCAAATTCTCCCATCTTGGGGTTCCTACCCCCAATGAAATAGATCTGTCCCAGTGTTTAAGGAACAGGGGAGCTCACTCAGAGAAGCAGCCCGCTGTGGACAGCACCCCTTGACCTGGGCATTTCCAACTCACTCTGCGGAGATCACGGGGTATATGGCAATGAGCGCTCCCTGGTCTGGGTGGCCAGGAGACCATCACTCTTCCTTAATGAGCCCACAGCCTGTCCTGGTCTGACGCTCTTCTAGCGCCTCACTCATTTCCAGGGGGACGGCTCACAGGGATGCTCTGAGAATGTTAGACATGGGGGGTGGGAGCCATCTCCTCTTCAGATGTGGACAGGGGTGGGGGTGGGGGAGTTTCTGGGCACCTCCAGGCCTTTTAGGCTTAGGAATGAATGATTGCAACCTGTTTTCCCACCCAACTCCCCTGGTCAATGGCTATTTCAAAAGGGGAGAGGTTGAAAGTGATAAATCCTATATCTGGTTGGTGATGAGGAAAAATGGGTCCTCTCACACATCACAGGAGGAAACATCTTTCAGTCTGTTTTGGAAAACAATTTGACAATGTCTCAAAACATTAGAATATATCTATTAGGCCTTACAATCTCATTCCTGGATATCTAATCTGAAGAAATAATAACTAAGATCACATACAAGGATGTTATTGCAAAAATCCTGATGCTCCTCAATAATGAGGGGGTACACTGTAGTTTCCCTTCCCCATGGATTAGCACTCTTGGGGTTGGTAGGATTAGGGCATGGGGATTAGGGTTCTGGTGAGGACCTTAATGTTAGAATTGGAATTAGGGCTTTAAATTTAAGATCTAAGGTCAGGACTTGGGTTGGTCCTTTAAGGTTAAAGTGATACTCAGGATTAGGGTCTTAAAAGGTCTAGGGATCAACCTAGATCCCTATTAACTGATTGATGCAGGTCTCTTAGATATGTTAAGAGGCAGAGAATGTATATCTTATAACCCCATTTTTGTAAAACAGGTGGTGACCAACTTTTTCTGTGTGCCATTTATGTGTATACATATACATTCATTTGATAATGTTGTTAACATTGGATAAATGCAGGGGGGAAAGAGAGGGGAAAATTTTTTTTTGAAAGCGGCATTATAAAGGAAGGTGTACCTACCTCTTTTGACTCCACTGACTTCACAGGGAAATAACCACAGGTCCCCAGGCTTCCCTCTTTTGCTTCCCTCATCTACCTTTCAATATCCACCCACTTGTCTGTGGACACCTTGGTTTATAATATGTGGGGTACAAATGATAGCCACATCCTTCAGGAAAGATCCAGGCCCTGCCTCTCAGGGCCACAAGAGACAAACCAGAATACAGTCCAAAATGCAGCATCTTAGGTAATAAACCTAAGGCCTCTGCGAGAGAGTCTCACCTGCAGAAGCCAGAGCATTGTGTTTCTCCAAGAGACCATTCAGAAGTGACAGCAGGGGGGATCCCCTACCTCAGGTCAGCACCTGCCACTCCAGGAACCTGGGATCTTTCAAGCTGTGCTAGACACTCCCCTTTGCACATAAGCCATGTGGCATTTGGCATGTCCTCTGAATCATTCATTATATCTGGAGGCCCTGAGCTGAGGGCCAGCCTGTTGTGTATCTATTTGATCACTGCTATGGGAAGGACCAAGAGTTCTGCACACAGCCAACTCTCCCAGTCCCCTGGTATGGCCACCCCTGATGCTCAGCATCGGTTGTAGTAAACAAATGCAGTAAGGGTCTGACTGTGCTTGTCACATGTCTGTCATTCCACAATGAACAGCTGAAGAGATGCTGCTACGGGACCTCCCCCTCCTTAATACCCCTGAAAGGCACTTGGGGGAGCATTTCTTTCTCTAACACTAAGCTCTCCTCTTGCAGATCTATCTCTGTCCAATCTAGAACAATGCAGCCCTCCTCTGGCACTGCCTTCACAGAGCCCTCTATTCTTGGGTTGGTGGCACACCTTGCCTCTGCCTCCCCCTTCCTCTTTCAGGAAGAGGACTTTTCTCTGATTCGGGTCTCAGGTACCTTGTTCTCTTTTATTTTGAACTGCTGAAGCTCTGCCCTGTGGCTCTTATCCTCAAGCAGGAAACTAAGTTTGATCAATAAAGCTAGCAGTGGAGAAGATGAGTGACTGGGAGTGGGACGATGGGATAAGAAGATAAGGGAAATCTGGGGGAAGGACAGAAGCAAGAGAGGAGGAGGAGGGTGTATGGGGGACCACAGATTGACATCTCTCCTCAACGTGGTCCCATAAACTGATCTGAGCACCTATGGAGAAGCCGATGGTGTTACTGAAAAGAGGTTTTATGATGCTCTGAACATAAATGCAGATGCTCCCATGTCATGACACAGAGAGTAGATCTGGGAGGAGGACGTGGTGCTTCCCCTGGGCTCTACATGAAGGCCAGCACCCCTGTTGGCACCTTGAGGAATGAGAAGTTGAGAAGCACCTGGTCAGCCTCAGCCACTACATGAGCATTCCCATGACACCCAAGGGGAATGGGAGGACTTTCTAAGGGAGTGTAGGGCTTCAGATGTGGCCAGCAGAAGGGGAAGAAATCATAAGGAATAAAATGTACTGAACACAAGTATAAGACACATACTACAATTAGCACTTTAGATGATTATCTTATTTAAGTATCAAAATGACCCTACATGGAATGTAATATTGCACTACAAGCACAGAGTAAAGCCTAGACACTCAGATTTGAGGGTTAGCTCATATGCAGATGAGTCATGATGTCATGGTCCTCAAGTTTGCTCTGGATCTTAGCTCCATCATCTATAAAAGACAAAAAATAATAATGACCACATGAGGAATAAAAAGGGTAATAATGTCAAAACACTTGACATCATGGAAGACTTATATGAGCATTCTGTAACTCTCACTTAGGATTATACCCATTTTGTCTGTAAGGAAACAGGATTAGTAACTTACCCAACACACATGAGTCCACATTTGAATGTCTGACTATGACCCCAGAACCCAAAATCTTATCCATGGGAAAGTACTTGCCCAAAGACTCAAAACTTATAGTGTCTTCAGATAACCATGCCCTAATATCAAGGTGGTAAGGGGATATATGTATCAATCTAAAAACTTTATGCCTCTCTATATTATCTTTCAAAAGTAAGGGCTAAAAAAGTCATTGAAGATACAAAATAATGAAGAAAGCTTACTCCCACACAGCCTCACTAAAGGAACTGTTGAAGAATAATTTCAGCATTTCTTTCTCTAACACTAAGCATCTCTAGGTAAACCTAGAGAAGAGAACAGGAATACAGGAAAAAATCCCCAAAATGTTTATGTAATATAAGTAGTTTCTTTACCCATTTAAAAAACAGATTTTAGGTAACAATTAAAATTCATGGGAATAGTTGATGGGTATTGGGATTGTGATGGGACTCTGCTAGGACCCTTGAGAAGAGGATACAAGTATGGAATAAATGAGACTTTTGTCAGAAAATTTACAATTAAACTGATTTGGGGATGGGACTTCCAGAATGGCAGAGCGAGGTGGTCAGCAAAGCCTCTCCTCAAAAGGCAATGTTAGAGACACCAACACCATAACAAGATGATATCAACTTACGATTTCCTGCTTCTCCCTTCTAATGCAACAAAATATCTCAGAAATTACTCTACAGACAACAGAAAAAAGATACTCTAAAGGCTAGAAAAATAGAAGTGAACCGACTAGGAACCCCGTGATTTGAGGAGTGATATGTGGTGAGTTCCGTGTGTGTGTGTGTGTGTGTGTGTGTTTAATCTCTCATATATATCCAGGACTTAGTGTCAGAGAGATTTGGAACCTGGAACTATCAATGGTGTATACAAAACAACAACAATAATAAAATCCTGCTTTCAGTGGCCAAAGGACAAGAAAGGAGAAGCCCAACAGAGACTGAGTTAGGAGATTGAACCCTCACTCCACAACTGAGTCATCAGCAAGCAGCCCCATCTGCCCATGGCAGGAGCAGCAGAAAATCCCTGGGTCTCCCTGCCCTTTACTAGTGGTATAAGGAGACCCAAGAGAAATGGCCTCTGACCAAACCTCTCTCTTCAACAGAAAGTGGACCAAGGACACCAGACAACTCAGTGAACACTCTCTGTCCCCATAGACAACACCAGCAGGAATTGAGCAGGAGTCCCTGGAGCCCCAGAAGAATGAAGCAGATCAGAATAGCATTGCAAGACTCTGAAAGCTACACTATCAAGCTCATAAAAAATGGGTCAAAATCTAAAGGCTAATCCTAAACAGCAAAACTACCTGCTAAATAGAAGATTAAAATAGTGTAAAGAATCTCAACATCATAACAAAAACATCGAGGCCACAACAGAAAAGTTGTCCCTCATACCAAGAACCAGTGAAACCGCAATTTAGATAAGAAAAGACTTTGGCTGACACCAATGCCAAGACAAGTAATACAGATTGTTGGGCAAGGATTTTGTTTTTGTATTTTTTTTAAGTTTTTATTTATTTGAGAGAGAGAGAGTGCACAAGCAGGGGGAACAGCAGAGGAAGAGGGAGAAACAGGGTGCAGGGAGCCGGAAGCTGGGCCCAATCTAAGGATCCCAGGATTATGACCTGAGCTAAAGGCAGACTTTCAACAAACTGAGGCACTCAGGAACCTCAACAGACAAGGACTTTAAAGCAGTCATCATAAATATGCTTCAATAATCAATTACAAATTCTCCTTTGAAACAAATAAAAAATTAAAATTAAATTTTAAGCAATGAAATAGAAGTTATCCACAAAGAACAAAATGGGAAAAAAGAACCAAGTGGAAATTGTACAGCTGAAATACAAAAATTTTAAAACTTGCTAGACAGACTTAATAGTACGTGAAGATGACAGAGAACAGGATCAATGAACATGAAAACAAATCAGAATTTACCCAGTCTGAACAAAGAGAACATAGTTGACCAAAACAAACAAAGGAACAACCCTCAGGAACTTAAGAGACACTAGAAAAAAGAGGTCTAGCAATCATAGAACTCAGGAGACCCCCAAAAGTAGGAGAGGACAAAGTGTATTGGAAGAAATAATGTCTGAAAAGCCCATTGGCAAATCTGGCAAAAGACATGAACCTACAGATTCAAGAAGCTGAGCAAATCCCAAAAAGGATAAAAGAAAAATCCATGCCAAGACACAGCATAATTAAACTTCTAAAAGCTAACTAACTCATGAAAACTAACAAGGAAACAATTTTAAAACAACCAGAGAAAAGCAAGATATTGCATAGAAAAGAGCACCAATTTGAATGATGACAGATTTCTCATCTGAAACAATGGAGGCCAAAAAGAACTGGCACATTTTTCAAGTGCTGAAAGCAAAATACTGTCAGTTTTGAATCCCATGTCCTTCCTTTAGGAATGAATGGTAAATAACAATGGTATTCTAAGACAAAGGAAAACTAATAAGAGAATTTATTGTTAACAGACAGGAAGATCTCCAAATAGAAAGAAAGCAGTAACACAGGGAGGTTGAGACCTTCAGAAAAGAAATAGATTGGGTAAAAATAGAAGTGAATGTAATACACAATCCTTTACCTCATGAGTTTCCTTAATCACGTTTTATGGTCAAAGCAAAAGTTGTAGCATCATCTGATCTGGTGCTCAATGTATATAGTAAAATACTTATATTTTAAAAGTGGGGAGGATAAAGGTAAGAAAGTTTCTACATTTCACTTAAAATGGTAAGACATCAACACCAGTAGGCTGTGGTTACATGTGTGTAAGATTGAACCGAACAACTACTAAGAAAACTACAGAAAAAGTGATGTGCTGAAGAACATTATAAATAAATCAAAATTGAACTCTAAATCCTCAGGTAACTCACAGGATGGAGGGGGAAAAAATAGAAGAATGTAGACAATGAGCAGAAAACAAACATGAAAATGACAGAAGCATGCCCTAATATACCAATAATTACTTTAAATGCCTATGGTCTGAATACACAAATTGAAAGAGCTTGGCAGACCTACATATATGCTGCCTGCAAAAACTCACTTCAAACAGAATGATATGCATAGGCTGGAAAGTAAAAGAACAAAGCACACAAACATTTTTTTCATCAGGAAAGGCTGTATTAATGTGATAAAGTAGACTTTGGTGCAAAGAAAGTTAGTAGGGACAAAGAAGTACATTACATAATAAAAGGATCCATCCACTAAGAAGATAGAATAATTCTAAATGTGTATGTGCTAAACCATAAAGCTTCAAAGTACATGAAACAAAAATCTGAAAGTTGTAAGAAGAAATAGACAAATTCACAAGTATAGTTGGGGGCTTCAGTCCTCATTTATCAATTGATAAAATTAACAAGGAAATCAGCAAAGTAGAAGAATTCAGCAATGCTATCAACAAAAAGAATTTGATTGACATTTATAGAACACTTCCAAGACACTAAAATACACACTCTTTTCTGACATCCATAGAATATTTATCAAGAAAACCCTTATTTGCAGTCCTAAAACAAGCCTTAACAAATTTAAAAGGGTAAAACTGACCATATTAGACTAAAACGAGAAATCGAATACAGAATGACAATAAAAAAAAATCTCCTAATATTTGGAAATCAGACAACATATTTATAAATAATGCATGAGTCAAAAAGGGAATCCCAAGAGATCTGGCAAGATGGTGGAGGTATAGGACGCATAGAAAGCACCGGGTCCGAGAAGTCCAGCTAAAGAAGCAGAAAACCACTCTAAAAGCCGGCAAACACAACAGGAGAGAGAAGAGAATAAGAACAGCAATTCTAGGAGCAGAAAATCGACCACTTTCAGAAAGGTAGGACGTGTGGAAAAAGTGAATCTAAAGCGACGGGAACAGAGACCCCGGGGGAGGGGCCGGCTCCCAGCAGCCTCAGAGCCGCGGAGCACAAAATCCGGAACTTCTAGTCCGCTCCGCTGAGGGACATCGCTCCGGAGGCCAACTGGGGGTTCAGCCCTCGTGGGAACAGTGTGGTTTCGGGACCCGTGGGGTCACTGAGGGACCAGGGGAGCCCGAGTGTGGCAGAGCTCCCAGGTATCAGGGCGGAGAAGCCGGCGGCAGAGAAGGAGCCGAGCAACCGCATAGGCCTACCTTGGACTATAGGAACCGAGACATATAGATCATATAGGGCTGCCGCTCTTCAAGTGGCGACCCCACGGGAGGCAGCTCCGGAGACACCCCCTCGTTCCTCCTCCGGGAGGAGTGGTGTGAGAGCACGCAGCAGGAATCTGCTGGTCTGGGGACTCCAGACTTTGGGGCCACGCGTGCCACAGATAGAGGCGCTCCGCCACGGGCCAGCTGAGCACAGAGCGCCGTCCGCAGACAAGGGAGACGGGAGTGATAACGGCCTTCCTCTAAGGGCCTGTGGAGGATCGTGGCGCCCAGCACTCGGCTCCTCTGGGCCAGAGACTGGGAGGCCGCCATTTTCATTCCTGGCCTCCAGGGCGGTACAGAAAGCGCTCAGGGAACAAAGACTACGAGAGCGAACCTGAGCCAAGTGCTCGGCCCATCCCCTGGCAAGGGCGGTGCAATTCCGCCTCGAGCAAAGACATTTGAGAACCACGGCAACGGGCCCCTCCCCCAGAAGATCAGCGAGAATATCCAGCCAAGACCTAGTTAATCAATCAGGGAAAACTGCAGAACTCCAGAGAATCTTTCTCTCTCACCCATCTACTCTTACCTTGACAAAATGACGAGGTGGAAAAACTCACCGCAAAAAAAAGAAGAGGCAGTACCGATGGCGAGAGACCTAGTCAATGCGGACATTAGTAATATGTCGGAAATAGAGTTCAAAATGACAGTTATCAAGTTGCTAGCAGGGTTTGAAAAAAGCATAGAAGATACTAGAGAATCTCTTTCGGGAGAAATAAAAGCCCTTTCTAAAGAAATAAAATCTAACCAAGTCAAAGTTTAAAAAGCTATTAATGAGGTACAATTAAAAACAGAGGCTCTCACTGCTAGAATAAATGAGACTGAAGAAAGAATCAGCAATATAGAAGACCAAATGACGGAGAATAAAGAAGCTGAGAAAAAGAGAGACATACAACTACTGG
>CM053607.1:124379304-124453465 GCA_028646535.1 Procyon lotor | reverse complement strand
TGGTTCTGGGGCGCCTGGGTGGCTCAGTCATTAAGCATCTGCCTTCAGCTCAGGTAATGGTCCCAGGGTCCTGAGATCAAGCCCCGCATTGGGCTCCCTGCTCGGCAGGAAGCCTGCTTCTCCTGCTACCGTTCCCTTTGCTTGTGTTCCCTCTCGCTGTGTTTCTCTCTGTCAAATAAATAAAATCTTAATAAAAAAAAATAGTGGTTCTCCCAATCCATGAACATGGAATGACTTTCCATTTCTTTGTTCATCTTCAATCTTTCATCAGTGTGTTATATTTTTCAGACTACATGTCTTTAACCTCTTTGGTTAAGCTTATTCCTAGGTGTCTTACTATTTTTAGTGCAATTGTAAATGGGATTGCTTTCTTAATTTCTCTTTCTGGTTCTTCATTGTTGGTGTATAGAATGCAGTGGATTTCTGTACATTGATTTTGTATCTTGTGACCTTACTGAATTGATTTATTAGCTCTAGTAGTTTTGTTTTTTGTTTGTTTGTTTGTTTTTGGTAGAATCCTCAGGGTTTTCTATATATAACATCAGGTCATCTGCAAATAGTGAAAGTTTTACTTCTTCCTTATCAATTTGGATGCCTTTTATTCCTTTCTCTTGTCTGATTGCTGTACTTAGGACTTCCACTGCTATGTTGAACAACAGTCAGTGCTGAGAATAGATATTGTTGTCTTATTCCTGACCTGAGAGGAAGTATTCTCCCATGTGTCTCTTTTTGTGTGGTGTCTTTATCTGGTTTTGGAATCAGGGTAATGCTAGCCTCATAGAATGAATTTGGAGGTTTTCCTTCCTCTTCTATGTTTTGGAAAACAATAAGAAGAATAGGAATCAACTCTTTTTTAAATGTTTGGTAGAATTCATCTGTGAAACCATCTGGTCCTGGACTTTCGTTTACAGGAAGTTTTTTTATTACTGTTTCAGTCTCCTTGTTGGTAATCAGTCTAGTCAAATTTTCTATTTCTTCATGATTCAGTTCTGGTAGATGTTTTATGTTTCTAGGAATTTATCCATTTCTTCTAGGTTGTCCAGTTTGTGGGCACAGAATTTTTCATAATATTCTCTTAAAATCCTTTGTATTTCTATGGTGTTGGTTGTTATTTCTCCTCTTTCATTTGTGAGTTTTTTAGTTACTTTCTTTTCCTTTTCTTTCTTCTTTTTTTATGAGTCTGAATAGAAGTTTATTAATTTTGTTGATCTTTTCAGAGAACAAGCTCTTGGTTCCATCCATCTATTCTATTATTTAGTTTTTATGGAAATCATTTATTTCTGCTCTAATCTTTATCATTTCCCCTCTTCTGCTAGTTTTAGACTCCACTCGTTCTTTTTCTAGCCCCTTTAGGTGTATAGTTAGGTGTTTTGACATTTTTCTTGCTTCTTGAGGTAGGCTTGTATTGCCATTAACTTCCCTCTTAGAACTGCTTTTGCTGCATCCCAAAGGTTTTGGATTATTGTTTTCATTTTCATTTGTCTCCATGTATTTTTTTTAATTTCCTCTTTGATTTCTTCATTGAACCGTGTATTATTTAGTAGCATATTATTTAACTTTCATGTATTTGTTCTCTTTCTAGATTTTTTCTTGTGGTTGTTTTTCATTGCATCGTGGTCAGAAAAGATGCATGGTATAACTTTGGTCTTATTGAAATTGTTGAGACTTGTTTTGTGACTGATATGTGATCTATTCTGGAGAATGTTCCACGTGCACTTAAAAAGAGTGTGTATTCTACTGTTTTAGGATGGAATCTTCTGAACAAATCTATTAGATTGTTCTGATTTAGTGTGTCACTTAGAGACACTGTTTCTTTGTTGATTTTCTGTCTGGATGATCTGTCCAGCAATGTAAGCGAGGTGTTAAAGTCAACTACTATTAATGTGTCACTATCAATTAGGTGCTTTATGTCTGTTAGTAACTGTTTTATGTATTTGGGTGCTGCCATGTTGGGTGTATAAATATTAACAATTTTTATGTCTTTTCTTTGGATTGTCTCCTTAATGATTATCTAGTATCCTTCAATTTTGTCTTATATAAATATTTCTACCCTGGATTTCTTTTCACATCCATTTACATGATAAATTCTTCTCCATCCCTTCACTTTCAATTGCACGTGTTGTGAGGGTCTTAAGTGAGTTTCTTGTAGGCAGCATATAGAAAGGTCTTGTTTTGTTTTGTTTTTAATCCATTCTGTCACCCTATATCTTTTGATTGGTACATTTAGTCCATTTATATTAAAAGCAATTACTGGTAAGTATGTATTTATTGCCATTTTATTACTTGTTTTGTGTTTGTTTTTGTGGATTTTTCTGTTCTTCCTTCCCTTGCTGCCTTCTCTCACTCTAAGTTTGCTGCCTTTAATGATATACACGGACTCCTTTCTCTTCATTTTTTTGCATATATTACTGGTTTTTGATTTGTGGCTAACCACTAGGTATGTATACAACATCTTCTATATACAACAATCTTAAGCTGATGTTCACTTAAGTTTAATCACATTCTTTATTCCTTCCCTCCCCATGTTTTAGGTATATGGTATCATCATTTACTTCCTTTTATTCTGTGCATCCCTTGACTGATATCCTTATTTTTACTGCTTTTTTGCTTCCTATTTTTCTCTTACTTATAGCCTTTTCTTTTCATTTACAGAGTCTACTTTAACATTTTTTTGTAGGGCTGGTTTAGTGGACATGAAGTCTTTTAACTTTTCTTTGTCTAGGAAACTCTGTATCTCTCCTATTCTTTTTTTTTTTTTTAATCCCCCAAATATGTTTATTTTATTTTTTCAGTGTTACAAGATTCATTGTTCATGCACACACCCAGTGCTCCATGAAATACGTACCCTCCTCAATACCCACCACTAGGCTCACCCAACCCTCCACCCCTCCCCTCCAAAACCCTCAGTTTGTTGCTCAGAGTCCACAGTCTCTCATGGTTCATCTCCCCCTCTGATTCCCCCCATTCCCCCTTCCCTTCCTTCTCAAAATGTATCTCTTCTATTCTAAATGACAGCCTTGCTGAATAGAGTATTCTTGGCCTCAGATTTTTTCCTGTCAGCACTTTGAATATATTGTGATATATATAGATATATATATAGTCTAGCCTGTAAAGTTTCTTCTGAAAAATCCCCATACAGGGTTTCCTTTATATGTAACTATCTTTTCTATCTTTTCTCTTGTTGCTTTTATAATTCTTTCTCTATCCCTGCTTTTTAACACTTTAATTTCTATGTATCTTGGTGTGGACTTTCTTGGGTTCCTTTTGTTGGGAGATAGCTGTACTTCCTGGATTTGAATTTCTGTTTTCTTCCCCAAATTTGGGAAGTTTTCTGCTATTATTTCTAGAGGAAATACATTTCCTGCCCCCTTTTCTCTCTTCTTCTTCTTCTGGGATGTTTTTTACATTTGATGGAGTCACTGAGTTCCCTAAGTCTATTCTCAGTTTGCATAATTTTTTTCTCTCACCTGCTCAGCCTGATTACTTTCCACTACTCTGTCCTCCGGGCTGCTGACTCATTCTTCCACTTCTTCTAGCCAGCTGTTTATTCCATCTAGTGTATATTTAACTTCAATTATTGGGTTCCTCATATCTGGTTGGTTTTTTTTTTTTTTATCTCTTTGTTAAGGATCTCACTGATGTGCTCTGCTCTTTCTCAAGTCCATTGAGTATCTTTATGATCATTACCTTAAATTCCCTATCAGGCATATTACCTTTCTCTGTTTGGCTTAGATTTCTTGCTATGATTTTATCCTGTTTTTTCATTTGGGACAAATTCCTCTGTCTCTTCACTTTGCCTAATGCTCTGTCTGTTTCTGTGTGTTAGGAAAGTCAGCTACCTCTTTGCTCTTCAAAGTAGTAAGCAGGGCATGTACTTTGAATACGATGGTGCTGGTCCTCTTCCACAGGGAATGTGCAGCCACTGCAGAGACTGAGGCAGGCCAGGTTCAGTCCACAGAGCATGAGTGGGCAAGGGGTGCAATTTTAACAAGATGCAAATGTCCTTTCTGGGAGGTGATCAGCCACCACACAGTGACTGAGGATCCACAAAGGGAGCAATAGGGAGACAGTGTTGGCAAGATATACATGGTCTTCTGGGGGTGGGGACTGACAGCACCAGGACTCAGGCAGGCCCAACTATGTGGGGGAAGTGGGGCTTGGTGTAAACAAGATAGGTAAGTGATGGTGACCAAAGGTGGCCATGTGTTTATGCTGGGGTGTAAGGGACAGAAATTATACTTGTCAGCTCCTTTGTTCCTGGAGAAGTCCTTCAGTGAACTCTGAGATTAATAAATTACTCTCCCTCCTGTTTGCCCCACACATTTTTCAAACCCACTCCTTCTATGCTGTGTCTCTGCAAGCTGTTGTTCTATCTCTTTAAGGGCAGGGACTCAGCTTTTTATCATCCTCTGGGCTCTCCCAGAGTGAGCTTACTGATTTTTAATGTTCTAGGCCTAAGTCCCTTTGGTTTTAAGAAATTGCAAAATTTGGTTTCCATGTACTTTTAAATTTCTTCTCTAATTTCCTGGTTAGTCCATTTATTCTTTTATATGGTGTCCTTTAACCTTCACGTATTTATGGCCTTTCCAAATTTTTTCTTGTGGTTGACTGTAAGTTTCATAGCAATGTGGTTGGAAAAGATGCATCATAAGATTTCCATCTTTTTGTACTTGTTGAGGCCTGATTTGTGACCCAGTATGTGATCTGTTTTAGAGAATGCCCTATGTTTTGGAAAATGCCCCAAAACACACTGGAAAAAATGTGTATTCTGCTGCTTTGTGATGAAGTGTTCTGAATATATCCATTAAGTCTCTCTGGTCCAGTGTATCATTCAAAGCCACTCTTTCGTTGTTGGTTTTCTGCTTTGAAAATTTTTTCATTACTACAAGTGGGGTGATAAATTTCCCTACTAATATTGCATTATTGTCAAAGAGTTCCTTGGTATTTGTTATTAATTGTTTTATATACTTGTGTGCTCCCAGGTTAGGGGCATGAATATTTGTAATTGTTAGATCTTCTTGTTGGATTGTCCCCTTTATTATGATAAAGTGCCCTTCTTCAATTCTTATTGCAGTCCTTGGTTTAAAATCTAGTTTGTCTGATATAAGTATGGTTACTCTGGCTTTCTTTTGACACCCATTACCATGATAGATGGTTCTCCATCCCCTCACTTTCAATCTGTTGGTATCTTTAGGTCTAAAATGAGTCTCTGGTGGGCAGCATATATTCTTTTTTTTTAATTGATTATGATACCCTATATCTTTTGACTGTAGTGTTTAATCCACTTACATTTAGAGTGGTTATTGAAAAATATGAATTTAGTACCATTGTATTACCTATAAATTCACTGTTCCTGTAGATTGTCTCTGGTCCTTTCTGGTCTTTGTCACTTTTGGTCTTTCTCCCCCACTCAAATGGCCCCCTTTAATATTTCTTGCAGGGCTGGTTTAGTGGTCATGAACTCCTTGAATTTTTGTCTAGGAACTTCTTTATTTATCCTTCTGTCCTGAATAAAAGGATAGAGTATTCTTGGTTGCTTATTTTTCCTCGTCAGTACATTGAATATACCATGTCACTTCTATCTGGCCTGCCAAGTGTCTGTGGAAAGACCTGCTGCTAATCTTATTTGTCTTCCCTTGTGATTTAGGGATTTCTTTTGTCTTGCTGCTTTTAGAACTTTTTCCTTATCTCTATATTTTGCAAATTTTATTATGATATGTCTTCATATTGGCCTGCTTTTGTTGATGGGATTTCTCTGTGCCTCTCAGGTCTGGATGTTTGTTTCCTTCCCAAGATAAGGGAGGTTTTTAGCTATAATTTCCTCAAATAAACCTTCTGCCCCCTTTCCCCTCTCTTCTCCTTCTGGGACTCCTGTGATAGGAATGTTATGCTTTATGGAGTTGCTGAGTTCCATAAGTCTACATTTGTGATCCGACATTTTTCCTCTTCTTTTAAGCTTCATTATTTTCCAAATTTTATTTTCTGTATCACTTATTCATTTCTGCTTCTTCCATCCATTTATCATTACATCCAGCTGTTTCACATCTCAGTTACATTTTTTATTTTGGCCTGAGTAATTTCTAGGTCTTTTATCTCTGCGTTAAGTGACTTCCTTGTCGCTACACTTTTCTCAAACCCAACTAATATCTTTATGATTGTTGTTTTAAAATCTGGATCAGGCATATTACTTTTATCTGTTTCAACTAGATCCCTGGCCTTGACCATTTCTTGTTCTTTCTTTTGGGATGAATCACTCCATCTTAGCATTTTGTCTAGGTTTCTGTTCTCTTCTCTGTGTTAAGAAAGCCTGTTATATTTGCTGCTCCAGAGAATAATAGTTTTTTAAGGAGAGGTCATATACTGTCCAGGGTCTGGTTCTGCAGGAAGTGTTTCTGATGTATGCTGTGCGCACTCTGCTGTTGTGTTTTGGCTGCTCTTTCCCTCAGGTCAGCCCTTGGCAGAGTTTCTCCTTGCCTGCAGTAGGGAGCTTAAGGACCTTGTCCAGAGTGTGATGAGTTTTAACTAAGTGTGTTCTGGTCTGCTTGTTAATAGAGATCTGATGCTATTTCTACTAAAGCTAAAGCTTTATAGCACTCTATGGTCAGTAGAGTTGGTGCATGCGGAGGGTTTGTACTGGTCTTCTCGGGGAGGGGCCCCCTGCTCTGGTTCCCAGGCAAACTTATCCTAGTAAAGAAGCACCTGCTGAATGCAGGGGGACATGGCTTTGTGTAAGAGGCTTAGGCCTCCATTGTTGGTGCTGTGCTGCTCATTGAAGTCAGTCCACGCTGATGGGTGGGGGAGAAAAAAATGGTACCAGCCTTCTCCTTGTCCCCAGAGAGAAGAGTTTGCTCCTGCTGATGTCCAGAAGCCCTAATAGAAGAGCAAACAATCTCCCCTCATATGTCCCAGGCATCCCACAGATCCCTGCCTTCACCAGGTGAGTTTAAAAGCTCTAAATTTTAAGAAGCTGGTGTGGCACAGACCTACACTGGTCCTCTGGGAGAAAGTCTTGCCACTCTGGGGTCAGTGCAGTTCTGTCCTAGAAGGGCATTGTACCAATACACAGGAGCTTGGAGTTTCGAGTAAAGCACAGCAAAAAAGAAACGTCCAGGTTAGCTACCCTGAGCAGGCATCTCTGCCCCAGTGCTAAGGGGTGGGAGAGTGCAATGGCACCTGCCAGTTCTTTTGTCCCCTCAGAGGCAATGGTACCTCTCCCAGATGCACTCCAAGAACAGGGAACTGTATCTCCCAGTGTGTCCCAGGGGATCCCCAGGTCACACTGTCTGTTTCCGGGTCTCTACCCTCCTTTTCCACAGAAGCACTGTAGTGCCCACCAGATTCAACACCAGAGTGTGGAACTCTAAAACCAGTCTTTGAGCTCTGCTGATTGTAAAAACTCATGATAATCATTCCCTCTCCTTTTCCCAGTCAGTGGCATTAGGAAATTATTTTCTTTGTGTGTCTCTATGCACTCCCCTCTCTCCTCTCCTCTCCTCTCCTCTCTCACTTCTCTCCATGATCAGGGCTCCCTCCCCTCCACAGCACCCACAGTCCTTTTCTTCCCCAAATCATGTCTCCACACCTCCTACCTTCTCTCCCTCTCTAGTAGTGCAGTTTGTTCTGTCAACCCTCAGATAAGTTTCTTGGGTGTTCAGAATTATTTTATTGTTATCCAGCTGTGTTCCAGGGATGACGGAAGCATTGGGTCCTCCTACTACTCTGCCATCTTAGCTCTTCTCATGAAGAAACTCATTTATAAATGTTTATAGCAGCTTTATTCCTGATAACCTTAAACTGGAAACTACCCAAAGATTTTTCAGTGGTTGAATAGTTAAACTGTGATATATCCATAAAATGGAATAAGATTTAACAGTAAAAAGGAATGACTGTTGACAAACGCAATTTGAATAAACCTCAAGAAATTATGCTAAGTGAATAAAGCCAGTCTCTAAAATATATTGTGATGTTGTGACTTATAAGAAATACATATTTGATTTTTGTCTTATTTCTGGCACAAAGTTCCTAAAATCCTTGGATTTCCTAAGTAATAAGAGTATCTGTTGTTATATTTTGTCTTTTGTCCTCCATTCCTGAAATAGCATCAGAGCAATAAAGGTGAAAGGAATGTTTTGTTATTCATAACAAGCTCCTTCCCACCACACCTTAGTATGTTAAGGAAGTAACTTTTGAAAAGCTCTTAAGTAATCTAAGAGTAGAGGCTGGTGGCCAGACCATCAGAACTGTCATCCTCATCCCCTGACCACTAGGGAGGGGAGAGGGGCTAGAGATTGAGTTCAATCACTACTGGCCAATGATTTACTCAATGGTTCCTACATAATGAAGTCTCCAAAATCCAAGAGGGCAGGATTTGGAGAGTTTCTAGTTTGGTGAACACATCACATGCCTGGAAGGTGGTACATGCCAGTTCCATGGGGACAGAAGCTACTGTACTCGGGACCTTTCTGAACCTCACCCTGTATACTTCTTCATCAAGATGCTCATCTATATGATATCCTTTATAATAAAATGGTAAAAATAAGTAAATGTATCCCTGAGTTCTGTGAGCTACTCTAGCAAATTAATTGAAGTTGAGGAGGGGGTCAGTAACAACTTGGACTTATGAATGGATTCTGAAGTGGGGACAGTCTTGTGGTACTAAACTTTTAATCGGTGGGATCCAATCCTATCTCCAGGTAGCTAGTGTTGTAACTGAGTTAATAGTTTCGTGGTGTTGGTATATCAGAGATACATAGTGCATGACTCCATTTATCTAACATCTGTGAAATAACAATTATAAAAATGGAGAACAGATTGGTGGTTTACAGGGGTTAAGGATGAGGTAAGGTGACCATAAAGGTGTAGCATGATGGTCTTGTGGTAATGGTACAGTTTGTATATTAGATGTGCAGTTTACATAAAGCTCATGTGCTAAAACTGCATACACACACACACACACACACACACACAATGAATTCATGTATAATTGGTGAAATATCAATAAGCTTTGTGGATTGTACAATTTCCTGTTTTTTATATTGTGGTATAGTCATTTACAACATTAATACTGGATAAAAAGTACAAAGGACCTCCCTATATATTTCCTGTAATATATTATAAGTTAAAAATTAAAAATTTTTTATAGATTTTATTTATTTGAGAGAGAGAGCACAAGCAGGGAAAGTGGCAGTCAGAGGGAGAAGGAGGAGCCCAATGTGAGGCTCGATCAGAGAACCTGGCTTCATGTCCTGAGCCAAAGACAGACACTTAACCAACTGAGCCACGCAGGAACCCCTTAAATTTTATTTTTATGTAATTTTTTATTTGTAGGAAATTGCAGGCAAAGTACAGGGAGTTGCCATATACCCTTCAGCCAGCTTCCTTCAATGACAATAACTTCTGTAATTATAGTACAACATAAAAACTAGGAAAATTGGGCACCTGGGTGGCTCAGTCGTTAAGCGTCTGCCTTCGGCTCAGGTCATGATCCCAGAGTCCCGGGATCGAGCCCCGCATCGAGCCCCGCATCGGGCTCTCTGCTCAGCAGGGAGCCTGCTTCTCCCACTACCATTTCCTCTGCTTGTGTTCCCTCTCTCGCTGTGTTTCTCTCTGTCAAATAAATAAAATCTTTAAAAAAAGAAAAAACTAGGAAAATTATATTGGTACAATCTACAAAGTTTATTCAGATTTCACTATTTTACATTAAATTATTTGTGCATTTATTTCTATACAATTCTATTACATGCAGATGTGTGTAACCACCACAATCAATATAGAGAACTAATCCATCACTAAAAGCCTCCCTTGTGACATCTCTTCATAGCCACATACATCCACTCCCCCTCTCATGCCTAACCCTTGTCAACTACTAATATGTTCTCTATTTCTATACTTTTGTTATTTCAAGAATGTTACATAAATGGAATCATATGCTATGTAACTTTTGCGAATTGGTTTTATTCACTCATCATAATTCTCTTGAGAACTATCTACATTGTGCATATCAATAGTTCATTTCTTCTTAATGCTGAATGGTATTTCATAGAATGGCCGTACATAGTGATTTAACTCCTGATCCACTGAAGGATCTTTGGGTAGTTTCCAGTTTGGGAATATCAGGAATAAAGCTGCTATAAACAAGATGAACAAGTTTCTCCTTGGAAGTAAGTTTTCATTTCTTTGTGATAAATGCCCACAAGTGCAATTGCTCTGTCAAATGGTAAGTCCACTTTGGTTTTCAAAGGAAATTCCACACTGTTTTCCAGAGTGGCTGTATCATTTTTTTGTATTTCAAAATATTTGAAATATTTGTATTTATTTTTTATTTAAATTCTAGTTAGTTAACATATCTGGTAAAATTGGTTTTAGGTGTAGAATTTAGTGACTCATCACTTACATATAACACCCAGTTCTCATCACAACAAGTGCCCTCATGAATACCAGAGTAGTTGTATCAGACTCCCCAAGATTCTCTCCCTCTACCCTTACCCCACTCACGTGCGCATGTGCTCTAAAATAAATAAATCTTAAAAAGAAAACAAGGGAGAAAGAGGGACATTTCATAGTGAAAATAGACAATAAGACAAATACAGTTGAGTATCTTAAGACTCCATTCTCAATAGCTGATAGAAAAATTGGATAGGAAATTAGTAAGAATAAAAAGACTTCAACAACATGGACAAAAACTTGATTTGACATTGATTGAACACTGCCCCCAAATAGCAGAATATATCTTTTTTTTAAGGACCTGTGGAACATTTTCCAAAATAGAGCATATAGTTGTCCATAAAAATGTCCCAGTAAATATAAAGGATTGAAATCATTAAATATAGGCTTAAGGCCACAATAGAATATAATTACAAATGAAAACTAGAAAGAAATGTGTAAAACTCCTCAAATATTTGGAAATTCAAGAAGATACTTATAAACTATGGGTCAAAGAAAAAAATCAAAAGAGAAATTAGAACACATATTGAACTGAGTGTCATCCAAACATAGCATCAACATTTCTCTAATGCCAATAAAGGGGGAATTTGTAGCTTAAAATATCTAAATTAGAAAAGAGAAAAGTCTCAAATCCCTAATCTTCCATCTTAAGAAACTTGTAAAGAAGAGCAAACCAAAAAGAAGCAGAAAGAACTAAATAATAAATATTGGAAACTAAATATAGAAAACAGCAAAATGGCAGAGGAAGCAAAAACCATGAAATTTGATTTCTTTAAAAAATCAACACAATTGACTAAACGTTAGCCACACTGACCAGAAGGAAAAAAGAATGTAGAATGGCAGACATTCTGATGGAGATAGAAAGAAAAGGCACAAAGTTAGAAATAGAAGAGAGGGTATCATTTTCAACCTTACAGATATTAGGATGATAAGGAAATATGAATAATTTTATGCCAAACCATTAGACAACTAATATGAAATGGAAAGATTCCCAGCAAGACACCAATTACAGAAACTGATTATTCAAGATGAATTAGAAAACCTTAGTAGACTTGCAAGATATTGAATTAGTCATTTTAAGTCTTCCCATAAATAGAAAACCAGGCCCACATGGTTTAATTGGTATACCCTCCTAGGTATTTCAGGAAGAAATTATACCAATAGTACAAATTCTTCCAGGTACAACAGGAGGGAACCCTCCCAACTCATTCTATGTGGGTAGTATTACTCTGATATCAAAACCAGACAAAAACAACACAAGAAAATAAAATTTCAGATTGATGTCTCTCATGAACAGACACAGAAATTCTCAATAAGGGGCACCTGGATGGCTCAGTTGGTTGAGCCTCTGACTCTTGGTTTCAGCTCAGGTCATGATCTCAGGCTCATGAGATTGAGCCCTGAGTTGGGCTCCACACTCAGTGTGGAATCTGCTGGAGATTCTCTCGCTCTTTCTCCACTCCCCCTTACTCATGCTGTCTCTCTAAAAAAAAAATGAATAAACAAAAAATCTTTTTTAAAAAAAGAGGTACTCAACAAAATATAAGCAAACTGTACACCAAAAGAATGAGTTTTACTGCTTGCAAATTAAAATCAACTAGATTGTTGGAGGAACCCAAAATGGAATGCAGACTGTGAGAAATGAATCAAAGTGTGGTACGAATGGATCACATAACCTCACTGAAAGGAAGCTGAAAGCTGAACCCAGTGATTTTTAAAAGCAATGTTTTAGTTAAAGCAGTGGATACTGTAAGGCTAAATAGAAATAATTGTACACAAACACTTTGGTAAGTTGCCCACAGTGTTAGCAATTCTGAAACTACGATACATGTATTGTAGGATTCAACAAATAAAGAAATTATAGATAATATGTAAGCATATTAAACCGGACAAATTTTGAATTTGGTCAAATATTAAATTGTAAAAATAAGTATAATATAGATAGATTAGACCAGGTTTCTCTGGAGAAACTGTTGGGAGAAAGAAGTTACACAAAAGCAGAGGGACATTTCTTGAATGAACCCTGTGGTTCTGAATTATAGTCTGAGATATCAGTGTGGATTCATTTATGCACACAAACACACACACCAAGAAATATAGAAACATAAATAAGTATGTATAAACAGAAACATATATTTACTAATTCTGTCTCCTGAGAGGACCTAGAAGCAGAGACTTCCTAGTATCAATGAGCACATCTGAGTGCCCACATCTTGTTTTTTAATTTTTATTCTCCAGTAAAAAGAACCAAAGCTCCTTGGAGCAGTAGGTGACTCCAGAACTGGGATAGGTAAAATACAAGATGATCCTGGAGCATCTTATGGGACTAGAAGGTAAAGAAATCCTACAGAAAAGAGGTAGGGGGAAATGCAGGCATGTGCAGGCATGTTAAAAAGGACTCAAGAGGTAACCAGATATAATTTCACAATGGTGAAATTTAGGAACAATTTGAGCAAAAAAAATTAATAGTGATAATATCAGATAATAGCCCAAAGAACAAAATAAATATTGATGAGCCCATCCAGATTTAAACGACTGAATAAACAAATAAATCAAGAGAACCTTTCCCTGGAGAAGTATTTTTAACTCAATATAGAAGAAACAAAGGAAGGAGAAAATCATCATTAAAACAGCACAATGATAACTGCTGTAGGCAAGACCCAGTGATGATGCAAAGTTCAAGGATAAACAGGATTCTTCTGTAGCATCAAAGTATGACTCCCCCCTCCCAATATTTATTACACAGGGAAAAATAACTATACAGTGGAGAATGCTGGTAGGCACCACCTTAACCAGGTAACCCAGGTTAACATTTCCCATACGACATATGGATACTATGTGCCCCTGAGATGACATGCCAAGAAGGGTACATCATCTCTGTGAGATCTTTCTTAAAAATCCGTTACCTCAATGTTCTTCCGAGAAAACAAGAGAAATCCAAATCCAGGGAAACTCTACGAAATACCTCATCAGTACTCTTCAGACATATCAAGGTTATACAAGGCATCAAGACAGAAATGGCCAGTTTGGAGGAGACTAAGGGGACATGACAACTACATGCAATGTGGGATTCTGGGTTGATACTGGCACAGAAAGAAAACTTTCTAGAAAGACTGGGAAAATCCAATTAAAGTCTGAAGTTTAGCTAATAGCATCATATCAATGTTAGTTTCCTGGTTTCAGTAATTGTTCGGTAAGATGGTAACATTAGGAGAAACTCAGTGAAGACTAGATGGGGATTCTCTGTACTATCTTTTTAAACTGTCCTGTAAGTCTAACATCGCAGCAAATTTAGGAATTAAATAAAGACTAGGGCACCTGGGTGGCTCAGTGGGTTAAAGCCTCTGCCTTCAGCTCAGGTCATGATCTCAGGGTCCTGGGATCAAGCCTCACATCGGGCTCTCTGCTCAGCAGGGAGCCTGCTTCTCTCTCTCGATGCCTGCCTCTCTGCCTACTTGTGATTGCTGTCAAATAAATAAAATCTTAAAAAAAAAAAAAAAGACTAAATTGTCACATGTCGTTTCCTAACATATACTAGGCATGATCAAGCCCATAGTGGTGTCAGGTGGACAGGTGAGAAGCAGAAGTGGGAAAAGGTTAGTATGGGGGTTGCCTTCCCATGGACTTAACACAAAAATCAAGAGTCAGCATCTAGAGGCATAAAGTGGTGCTACTTTCCCGTCAGCCAAGCCACAGAAAACCTGACACAGTTAAAGCTAGCTACTTACACAAGTTGATTTTTCCTCCACTATGTTCAAAGGGCAAAGTCGTGGAACATTTGGCAAATTAACAAAAAGTCACATATATATTCAATATCTATTGTTAGAGGTAATATAATACACAGTATATATTCTATATGTAATATATTATACATATTGTATATGTTACATATATGTATATGCATTATTATACATATCACCTATATATTACACATATGTAATACACTATTATACATTTTAATTATGTATTATATACACATATACTGAGTTGTGTTATATATACATATATATTATTCATATGCATTACACATATGTAGTATATATTATGTATATTCCATGTACATTATGTAACTGATAATACATATGCACATATACATACAATACATATGCATATATATTATACAGATATATGACTATATATAAATATATGACTATGCATGACATATAAATATACATGACTATATATGTGTGTGACACATAAAACTTTGTTCATTTCATGAATGTTCATGCAGCACCAAGTATTCATATGTAGAAAGGAGAAAGACTGGCAAGGGTCTAATCAAGCAAATGGGGAAGGTGAGAAAGGACAATTATGGTAGCAGTGGGTGTCCTGCCTGCTCCTGCCTGGAGAAAAACTGGTCCAAAGCTTCCTGTTGCAGGGATCCTGACCACTGGGTGGACCAGCCTAACAAGCTTCGGCCACCCAATTTCTAGGGGCACCATCTGGCAGAATGACGATGGGAATGGAACATTGTCTCTATGGAGAGAGCTAACCTACTTGATGGGTGTATTGGACCTGGAGGTAGAGTGCCCTGGGCATAACTGGACTTGAGTGGTTTCCTACAATTCTCCTCCAAAAAGCCAGTGAGGTCCAGCACAAAGTACTGAGGAATAATAGATCCTGATGAGCCAGAGAAAAGGGACCAATTTTTTAGAGCCAAGCCAAGCGTCGGAGGTTTAGCGTGAACCAAGAAAAACAGCCTGTGGAAGTGCCCCTTCCTCTGATTATGGGCAGCACCTCCGCCTTGGGCCCCCCCACCCCCCCGCTCCCCCCCCCCCCGGGGGCTTGTTGAGTTTTGCACCTGCCAGAAGCTTTCCTGCTGTTCATTAGTGCTGGGGGCGGGAGGGGGGGTAGTGGACAAACAGGAAGGCTGAGGGGGCTGCCGCCAGAGAGGACCTCGGTCTTACCCTTCCAACACCTTGTTGATCCACTGGATCGCAGCTCTCTTCTCTAAGTCAAGGTCTTCAGCGGTGACTCGATAACCTAGCTGGGGCGGTGGGGGCAGGATCAGTGGGTCATTTCGCCTCGACGACAGCAGTAGAGGAATCTTACGCTTTCGGGGCCTGGAACCGTCAGGTGGAGGTGAGCGATTCCTCAAACTTAGCTTCTGCCGCCCAGACGGTCCATCGACAACCTTTTCATTCCTGATCTTCTTTTGCGGTTCTACTGAGGCTGAAGAGATAGAATGATAGCTTTCCTCACTGGCTTTCTTCGTGGGCGGGTGGGGCTGGGATGAGGCTGGGCCCCAGATCCCAGCAGCAACTGGAGGGCACCTCTGCGGAGGTGGGCAACCTCGAGTGGAGCTGTAAGAACTGGTAATGGCATTGCGTTTGCTGCATGAGCTCAAAAAGCAGGTGTGGGATTTCTTAATCAGGTTCTCTTCTAAACTGGTGGAACAGAAGTCTCTCTTCAGAGGTCCAGGCCTGGGCACGAAGGAAGAGAGGACTCCATTGACCATCAGCCGTCTGAACGCCGACTGCACACTCCGGCTGCCCTCGGCTCCCCTTCTCAGATTATCCTGCCTCTCGGGGACTGCCTCTGACTTTGCCAGCCCTTCCCTGCTCTCAACCAGGGAGGTCAGCTCCTTCTCGGCCTTGGCGCTCACTTGACTGTTCTCTTCGAGGGCCCTCACCAAGGTCTCCCTTACACACAGATTTGGGAGGTGACCAGAAAGTGAGGACCACATACAGATGACTGTCTGCTTCAGAGCCAAACGGAGCGTCAGTTTGCCCTTAGCCGTTGCCATCTTCAGGATCACCGAGGCGCAGAACATCTTGGAGCTGCAAGCAGACAGCACTGACTTCGGATGGCCGGCGAGAGGCACAGAGGAAAAGACCCCCAGAAATAAACACCGGGCTTGTTGGATTGGATATTGCCGCCGATGGATTATGGCAAACCGCCGACGGTGTCGCCGCCGCCGCCGACGTGGTGAAGCCACAAGATCCTCGTATGACAGCCTGCGAGCTACGTCCAGGGTCGAGGCCGCCGAGTGAACCCGTTCAGCCCGGGGAACACCGCGGGCGGGGTGCGCGGGCCCGGGCCCGAGGCTCTCAGTTGCCTCGGGCTGCGCCCTACCCAGCAGAGGACAGGCCGGCAGCCGAGGGCGAGGGCGAGGCCGGCTCAGGTAACTGCCCATAAGGAGCAGTTCTACAAGGTCGCGTCCTTCAAATGGAGTCAGTGGCTCAGAGAGGTTTCCGTTAGCTGCCAAAGGGGCCCCAGGCAAAGCGCGCACTGTTAGGTGTGCCGCCTATGACGCGTCCTTGGAACGTGTGAGCAAAGAAAGGGGCGCGCGAGTACTGCACGAGGGAAGGGCGCACGCACCCAGGGCGCTTCCCAACCCCTGCTTCCCATCGAAGGTGTTGGCACCAGGTAGACCAGCTCATCGCGGGCACAGCCGCCCTTCACAGAACCAGCCCCCAGCTCCGTTAGGGGACGGTACAGGACCGTGCGTGCCTCCAGAGCCCAAGAATCGCTCCCGGCTCAGGAGTACCCACTCCAAGCAAGAGATTCAGAGTCAGCACCGGAGTCCACCTGTGCTTCCTCTCTACCCCAATACCCAGGCTTCAAGCCACTCAGAGCCCGTGCTGCCCAGATCCTGAGGGATGGTACAACCCCTTCAATGTTCAGGAGGCGGGAGGACCCCAAAACTGGCTAGGGCTGAGATGCCAGAGCACATTTGCTATTCTACCCACTTTCCTTTCTCTAGAATTTTACTTTCCAAGTATTCCTTCTTGTCTCTCCCTCCCCTTTCCTAGGAAGCAAGAATTCTAGATACATTTTATAAAATCAGAACTTATAGACCCCAAATAGCCAAGGCAATCTTGAGAAAGAACAAAGCCGGAGACATAATGCTCTCTGATTTCAAATTGTATTATTACAAAGCTATAGTAATCACAACAGTATGGTACTGGCATAAGAAAGATAAGTCAAAGAACAGAATGGAGAGCCCAGAAATAAACCCATGCCTATAGGGCCAATTAATTTACAACAAAGGAGTTGGTGTTGGGAAAACTGAGTAGCCAGATGCAAAAGAATGGAACTTACACCATTTACAAAAATTATCTCAAAGGGATTAAAAACCTTAAACCTCAAAACTTCTAGAAGAAAACATAGATGGTAAGCTCCTTGACCTCAGTCTTGGCAATGATTTTTTTGGATTGAATAGCAAAAGTAAACTAATGGGACCATATCAAAATAGAAAACTTTTGCACAGAAAAGGAAACATCAAAAAATGAAAAGGCAACGAACTGGTTGAAAATATTTGCAAATCATCTATCTGACAAGAGGTTAATATCCAAAATATATACAGAACTCATACAACCCAATAGTCAAAAAAAATCCAGTTAAAAAATGGACAGAATATCTGAATAGACATTTTTCAAAAAAAGACATAGAGATGGCCAACAGGTACATAAAAACATGTTCAAAGGTCACTAATCATAAGGGAAATGCAGGTCAAAACTACAATGAGATATCACCTCACACCTGTTAGAATGGCTGGACTCAAAAAGACAAGAAATACTAAGTGTTGGCAAGGATGTGGAGAGAAGAGAACCTTGTACAGGACCAGTATTGTGCACTGTTCCTGGGAATATAAATTGGTGCATTCACTATGGAAACCATTTTAATTTAAAAAATTAAAAGCAAAACTGCCATATGATCCAATGCTACTTCTGGGTATTTATCTGAAGAAAACAAGAACACTTATTTGAAAAGATGTATACATCCCCATGTTCTCTGCAGCATTATTTACAATAGCCAAGATATGGAAACAACCTAAATTTCCATCAATGGATTACTGAATAAAGAAAATAGGTATCTACACACAATGGAACACATTTCAGCCATGAAAGAAAGAATAAAATCCTGTCATTTGTGATATGGATGGACCTTGAGGGCATTATGCTAAGTGAAATAAGTCAGTGAGAGAAGACAAGTACCATATGATCTCACTTACATGTGGAATATAAAATTTAAAAAAATAAAAAATAATATTTAAAAACACTAAGTTCATAGATACTGAGAACAGATTGGTCGTTACAGGAGATGGAAAGTGTGTGGTGGGCAAAATGGTTGAGGGAAGCCAAAAGGCACAAACTGCCAGTTATAAAATAAATAAGTCATGGAGATGAGGTGTCCAGCCTGGTGCCTATGGTTAGGAAGGCTGCATTGCATATTTGAAAGTTGCTAAGCAACTAAATCTTAGAAGTTGTTTCATGAGAAAAAAATTCTGTTACTCTGTATGGAGATATATATTAATTAGACTTTTTGTGGTGATCATTTTGCAATATGTCCACATATCAAATCATCGTATTGTACAGCCAGAACTAATATAATGTGGCATGTCATTTACATCTCATTGGAAAAAAGAATCCATTAGATAAAAAAGTCAGAACTTAGAGGTAGCAACTTAATGTCTTTTGAGACAGCCAGGAATGGTATTATCTGAGACCTAAAATTGGATTTCAAGGTCATGCTTTACGGTCACTTTAATATTTGTTTTCTGCATGTTAACAGATCCTGTGGGCCTTTGTGTCATTCTTTTTCAATAAGTCTATGTCTGTGGGGTAAGAGAGATGTCTTGGTAATTCAAGGTGGAACTCAGAATTTAGCTCCCTACAGACATTCTGACATTGATGTGATTAGTTCAGTGAGGAACACATTAGAATATTTAGACTACAGAAGAGTTTTTGATATTCTCGTAATTACCCTCACTTTGTTGTTGTTTTTAATCTTTTTGCCTTCATTTGGATCATTATCACTTAGTGAATGACCCAAGTCATTTTGCTAGGCCAGGTAGTTTTTCAAAGTAATTATTACAGGAGTGCCTGGGTGCCTCAGTTGGTTAAGCATCTGCCTTTGGCTCAGGTCATGATCCCACAGTCCTGGGATCAAGACCCGTATTAGGTTCCCTGCTCAGCAGGGAGTCTGCTTCTCCCTCTCTCTCTGCTCCTCCTCCCACTTGTGCTTTCTCTCAAATAAATGTTCAAAGAAGTAATTAGTCTGTACTACTCTTGGCAAGCAGAAGGAAATACAATTTTGTATAACCAATATCTAAAGAGCTGTACATTAATGAGATATACAAATGGCCCTAAAATCCAGGAGTTGGACTATCATTTTTGTGCAGAAAATTTTGACCATATTGACTTCTTACCCCTTCCAATGTTTACTCAGCCTACTGAGCTTCAAAGCCCCTTTTAAAATGAAATAAGAGAAAAATTCATGATACTACCACAATATGAATGAAATTATCCTATGTGTTTAAAGGTAATCCACTACTCTATTGAAGAAATAAATCTTAAGTATAGATACATTAAAGTAAAACATAATCATGTTTCTGAGATCCAACAAATATCATACTGAATAATTCCTCTCAACCATTAGGTTTCCTTTTCTTTTTTTTTTTTTCAAGATTTTATTTATTTATTTGACACAGAGAGAGATCACAAGTAGGCAGAGAGGTAGGCAGAGAGAGAGGAGGAGAGGGAAGCAGGCTCCCTGCTGAGCACAGACCCTGATGCGGGGCTCGATCCCAAGACCCTGAGATCATGACCTGAGCCGAAGGCAAAGGCTTAACCCACTGAGCCACCCAGGCACCCCTTGACCATTGGGTTTTCAAACAGCTTTATTGAGATATAATTTATATACCATAAAATTCACCTATATTAAGATTATGCTTCAAGAATTTTTAGTAACTTTACAAAGTATGTAACTTCCACCAAAATCTAATTTTTATAACATTTCTAGTAACCCAAAAAGAAAGCCTGCTTGCAGTGACTCCCCATTTTTACTCACAGGCAGCCACTACTGTTCTGTCGCTATAAATTTGCTTTTTCTGGACATTTCCTATAAACAGTTATAATATGTGCTCTTTTGTGTCTTGCTTCTTTCACTTAGCATATTATGTTTGAGGTTCATCTATATGGTAGAGGTTCATCTATGTGGTAGCATGTATTAGTACTTCATTACTGCTTTTTGGCTTAAACGGAAATATATTTGCTCACAATTCTGAGATCAAAGTGTCAGCAGAGTGGATTTCTTCTGAAGCCTCTCTCCTTGGCTTATAGATGGCTATCTGCCAATTGTGTCCTCATGTGGTCTTTCTTTTGCATGTGTCCTAGCCTGCTCCTCTTATAAGAACAAGTCATATTGGGGTGCCTGGGTGGCTCAGTCATTGAGCGTGGGACTTGGTTTCAGCTCAAGTCTTGGTTTCCAGGCTGTGAGGTCGAGCCCCACATCTGGCTCCATGCTCCACATGGAGTCTGCTTGAGATTCTTTCCCTCCACCTCTGACAGCAGTCTCTCTAAAATAAAATAAATAAATAAAATCTTAAAAAATTTAAAAAAGAAGAAGAAGAAGCCATCTTGGATTAGAACCCACCCAGATGACCTCATTTAATCTTAATTATTTCTTTAAAAACTCTATCACCAAATACATTCACATTCTGAGGTACTCGGTTAGAACTTCCAACTTGTGAATTATGCAAGGACACAGTTTAACCTATAGCACTGCATCCTCTGATTCTTCCAAATTTCAGGTCCACACATGCAAAATACATTCATGGTTCACCTTATCCCAACAGCCACAAAAGTCTCAAACTCTTCCAGCATCAACTTTAAGTCCAAAATACATCTAAATAAGCATCAAAGTCAGGTATGGGTGAGATTAGAGGGATGGTTCATCCTAAGGCAAAATTCCACTATGGTGGTGAAACTGTGAAACCAAACAAGTTATCTGCTTACAAAATACAATGGTGGGACAGACATAGCATAGGTATCTTCATTCCAAAAAGAAGAAATGGCCAAGAAGAAGGGTGATGTGTCCTAAGCAAGCCCAAGACTTAGCAGGGCAAATTCCATTAGATTTGTAAGTGATTAAAGATTTAGTTCATTATATCAACATCAGCACCTTTGATTCTTCAGCCTGCAAAACTTTACAGAGCACATTCAAAAACATGAATACAAGGAGCTAATCTGAAGAGGCTTTTGTGGAAAATTCCATTAAATTTCGAGGTTCAGAAAAAAAAAATTTCAAGGTTCGAGAACAGTCCTCCTTGGTTCAAATGTTCTGTCCTCCAGACCATCCAAGGAGGCCTGCTTCCCCACAGCCCTGAGCTGCAGCCCCAAACCCTCTGCAACCAAGAAGGGTGGGCTGGCCTGGGCATGTGTCCTTTAAACCTATGGTGGCCGTGGCAGCCACCTTTGTGGTCCTTTTGCCCTGTGACTAAAGGATGATGTGCATTCACATCCAGACTACTATGTCATCCCATATCCTGCCTCTGAAATTCCAGAGTTCTCACAGGCTTTCTTCATTTCATCCCACCTCTGTCCCTCCTCAGTCCAAGCCACAGTGCTTCTGCTGGGATGGTTGATTGGATCCACGTGTCACACACCCATGATCTCTTTAGCAGAAGTTGCCCACCCACACACCCATGGTGTTCTCTCTTGAGCACACCTCATATTTTGCAAATATGGACTAACAGAATTTTCAAATCTTCACTTTGGTTCCTTTTTGCTCAGTAATTCCTCTTCCAGTTATTTCTCTCCTCTCACATTTTACTATAAGCTGTCAGGAAAATGCAAGTCATGCCTTCAACATTTTTCTTAGAAATATCTTCAACTAATATCCAAGTTCATCTCATACAAGTTCTACTCTTCACAACACGTGGGAACACAATTTGGCCAAGTTCTTTGTCACTTTACAGAAAGGATTGGTATTCTTCTAGTTTCCAATAACATGTTCCCCATACCCATCTGAGACTTCACCAAGAAAAATTTTAAAGTTGATATTTCTCCAGAGAGGAAAGAGGAGCTAGAAATGGAGTTACTAATTTATCATGCTATGTAAGGAAAACTCCATAAAATGACTATAATGGGGATTTGGAGAACTTCGAGGTCAGTAACCACATCCACAGACTAGGAGAGTGATGTGGTCCAACTCTATGAAGACAGAAGCTTCTGCTCTTAAGACTCTTCCAGGCCTTGCCCAATGTATCACTTTAATGGGCAGTTCATCCATATCCTTTAGCATACCCTTTACTATATAATGAACCAGTAAACATTAGTGTTTCACTGAGTTCTGTGAGCTGTTCTAGCAAATAACCAAATCAAAGAGGAAGAAGGTGATGAGAACCAGTTATTTATAGCCAAGTTGGACAAGAGTTGTGGGTAACCTGGGGACTTACTACATGCAATTAGCATCAAAAGTAGGGGGCAGTCTGGGGACTGAGACATTAACCTGTGGGATCTGACTCTATCTCCAGGTAGGAAGTGTCAGAATGGAATTAAATTATAAGAACCCCATATGGGTTCACAGAATTGCTTGGTGTTGGGAAAACCCACACACATCAGAAGTCAGAAGTGTGACCGTGTAGTCATGTAAGAGCAATGGAGAAACACACAGGAGAAAGAGAGGATTTTTCCTACACATAAGGTTTCAAAGTTTTCCTCTTGTGTTTTTGTTTTTGTTTTTGTTTTTTATCTAGGAATTTGTAGTTTTAGCTCTTACATTTAGTTATATGATCCATTTTTAATTAATTTTTGTGTATTATGTGAGGTAATTGGCCAAATTCATCTTTTTGCATGTCTCTGTCCAAGTGTCTAGCACCATTTACTGAAAAGACTATCTTACCCCACTGAATTGTGTTGGCACCTTTGTTCAAAATCGATTAACCATAAGTGTAAGGGTTTATTTCTGGGCTTCTCAATTCTGTTCCACAAGCCTGTGTTTCTTTTCTTATACCATTATCAAACCGTCTTGATTATTGTAGCTTTGTAGTTTTAAAATTGAGAAGTATAAAAGACCCCAAATAGCCAAGCAGTCTTGAAAAGGAAAATCAAAACTGGAGGTATCACAATTCCAGATTTCAAGTTATATTACAAAGCAGTAGTAATGGAAACAGTGTGGCAGTTGTTGGGTTTGGCCAGCAAACCCTGAGATGGTGAATGAAAGGATTACTCCCAACACCTTCGTAGGAGAAAGGAGAGGCCTGAGAGCCAAATACTCTAGTGTCAAAAGGCCTTGAGCCAAGCTCTGTCTCTGCTTTTATTGTGAGTTTAATTAATACACCAGGTGTAAGGCAAGGAGTTCATGGAGTACTGATCCCTACAGGTGCCTGCATGTCAGCATTTACTCCCTGGATGAGACCCTTGAGCCCCATAAGAATCCAGCCACATTCAGCCAAGCCACTTGAGAAGAGGCCCAGTGTTCCAGGTACTCCTCCTTTGCTTTCCAATTAGTGTCATCTAGGGAGGCATATACAAGTCAGGTTTTATCTGTCCAGGCACTGTGACTATCCACAGGTCGTGGCACAAAAATAGGCACATAGATCAATGGACTAGGACAGAAAACCCAGAAATAAACCCACAATTATATGGCCAATTAATTTTTGACAAAGGAGTAAAGAATATCCAATGGGAAAAAGACAGTCTCTTCAACAAATGGTGTTGGGAAAACTGATCAGCAACAAGCTTTCTTATATCATATACACTTTCTTATATCAAAATATAAATATATCTTATATACAAAAATAAACTCAAAAATGAATTAAAGGCCTAAATGTGAGGCTTGAAACCATTAAAGTCAGAGAAGTGAACACAGGCAGTAAGCTTTCTGACATCAGCCATAGAGATATTTTTCTAGATATGTCTACTGAGGCAAGGAAAATAAAAGCAAAAATAAACTATTGGGACTACATCAAAATAAAAAACTTTCACACAGCAAAGTAAACAATCAACAAAACTACAAGGCAACATACTGAATGGGAGGAGATATTTGCAAATGACATATCCAATAAGGGGTTAGTATCCAAAACAAAAAGAATTGCTATAACTCAACACCCAAAATATAAATTATCCAATTAAAATGGGCAGATGGCATGAACAAATATTTCTCAAAGAAGACATCTTATTGACCAACAGACACATGAAAAGATGCTCAACATCACTTATCGTCAGGGAAATGCAAATCAAAACTACAATGAGCTATCACCTCACATCTGTCACAGTGACTAAAGTCAAAAATACAAGAAACAGGGGCACCTGGGTGGCTCAGTCGTTAAGCGTCTGCCTTTGACTCAGGTCATGATCCCAGGGTCCTGGGATCGAGCCCCGCATCGGGCTCCTTGCTCGGCAGGAAGCCTGCTTCTCCCAATTCCATTCCCTCTGCTTGTGTTCCCTCTCTCCCTGTGTTTCTCTCTGTCAAATAAATAAAATCTTAAAAAAAAAAAATACAAGAAACAACAAATGTTGGCAAGGATGTGGAGAAAAAGGAACACTCTTGCACTGTTGGTGGGAATGCAAACTGGCACATCCATTGTGGAAAACAGTTTGGAGGTTCCACAAAAAGTTAAAAATAGAACTACCCTATGATCCAGGAATCACTCTATTGGGTATTTATTCAAAAAAGTACAAAGGTATTTATTCAAAAAAGTACAAAAACACTAATTCAAAGGGATACATGCACCCCTATGTTTAAAGCAGCATTATTTACAATAGCTAAATTATGGAAGCATCCCAAGTGTCCATAGATGAATGGATAAAAAGATGTGGAGGGGTGTATAATGGAATATTATTTAGCCATAAAAAGAGTGAAATTCTACCATTTGCAACAAAATGGATAGAGCTAGGAGAGAGAAATAAGTCAATCAGAGAAAGACAAATACCATATGATCTTACTCACATGTGAGATTTAGGAAACAAAACAAATGAGCAAAGGAAGTACAAGAGAGAGACAAACCAATAAACAGTCCTGTTTCTTGTTTCTTGTTTCCTTAACTACAGAGAACAAACTGATGGTTACCAGAGGGAGCTGGGTGAGGGGATGGGGGAGTTAGGGGATGGGGATTAAAGAGGAAGAGATTATGCTGAGTGAAATAAGTCAAGCAGAGAGAGTCATTTATACGATTTCACTTAAGTGTGAAGCATAAGGAAAAACATGGAGGACATTGGGAGAAGGAAAGGAACGGTGAATTGGGGAAAATTGGAGGGAGAGAAGAAACATGAGAGACTGTGGACTCTGAGAAACAAACAGGGTTTTAGAGGGGGGTGTTGGGTGAGCCTGGTGGTGGGTATTGAGGAGGGCACATATTGCATGGAGCACTGGGTGTGGTGCATGAACAATGAATCTTGGAACACTGAAAGAAATAAAATTAAATTTAAAAAAATTAAAAAATAAAAAGTACATTTATCATCATGAAATTAAATTAATAAATAAAATAAGGAATTATATGTCCTCCAACTTCATTGTTTTCTTTAGGATTGTTTTGGTTATTCTTAGTTCTTTGCATGACCGTATAAATTTAAGGATGAGCTTATCAATTTCTGAAGAAAAAAGGCCAGCTGGGATTTGTTAGGGACTGCATGAATCAGTAGATCAACTTGGGAATATTGCCATCTTAAATCTATAAAGTCTCTAAACCATGAACATGGGATATCTTTCATTTATTTAGGTCTTCTTTAGCTGTTAGCACAAAAGTTTTGTAGTCTTCAGTATATAGATCTTACAGATCTTTTGTTAAATTTATTCCTAAATAATTTATTCTTTCTGCTACTAATGTGAGTAGAATTGTTTTTCTTAATTTCATTTTTAGATATTCATTACATCTTTACGGAAATGCAACTAATTTTTGTATATTCATCTATCCTGAAACCTTCTTGAATTCCAATTTTTGTTGCAGAAGCATGTGTGTGTATGTGTGTGTGTGTGCCCTACAATTTGCTATATACAGACACTTGTTTTGAATAAAAATAATTTTACTTATTTTTCAATCTGAATACTCTTTTTCTCTCCCTAGTTGCACTGGATAAAATGTCCAGTGTGCTGTTGAATAGAAGTAGTGAAGGTAAACTTTCTTCTTTTGTTTCTAACTTTAGGGGGGAAGTATTTGACCTTTCACCACTAAGACCACTAAGTATGTTGTCAGCTATAGGTATTTTGCAAATCTCTTTATTATGTTGAGGAAATTCTTTTCTGTTTTCTAGTTAATAAAAAGAATTTTATTATGAAAGGATGGTGCATTTTGTAAAACATTTTTATGCATCTACTGAGATGATCTTATGGTATTTGTCCTTTATTAATATTATGGGTTATATTCACTGAGTTTCAGATATTAAGCCAACCTTGCCTTCCTGAAGTGAATCCTACTTAGTCATGGCATATAATCAACTTTATTTGGTCAGACTAGGTTTGCTTATATTTTGTCAGGGTTTTCATGTGACTACATTCATGAAGGATATTGGTCTATAGTTTTCTTGTAATGTCTAAATTTAGAATCAAGATAATTGTGGCTTCATAGAATGAGTTAGGAGGTGTTCCCTTCTCTATTTCCTGGATAAATTTGTGAAGGCTTGGTATTATTTCTTATTTAAATTATTGAAATAATTCACAAGTGTATCCGTCTAGGCCTGGGCCTTTTTATTATGGAAACTTTTAAAAAAACTTTTTGTTTTCAAATAATTACATGTTCAAAGGAAATTGTTAAAAAAAAAATGTGTACAGGGGGATTCTGTGAGCCAGTTTCCCCAAATGGTAATATTTTAATAAGTATAGTACAATATTAAAGCCAGGAGATTGATGTTGGTACAATGCCCAGAACCTATTTAGATCTCACCATTTTACATACACTCTTTTATGTGTGTGTCCACTTGCACATGTATGTGTAGGACCATGCAATTTTATCACATGTGTAGATTCACATAACCATCAGTGCAATCAAGATTCAGGACTCTACCATCACCACAAGGCCCTCTGATTTCTATCCTTTAGTAACCACATTCACTACTTTGGGAAGATTTTTAATTGCTATAAGTATTTACTTCTTACAGGTAGATTTAGATTTTCTATTTCTTGTATTTTTATTTCTATTTCTTCTTCTATTTAGATTTTCTATTTCTTCTCTTTCTTCCATTTTTTTGGTTTGGTACTTTATTTTTTCTTGCCAATTTTTTATTAAAGTATAATTAACATACAGTTTTATATTAGTTTCAGGTGTACAATATAATGACTCAACATTTCTATACATTACTCAGTGCTCATTATATAAGTATACTCTTTTTTTTTTAAGATTTTATGTATTTATTTGACAGAGAGAGAGGGAACACAAGCAAGAGGAGAGGGAAAGGGAGAAGCAGGCTTCCCGCCAAGCAGGGAGCCTGATGTGGGGCTCATGACCTGAGCCGAAGGCAGATGCCCAATTACTGAGCCACCCAGGTGCCTCATAAGTGTACTGTTAATTCCTTTTATTTAGTTTACCCATTCCCCACCACCACCTCCTCTCTGCAACCACCCATCTGTTCTCTATTTAACAGTTTGTTTGTTTGTTTGTTTGTTTGTTTGTTTGTTTGTTTGTTTAGATTCCACATATATGTGAAATCATATGGTATTTTTCATTCTCTGATTTATTTCACTTAGTATAATCCCCCTCTGGGTCCATCCACATTGTTGCTGATTCGGTTTTGGTAATTTGTGTCTTTCTAGGAATTTTCTATTTCATCTTAGGAGTCTATTTGTTAGCATAAAGTTTGTAATATTCCCATAAAATTCTTTTGATTTCTGTAAGGTTGGTAGTGGTATCTCTCTTTCACTACTGATTTTATCAGTTTGTGTCTTCTCTCATTTTTCTGGGTTAATCTAAGTTTTGTCAATTTTTTAAATATTTTCAAGAACTGGCTTTTGGTTTCACTAATTTTCTCTATTTTTTCTTCTGTTTCCTATTCAGCTCATTCCCACTATAATCTTTTCTTTCGTTCTTTCAGCTGACTTTGAGTTTAGTTTTCTCTTCTTTTTCTAGTTTCTTAAGGTGGAAGTTTAGATTATTGATTTGAGATTTCTTCTTTTCCTAATAAGTGTTTCAAGCTATAAATTTCTCTTTAAAAACTGTTTTTATCTGCATCCCATAAGCAAACAAAACAAAAACCTTTTAAGTCAAAATTGTTATAAGAGATAAAGAAGGATATTTAATGTTGATGAAAAGGAAAAGCCTCTAGAGATTATATAACAGTTACAAATATATGTACCTAAAAGAGCCCCAAAATAAATGAGAAAACTAAAAAACATTCTAAAGAATTTAAAGACCTAAATAAATAGAGAGATATCTCATGTTCACGAATTGGAAGACATTTTTTATGAATTGGAAAACTTAATATTGATAATATTTCAGTACTCCCCAAAGAAGTCCACAGAGTCCTTAAAATCACTATCAAAATCCCATAGCAGTTTTTTGTCTGGTTGGTTGGTTGGTTAGTTGGTTGGTTGGTTTTGTAAGGGGAGCCTGGGTCGCTCAGAAGTTTGGGTGTCTGCCTTTGGCTCAGGTCGTGATCTCTGGGTGCTGGGATTGAACCCCGTATTGAGTTCTGCATTCAGCTGGAAGTTGGCTTCAGGATTCCCTCTCTCTTCCTCACCGTCTGCCTCTCCTCCAGCTCGTGCTCTCTCTCTCTCTCTCTAAAATAAATAAATAAATCTTTTTAAAAAGTGCACGCTAAAAATAATTCATAAGGCCTCTCATTTTGTGCACTGTTTTTGAAAATAATGTGAATCCCTCTAAAAAATATAAATATTTAATAATAATAATTAAATAATAATTTAAAAATTATTATTTATTATTAAAATAATATTATTATTAAAATAATAATTTAAAAAATCACTGCCCCAATAAAAAAAATATTGGGGCAGTGATTTTTTTTAATGTTTCTGGACTTATTTTTTAAAGTTTTTATTTAAATTCCTGCCAGTTAACATAGAGTGTTATATTAGTTTCAGGTGTACAGTATAGAAATTCAACATTCCCGTATGTCACCTGCTGCTCATCACAAGTGTACTCCTTCATCCCCATCACTTATTTAATCCACCCCCTAACCCTTTTATAACCATGCTTGTTCCCTATAATTAAGAGCCTGTTTCTTGGTTTGCCTCTCTTTTTTCTTCCCCCTTTGCTTGTTTGTTTTGTTTCTTAAATTCCACATAAGAGTAAAATCATAGGTATTTGTCTTTCTCTGACTTATTTCACTTAGCATTACACTCTCTAGCTCTGTCCTTGTCATTGCAAATGGAAGTGATTTTAGCACTGGCTGTGGTGCATAAACAATGAATTTTGGGGGACGCGGGTGGCTCAGTGGATTAAAGCCTCTGCCTTCTGCTCAGGTCATGATCTCAGGGTGTTACTCTCCGCTCAGCGGGGAGCCTGCTTCCTCCTCTCTCTCTGCTTGCCCCTCAGCCTACTTGCGATCTCTCTCTGTCAAATAAATTTTTAAAAAGCTTTTTAAAAATAAAAAAACAAAGAATTTTGGAACACTGAAAAAATTAAATTAAATAAAAAAATAAAATAAAGATACCCGGTCTTAGGCGCGTGGCCACATGGCACAACACAGCCACACGATGGCGCCATTTAGGCAGTAACCAAATTGTTGCGGTTGCTTAGGACCCTGTAACCCAGCTTTCTGTACCCTACACCTTCTCTGGCAAGCAGTCTGCGTGATTATTCTGTTTTTCTTTTTTCTTTTCTTTTTTCTTCTTTTCTTTTCTTTTCTTTTCTCTCTCTCTCTTTTCTTTCTTTCTGTCTCTCTCCCTTTCTTTTTTCTTTCTTTCTTCTTTCCTTCCTTCTTTCCTTTCTTTCTTTTCTTCTTCTTTCTTCCTTTCCTTCTTTCTTTCCTTCCTTCCTCCCTTCCGTCCTTCTTTCTTTTCTTCCCCCCCCACCCCCCGTCCGTGACTATGCTGTTTTAAAATTCTTATCACACTGCAAGCTGTGTTCCACAAAAGTGCCACAGTTGGGTACCACATTCATCAGGGGGCAGCATTAGTGCCCGAGCTGAGAAACTCAAACAAGAATCAGTGCTTGAAATCATATGTGCTACGATGTTATGAAGCCAAGGAAACTTCTCCCACAGTATGCCATGCTATAATCCCAGAGAGTCTGTGAGGTGAAAGAGACTATGTAGAGGAGAGAAAAGGCAGTATGAAAATAGACATGCACAACAAGAGTCACTGATAGATGGGCACTAAGAAAACATATGCTCACACGCATGCACACTCACATGCATGCACACACACACACACACGCATCCACACACACGGTCAGGGGGAAAATTAGCCTTGATAAATGTATGTTTCAATTACACAGGGTCTTCAGAAGAACATCATTTCCAACGAAATGGAACCACTTGAAAAGACTGTTCCTAAACTGGACCCCCAGAGACAGGTGGCCCTAATACCCATTAGGTATTTGAGCACGGGTACTGGCCCCATGTGGGCCCGTCTCAGGGGGAAATGAAGTCATGGTCATGCCCTGCGCAGTGGGAGGGAATGAAGATGTACAGGCAGGGCGCCTGTAGGGTGGGGGCGGGGCTGCTGGTATGCATGGTGGGAGGGGCTCCCCCTGGGCGTCTTCCTTCCTTCATTCAAGTGGGCCCTGCGGCTTGGAGCAGCAGCAAACTGACCATGAGACCATGGCAGAACTGGCAGGTCTTCGGATCTATGGGTCTTTCCCATCTGTCTCCCTACCTGCCTTCTTTCCTTCTTCTCACACTATATGTTTGCCTTGTCATTTGCTCTTTTTTCTTTTTTTAATTTTATCTTATCTCATGGGCATCTCTCCACATGAGTCCATAGAAAGCAATCACCTCCTTTTAAAGGCTTTCTGGTATTCCACGATATGGAGCTCTATTAATTTACTTAATCAAACTCCTTCTTAGGCTTTTCTGTCTCACAACTGTGGAAGTATTCACATAGGCACATCGTAACTCAGAGGCACAGAAACACGTGGTTCTTGGGATGCCTGGGCGGCTCAGTCAGTTAAACATCTGCCTTTGGCCCAGGTCATGATCCCAGGGTCTGGGGATCAAGTCCTGCATCAGGCTCCCTGCTTAGCAGGAAGCCTGCATCTCCCTCTGCCTGCTTCTCCTCCTGCTTGTGCTCTCTCTCTGACAAATAAAGAATTAAATCTTTTTTAAAAAAAAAAAAGAAATATATAATTCTTTATCTACAATTGAATGAAATTACTATTGGGCAACATCCACCATTTCCAAGATATTGTAAACAAACTGTGCTCACACATTTCTTTAGCCATTTCTGGATTGAATCCTCCCAAGTGGATCCTCCCAAGTGGACTCAGGCTCCTTTGGGTAAATGCTTGGTCTGTCAAGTCTCCCAGAACTTTCCATCACCTCCCCTCTTCCCTGAAGGTGATCTAAGTTTGGGGGTAGTACAGGCTCCCCGGAGGTCACTCTCCATCTTCAGCAGCCCTGGGCAGAGTTAGGGTCTCCCCTGTCTGTGATCACTGGGCATATGGCCAGCTGGCCTGGGGCCAAGGTCCTGCTGTTTCCTCCTGTTGTGACCCTGGTTCCTCCAGGCCACATCAGTTCCAGGACTTCTCTTCAGCCTTCCTGGCATGGGGCCCTCTGGGAGGCTACCTTGGGCCTGTCCCTTGGGGCATCTCCTTCAGCCCTTGTTTGTCTACCTCCTTCAGGCTAGAGGCCTCCAGCACTGTGCTGGACATTGCTTCCCTGTGTGGGGCTCATGTTATTCCCAGGCAACACCCAAAGAAACAAGGCACTGCCTCCTGCCCTAAAGTATTCCCTGACCATCATCTCAAGACCACCCTCCTGGGACAAGGCTCAATTACTGGGGACACCAAGTTCCCCCTGAGGACCCAGGTCTTCTCAGACTTGGGTCCCTACACTTCTTCATGTTACCTATGACATACATGTCTTTCCCGGGAAAAATGGTTCTTATCATAGCTACTTCCCTACTTTGTGTCTTCATTTTTTAAACTCTATGGTCTGAGTCTTCCATTTTTGGCCTTTTTGGTACTTCAACCCAAATTTCTTCCTAACACTTGCAAATCGAATGCTGCCTAGTTTTCAGACTGGTTTCTCTGCTCTGAACTTGATTATGTTTTAAAGTTTTTATTTTAATTCCAGTTAGTTAACAATAGTGTTATATTTGTTTCAGGTGTGCAATATAATGATTCAACACTTCCATATATCACCAGGTACTCATCACAAGTGCCCTCCTTTAATCCACATCACCTGTTTCCCACTTCCTCCCACAGCTCCCCTCTCTGGTAACCATCAGTTTGTTCTTTATAATAAGGAGTCTGTTTCTTAATTTCTCTATGTCTTTCTTGTTTTCCCTTTGCTCATTAGTTTTGTTTAATAAATTCTATATATGAGTGAAATTATTTGGTATTTGTCTTTCTCTGTTTTGCTTAGCATTATACTCTCTAGCTCCATCCATGTTGTTGCAAATGGCAAGATCTCATTCCTTTTTATGACTGAATACTATTCTATTGTATATATATCTTCTTTATCTATTCATCTATCAAGGGACACTTGGGCTGCTTCTATAACTTGGCTAATATAGATAATGCTATAAATATCAGAGTGCATGTACTCCTTTGAATTAGTGTTTTTTGTATTCCTTGGGTAAATACCCAGTAGTACGATTGTTGGATCATAGGGTAATTCCATTTTTAACTTTTTGAGGAATCTCCATACTGTTTTCCAAAGTGGCTGCATCAGTTTGCATTCCCACCAACCCTCCATGAGGGTTCCTCTTTCTCCACATACTCACCAACATCTTTATTTCTTGTGCTGTTGATGTTAGCCATTGTGACAGATGTGAGGTGATATCTCATAGCAGTTTTCATTTGTGTTTCCCTGATGATGAATGATGATGAACATCTTTTCATGTGTCTGTTGGCTATCTGGATATCTTCTTTGGGGAAATGTCTGTTCATGTCTTCTGCCCATTTCTAAATTGGAATATTTGTTTTTTGGATGTTGAGTTTAATTTTTTATATGTTTTGGATACTACCCCTTATTGGATATGACATTTGCAAATATCTTCTCACATTCCATAGGTTGCCTTTTAGTTTTGTTGATTGTTTCCTTCACTGTGCAGAAGCTTTTTATTTTGATAAAGTCCCAAAAGTTTATTTTTGCTTTTGTCTCTCTTGCCTCAGGACCCCTACCTAGAAAGAAGTTTCTATGGCCAATGTCAGAGAGATTACTGTCTGTGTTCTCTTATAGGATTTTTATGTTGTCCTTTTGCACATTTAGGTCTTTAGTCCATTTTGAATGTATTCTTGTGTATGGTGTAAGAAAGTGGTCCAGTTTCATTCTTTTGTGTGTTGCTGTCCAGTTTTCCCAATACCATTTGGTTTTTTTTTTCCAATACCATTTGTTTTTGAAGAGACTGTCCTTTTTCCATTGGATATTCTTTCCTGCTTTGTTGAAGATTATTTGAGCATATAGTTGTGGGCTCATTTCTGTTTTCTCTTCCGTTCTACTGATCTATGTGTCTATTTTTGTGCAAATACCATACTGCTTTGATCACTACAGCTTTGTAATAGAACTTGAAGTCCAGAATTGGAATGCCTCCAACTTTGCTTTGCTTTTTCAAGATGGCTTCAACTATATGGGTCTTTTGTGGTTCCATACAAATTTGAGAATTGTTTTTTCTAGTTCTGTGAAAAAATGTTGGTATTTTGATAGAGATTGCATTAAATCTATAGTTTCTTTGTGTAATATAGACATTTGAACAACATTTGTTCTTCTAATCCACTGGCATGGAATTTTTTTTCCATTTCTTTGCATCCTCTTCAATTTCTTTCATCAGTGCTTTATAGTTTTCAGAGTATAGGTCTGTCACCTCTTTGGTTAGGTTTTTTCTTAGCTATCTTCTTTTTGGTGCAACTGCAATGGAATTGTTTTCCTAATTTCTCTTTCTGCTCTTTCCATTATTGGTGTATAAAAATATCACAGATTTCTGTGCATTTATTTTGTTTCCTGTGACTTTGAACTCACTTATCTGTTCTAGCAGTTTTTTAGTGGAGTGTTTGGATATTCTATCATAAATTATCAAGTCATCTGCAAATACATTTACTTCTTCTTTGCCAATTTGGGTGCCTTTTATTTCCTTTTGTTGTCTGTTTGCTGAGACTAGGATTTCCAGTACTATGCTGAATAACAGTGGTGAGAGTGGACATCCCTGTCTTGAAGCTCTCAGTTTTTCCCCATTGAAGATGATGCTAGATGTGGGTTTTTCATATATGGCCTTTATTGTGTTGAGGTATTAAGGAGTTTTATCATGAATGAATGTTGTAGTATGTTGAAATGCTTTTTCCACATCGAATGAAATTATCATATGATTCCTACACTTCCTCTTATCAATCAAATTGATTGATTTGCAAATATTGAACTACCCTTGCAACCCAGGAATAAATCCCATTTGATTGCGATAAATGATTTTTTTAATGTATTGTTGGAATCGGTTTGCTAATCTTTTATTGAGGATTTTTACATCTCTGTTTATCAGGAATATTGGTCTGTAGTTGCCCTTTTTAGTGGGCGTTTACCCAGTTTTTGTATCAGGATAATATTGGCCTTGTATAATAAATTTGGAAGCTTTTCTTCCTTTACCTTTTGGAATAGTTTGAGAAGAAATTATTAAATGTTTATTTAATAATTTATTTATAAATTATTTCTTCTTTAACTCTTCTTTAAATGTTTGCTAGAATTTGCCTGTGAAGCCATCTAGCACTAGATTTTTGTTTGTTGGGATTCTTTTTGATTACCGATTCAGTTTCATTGCTGGTTATCAGTCTGTTCAAATTTTCTACTTCTTCCTGTTTCAGTTTTGGTAGTTTCTATGTTTGCAGGAATTTATCCATTTCTTCTATGTTGTCCAATTTGTTGGCATACAGTTTTTCATAATATTCTTTTACAATTATTTGCATTTCTGTGGTGTTGGTTGTTATTTCTCCTCTCTCATTGGTGATTTTATTTATTTGGGTCCTTTATCTTTTTTCTTCATAAGCCTAGCTAAAGGATGATCAATTTTATTGACTTTTTTCAAAGAACCATTTTCTCATTTCATTGATCTGTTCAACTGGGTTTTTTTAAGTTTCTATGTCATTTATTTCTGCTCTAATCTTTATTATTTCCTGCCTTCTGCTGGCTTTAGGCTTCATTTGTTCTTTCTTCTAGTTCTTTTAGATGTAAGTTTAGGTTGTTTGAGATTTTTCTTGCTTCTTGAGATAGGTCTGTATTGCTGTATGTTTCCCTCTTATGATCACTTTGGCTGCATCCCAAAGGTTTTGGACCATTGTGTTTTCATTTTCATTTGTTTCCATGTATTTTATTTCTTTTTTAATTTCCTGGTTAATTCATTCATTGTTTAGTAGCATGTTATTTAACCTCCATGTATTTGTAGTCTTTCCAAATTTTCTCTTGTGATTGACTTCAAGTTACATACCATTGATATTGGAAAATATACCCGGTGTGATATGTCTTTTTGTACTTGTTAAGGCCTGATTTGTGATCTATTCTAGAGAATGTTCCATGTGCACTGGAAAAGAGTGTGTATTCTGCTGCTTTAGGATGAAATGTTCTGACTATATCTGTTACGTCCATCTGGTCTAGTGTGTCATTCAAAGCCATTGTTTCCTTGTTGATGTTCTGCTTTTTAAAAAATTTATTTATTTGAGAGAAAGAGAACATGAGCAGAGGGAAGAGGCAGAAGGAAAGGGAGAAGCAGACTCCCCACTGAACAGGAAGCCCGATGCAGGGCTTGATCCCAGAACCGCAGGATCACGACTTGACTGAGCTGAAGGCAGGTGCTTAACCAACTGAACAACCTAGGCACCTCTGATGTTCTGTTTAGGTAATCTGTCCATTGATGTAAGTGGGCTGTTAAAGGTCTCCACCATTATTGTGCTATTACTGATTAGTTCCTTTATGTTTGTTATTAACTGTTTTATGTATTTGGGTGCTCTTATGTTGGATGCATATATATTTATAATTATTTCTTCTTTCTTGGATTGTCTTCTTTATGTCTTCTTTATGATTATATAAACAGCATCTTGTTTTTTCATCCATTCTGTCACCCTTTGTCTTTTGATTGGAGCATTTAGTCCATTTTCATTTAAAATATTTATTGACAGATATATATTTATTGCCATTTTATTACTTGTTTTATGGCTGTTTCTGAAGAATTTCTCTGATCCTTTTTTGGCTCTCTTTCATGATTTTCTTATTTTCCTTTAGTGAAATATTTGAATTGCTTTCTCTTTATCCCTTGCATATTTTTCAGTGGGTTTTGATATATAGTTGCCATTAGGTTTGAATATAACTTCTTCTGCACATAGCAGTCTATAATAAGTTGATGGTCATTTAAGTTTGAACCCATACTTTGCTCCTCTCCTCCCCACATTTTAAGTATATTATTATATTTTGTATCCCTTTTTGTGAGTTCCTTGACTTATTTTTTACAGAAATATTCACTTTTCTGCTTTTGTGTTTCCAATTTTATACTGTCACTTTTGATCTCTCCTTTCCACTCAGTCACCTCTAATATTTCTTGTAGGTCTGGTTTAGTAATCACAAACGCCTTTAGTTTTTATTTGTCTGGGAAACTCTTTATCCCTCTTTCTATTCTGAATGATACCCTTGCTGGATAGATTATCTTTGGCTGCAGATTTTTTTTCCATTCAGCATATTGAATATATTGTGCCACTCCACTTTGGCTTGTAAAGTTTCTGTTGAAAAATCTCCTGTTAGCCTTATGGGGTTTCCCTTGTAAGTTACTGACTTCCCTGGTCTTGCTGCTTTTAGAGATTTTTTTCTTTATCACTATATTTTGAAAACTTAATTACAATATGTCTTGGTGAGGGCATCTGGGTGGCTCAGTGCGTTAAAGACTCTGCCTTCAGCTCAGGTCATGGTCTCAGGGTCCTGGGATCGAGCCCCACATTGGGCTCTCTGCTCAGTGGGGAGCTTGCTTCCCCCCTTCTCTCTGCCTGTCTCTCTGCCTACTTGTGATTTCTATCTCTGTCAAATAAAAAAATAAATAATCATAAAAAAAACAAACAAACAATATGTCTTGGTGTGGGTCTGCTTCCATTGATTTTGATAGGAATTCTCTGTGCTTCCTGGATCTGGAAATCTGTTTCTTTCCCCAGGTTGAGGCAGTTTGCAGCTGTTATTTCTTCTGATAATTTTCTGCCCCCTTTTCTCTCTTCTTCTTTTGAGACTCCTATAATAAGAATGTTGTTATGTTTGTTGGAGTCACTGATCCCCTAAGTCTATTCTCATTTTGTGTAATTCTTTTTTTCAGCTTGGATTACTTTCCATTATTTTGTCTTCTAGGTCACTAATTCTTTCCTCTGCTTGCTCCATCCTGCTCTTCATTCCATCCAGCATGTTTCTCATTTCATTCATTGAAATCTTTATCTCTACTATGCTTTCCTTATCTCTGTGTTAAGGGTCTCACTGATGTCCTCCACTCTTTTCTCAAATCCAGTGAATATCCTTATGATCATTGCTTTAAATTCTGTATCAGTCATGTTACTTATATTTGTTTTGCTTAGATCTCTGGCTGTGGTTTTGTCTTGTTCTTCCATTTGGGATAAATTTCTCTGTCTCCTCATATTTTCTGCTTCACTCTGGTTCTGTGTAAGGAGAATCCTATATGTTCTCTGCTCTGAAAGTAGTGACTTTATGAAGAGGAGGTCCTAGAATGCCCTTATGTGTACTGTCCTCTGTTCACCAGAACCTAGTACTTCAGGAGGGTATCCTATGTGTGTTGCTTACACCATGTTGCTATGTCTGAGTCACTTTTCCTTTCAGTACTGCTGTCTTACTGACTCTTTCCCTGTTGTGTGCTATATTTGCTCTCTGTGGTATTAGTGTGACCAATGCAGGCCAGCTGTAAGGGGGCATGTGTACCAGGGAATTTGGAAGCAAAGCATCAGTGTTAGCAAAATTTGCTTGGGGACCCTAGTTCCATGCCAGATATGCCTCCCATTTTCCCTGGCATTATGTCAACTTCCATTTTTAAATTGCCTCTCTGAATAAATAAATAAATAGCCTCTCTGTGCAGGCTATTGTCTCTTTAAGGGGGGCAACCCAGCTATCAATCACCCTCCCTGGTCACCAAGTGCTGAGTCAGTTGACTTTTAAAGCTCCAGGGCCTAAGTCCCACTGATTTTACAAACTTACAGAATTCAGCCCCTCAGGTTTGTTCTGTTTTGTTTTGTTATCTTAGAAAGAGAGAAGGAGAGAGAGAGTGCATGAGCTGGGGGATGGGATGGCAGAAGGAGAGAGAGAGAAGCTTAAGCAGGCTCCATGCTCAGTACAGAGCCCAATGAGGGAGTCAATCTCACAACCTGAGATTATGACCTGAGCCAAATCAAGAATTGGATGCTCAGTCAGCTGAGCTACCCAGACACCCCTCAGCCCCTCAGGTTTTTAAAGCCAAACATTAAGGGAATTAGTCTTCCCCACATGAGCTCCTGGGTTTAAGGGCCCATTTCTCTGCCCTGTCCACACATGCAACTCCCTTCCTTCTTCAGACAGGCTCCCTCAGACTTTCTGACCTTCCTAACTTTTCTCTTTTTTTAAAGTAGGCTTTATGACCAATGTGGGGCTTGAACTCATGATCCTGAGATCAAGAGTCACAGGCTCTACCAATCGAACCAGCCAGGCACCCCTGACCTTCCTAAACTTTCACCTACAACGACTTATCTATATTTAGTTGTTGAGTTAGTTCTGCCAGTCTTTGGATCACTCTCCAGTTTATTGACTTGAATGCAGATGATATCTAGTTGTAAACATGGGATGGAGTGAGGTCAGGATTCTCTTACTCTGCCATCTTCCCCAACACTTACCTCTGCTCTGAACTTTAAGACATTGAATTTCAAAGTCAAAACAGAGTCATTATTTGGTGATCCTTCTGCTTCCCATCCTCCAGAAGACTATTTTGGCATGTACATGGTGGTGGCAGGTTCTAAACGTGCAAAGAGAAAATGTCGTCATGCTGTCAATTTTGTTAAATTCTCTTGGCTAAAGTAAGATAAGAGAATCAAGGGAGAAGCAATCAACATCAACTCTTGATGGGAGAAGCTGCAAAGTCACATTGTAATAGTGCATGGACACAGGGACAATTAAGGGATGATGGCCATCTTTGCAATTTACCATATTAATAGAAGATAAAAAAATGTAATAATAATAAAAAAACACTTAGCCCAACTTGAGCTACAGATTCAATGCAATCCAGATCAAACTCCCAGTAATTTATTTTGTGGATATGGACAAACTGATTTTAAAGTTTAAGTGGAGAGGCAAAAGACTCAGAATAGCCAACTCAGTATTGAAAGAGAAGAACAAAGCCAGAAATCTGACACTACCTAACTTCAAGACTTAGAAAGCTACAGTAATTAAGATATTGTGATTAGCAAACAAATAGATAAATAGATCAATGGAACAGAATAGAGAACCCAGAAATAGACCCACATAAATATAATCAACTGATCTTTGACAAAGGATCCAAGGCAATGCAATGAAAAAGAGTCTTATCGATAAATGGTGCTGGAACAATTAGACATCCACATAGAGAAATCCACAAAAATTAACTCAAAATGAAGCATATACCTAAAGGTAAAATGCAAAACTATAAAACTACCGGAAGGTAACATAGAAGAAAACCTAGATAACCCTAGGTAAAGCAATGACTTTTTAGATGCAACAACGGAAGTGTGATCCATAAAAAAAAAAATCAGACTTAATTAAACTTAAAAATTTCTTACCTGTAAAAGGCAATGTGAAGAGAATGGTAAGACAAGCCACAGACTGGGAGAAAATATTTGCAAAAGACACGTCTGGGTCATATGGTAATTCTGAGGAACTGCCAAGTAGTTTCCAAAGTAGTTCTCACCAGCAGTATATGGCAATTCCAATTTCTTCATTTCTTCAGTGAAATTTGTTATTTTCCATTGTTTTGATCATGACCATGCTAGTAGGTGTGAAATAATATCTCATTGTGATTTTGATTTCAATTACCTTGATGGCTGGTGATGTTGAGTATCTTTCATGTTCTTATTGGCCATTTGTAGCTCTTCTTTGGAGAAATGTCTATTCAGATCCTTTGTTTAATTAATTAATCCCATGCTTCATTGAATTATTTGTCTTTTTATTACTACGTTATAATCTTCTTTATAGATTCTAGATACAAGTGCCTTATCAGATATATGATTTGAAAATATTTTCTGTAATCTGTAGTCTGTCTTCTATAGTCTATCTTCTCACCCTCTTTCTGGTGTCTTGTTGTGTACAAAATTTCCTAATTTTTTAAGTTAACTTCAATTAGCCAACATACAATTTTTATATCATTAGTTTTTTATATAGTGTTCAATGATTCATTAGTTGCATATCATACCTAGTGCTCATCATATCACGTGTCCTCCATAATGCCCATCACTCAGTTACCCCATCCCCACACCCCCTTCCTTCTGCAACTCTCAATTTGCTTCCCAGAATCCAGAGTCTCTAATGGTTTGTCTCCCTCTCTAATTTCTTTCCATTTAGTTTCCTCCCTTCCCCTATGGGTCCTCCGTGGTATTCCTTATATCCCACATATAAGTGAAACGATATGATAATTGTCTTTTTCTGCTTGACTTATTTTCTGCTTATTTTCTACTTGACTAACCCTAACCCTAACTTAGCCTAATACCCTCCAGTTCCATCCATGTCAATGCAAATGGTAGGTAAGTAATATTCCATTGTATATATGGACCACATCTTCTTTTCCATTCATCTGTTGAAGGACATCTGGGCTCCTTCCACAGTTTGGCTACTGTGGACATTGCTGCTATAAACATTGGGTTACATGTTCCTTTTCTTTTCACTAAATCGGTATCTTTGATGTAAATACCCAGTAGTGCATTTGCTAGGTCATAGGGTAGCCCTATTTTTGACATCTTGAGGAACCATCATACTGTTTTCCAGAGTGACTGTACCAGCTTGCATTCCCACCAATAGTGTAAGACTGTTCCCCTTTCTCCACATCCTCTCCAACATTTGTTGTTCCCTATCTTGTTAATTTTGGCCATTCTAAGTGGTGTAAGATGATATTTCATTGTGGTTTTGATTCTCACTTCCCTGATAGCAAGTGATATGGGGCATTTTTTTCATATATCTCTTAGCCATTTGTATGTCTTCTTTGGAAAATTGTCTGTTCATGTCTTCTGCCCATTTCTTGACTGGATTGTTTATTTTTTGGGTGTTTGAGTTTGAAAAGTTCTTTATAGATCTTGGGTATCAGCCCTTTATCTGTTGTCATTTGCATAAGCTGTATTACAAATCTGTGATTATGGTACTGGCACAAAAGCATGGTACTGGCACAAAAACAGACACACAAAAAAATGGAACAGAATAGAGAGCCCAGAAATGGACCCTCAATTCTATGGTCTTCGACAAAGCAGGAAAGACTATCAAATGGAAAAAAAGACAGTCTCTTCTATAAATGGGGCTGGGAAAATTGGACAGCTACATGCAGAAGAATGAAACTGGACCATTCTCTTAGACCATACACAAAGATAAACTCAAAATGGATGAAAGATCTAAATGTGAGACAGGAATCCATCAAAATCCTGGAGAACCCAGGCAGTAACTTTTTCAACCTTAGCCACAGCAACTTCTTCCAAGGCACATCTCTAAAGGCAAGGGAAACAAAAATAAAATTTCCTAATTTTGATAAAGCTCAAATGATCTATGTTTTTCCTCTGTTGTTTGTGTTTTTGCTGTCAGTTCTAAGAATCACTTACCAAATCCAAGGTCACAAGGATTTACCGCTATGTTTTCTTTCAAAAGTTACACAGCTCTGGCTCTTACATTTAGGTTTTGACAGACTTTATTTTTTGTATGTGGTGTAAGGGAAAGGTCCAACTTAATTCTTTTTCATGTAGCTATCCAATTATCTGAGCAGTTTACTGACTAGACTATTCCTTTCTCATTGAATGGACTTGGCACGCTTGCCAAAAATCAATTGGCCCCTGTCAAAAATCAATCGACCATCTACAAATAAGTTTATTGTTGGACTCTCAATTGATCTTTATGTCTACCTTATGCCAATGAATTATCGTTGTACTGTGGTAAAAAGGAAAAAAGAAAGTTTTGAGTCCTTAAACTGTTCTTTTTCAAGACTATTAGCAATTCTGGATACCTTCAGTTTCCATATAAATTTTAGAATCAGTCTGTCCATATCTGCAAAAGTCCATTTGAATTTTATAGGATTTACATTGAATCTATAGTTCAGTTTGGAGAGTATTGTCATCTTTACGGTGTAAGTCTTCCAGTCCTAGAACATGAAATATCATTCCATTTATTTAGATCTTAAAAGTTTCAACAATGTCGTGTAGTTTTCAGAGTACAAGTTTTTCACTTATTTTGTTAAATTTATTTAGGAATAAATACTTAGGAATGTATTTTGGTTTTTATACTATTATATATGAAGTCATTTTCTTAATTTCATTTTTGATTGGCCACTGCCATTGTATAGAAATAAAGTTGATCTTTTTATATTGGCCTTGTAGCTTATAACCCTGCTGAACTTGTTTCTTAGTTCTAATAGTTTCTTTTTAGTAAAGTTCTTGGTTTTTTCTATACACAAGATCATGTCATTTGTAGAGAAATTTTACATCTTCCTTTCCAATCTGGATGACTTTTATTTCCTTTTTGCCTTATTTCCTTGGCTAGAACCTCCAGTACAAAGCTGAACAGAAGTGCCAAGAGCAGAGTCCTTTTTACATTTTTTATATTTTTTATCTGAGTATAGTTGACACACAATGTTACATTAGTTTCAAGTGCACAACATAGTGATTAGACAAGTTTATACATTAGGCTAAGTTCACCACAAATGTAGCTACTATCTGTCCACACACATCAGTATTATAATATCTTTGACTATATTCCTTATTCTGTGACTTCTATTCCTGTAGACTTCCTGTCTACTTATTCTGTAACTGGAGACCTGTATTTCCCAGTCCACTTTACCCATTTTGCCAGACCATCCCATTACCCTCCCCTCTGGCAACCATCAGTTTTTTCTCGGTATTGATAGGTCTGATTCTGTTCTTTGTTAATCATTTGTGGAGTTTTTTAGATTCCGCATATGAATGAAGTTGTACAGTATTTGTCTTTCTTGACTGACTTATTTTAATAAACATAATACCCTCTAGGTCCATCCATGTTGTCTCAAATGGCATAATCTTATATGGTTGTATAATATTCCATATACCATTTGTACATTCATCTGTCAATGAACACTTAGGTTGCTCCCATATTTTGGCTATTGTAAATAACACTACAATAAACATAAGGATGCATATATCTTTTTAAATTAGTGTTTTCATTTTCTTTGTGTAAATGCCTAATAGTAGAATTATTGGCTCATACTGATATCTTTCTATTGTTCCTAATGGAGATAAACCCAAATCATCCAATCTTTCACCATTAAGAATACATCAATTGTGTGATTTTCATAGATGCCATCTATTAGCGTGTGGTTCACTTCTATTCCTATTTTTTTAGTGATTTTATCATGAAAAGCTGCTGAATTTTGTCGAATGCATTTTCTGCATCAGTTGATATAATATGGTGGGTTTTGTTTTTTAGCCTTTGAAATGTGCACTACATTAATTGATTTTCAAATGTTAAGCCAACTTTGCATTACTGGAATGAATCCTTCTTGGTCATAGTTTATAGTTACTTTTGCATGTTGATAGATACTATTTGTTAGTATTTTGTTGAGGATTGTTGCATCTGTATTCATAGAAAATATTAGAGTGTAGTTTTCTTTCCTTGTAATGTTTTTGTCTTGTTTTGGTATCAGGGTACTAATGGCCTCATAGTATGAATTAGAAAGTGTTCCTACCCCTCCTCTGTATCTCAGCAAAGTTTGTGAACAATTGGTATCAATTCTTTAAATGTTTCACTGAATATACTAATGAAGCTATCTGGGCCTGGGTTTTTTCCTTGTGGGTGTTTTGTTTTTGTTTTTGTTTTTGTTTTTGTGGTTTTTTTGATTCCTAATTCAAATTTATTTACTTACTGTAGGTATATTCAGATTATCTATTCTTTCTTGAGTCAATTTTGATAGTTTGTGTATTTTTAAGAATTTGTGCATTCCATCTCAGTTATCTAATTTACTGGCACACATTGTTCATAGTACTCCTTCATCCTCCTTTTTGTTCTTGTAATATCAGTGGTAATGTCTCATATTTTATTTTTTCTATATTTTATTTTTTATTCTACTAATTTGAATCCTTTCTCTTAATCAGTCTAGTAAAGGTTTGTCAATATGCTTAATTTTTTTCAAAGAATTAAATTTTGTTCCATTAATTTTCTATATCGTTTTTCTACTCTCAATATCATTCACTTCCATCTGGATTTTTATTATTTCTTCTCGTCTTCTTTCATAAAGTTTAGTGTGCTCTTCTTTTTCTAGTGTCTTAAGCTACTGAGGAGATCTTCTCCTTTTTAATATAGGCACTCTGCTTTAATATAGGCATTTACAGCTATTACCTTAGCTGTATCCCATAAGTTTTGTGTGTTGTATTTTTATTTCATTCACCTCAAAGTATTTTTCTCTTCTTAAAATTTATTTATTTATTCGAGAGAGAGCGAGCAAGGAGGGGGGGGCAGAGGGTGAGGGAGAGAATCTCATGCACACTCCCCAACTGAGTGTAGAGCCTGACATGGGGCTTGATCTCACAACCCTGAGATCATGACCTGAGCCAAAATCAAGAGTCTGATGCTTAACTGACTGACCCACCCGGGCACCCCTCATTCACCTCAAAGTGTTTTCTAATTTCCTTTTTTCTTTTTGTCGTCAAATTTCCTTTGACGACTGGGTATTTAGAAATATGTTTGTCGTCATATTTCCTTTGACGACTGGGTATTTAGAAATATGTTGTTTAATTTCCACATGTTTCTGAGTTTCTCAAATTTCTATGATTGATTTTTCATTTTAATCTATTGTGGTTAGAGAACATACATTGTCTAATTCCAATTGTTTTACATTTATCAGTATTTGCTTAATGGCCTGGCACGTGGTTTCCTCAGGAAAATCTTGCTTGCGCACTTAAGAAGAATGTATGTTTCTGCTGTTGAGAGGTTGAGTGTCCTACAGGTTCTATGGATCCAACTGGTTTATAGTGTCACTCAGGTCTATTTCCTTGTTGATCTTGTGCCTACTTGGTCTATCTATTGTTAAAAGTAAGGTTTAGGGGCACCTGTGTGGCTCAATTGACTGTCTAACTCCTGATCTCAGCTCAGGTCTTGATCTCAGGTCATGAGTTCAAGCCCTCTATAAAAAAAAAAAAGTAGGGTTTTAAAGTCTCCAACAATGCAGTTAGTCTATATCTCCCTTTCTTGCTGTCAGCTCTTGAGTCATTTATTTTAATGGTCTGTTGTTAGGTGCATATTTGCCTATAATTGCTATATCTTCATGATTGATAAATATAATGATAAAAGGGTTGATCCTTTTATCATTATAAAATGTTCCTCTTTATCTCTAGTAACATCATTTGTTTTGAAGTCTATTTTGTCTGTTATTAGCCTAGCCATGCCAGGTTTTGTGTGGCTGCAGTTTGCATGATGTATCTTTTTCTATCCTTTTACTTTCAACCCATTTGTGTCTTTGAATCTAAAGTGTGTATCCTATAGACAGTCTATTGTTGGATCTTGTTTTTGTACAGTCTGATCATCTCTATCTTTGGACTGGATTATATAATCCACTCACATTTACTGTTATTATTAATATGATGGGTTTATGTTTGCCATCTCATTTTCCTGTTTTCTATATATCTCGTATCTTTTTTGTTAATCTAATTTCTTCATCTATTGCTCTTCTAGTCTCTTTTAGAATAAGTGACTATTTTCTTTTTTTAAGGTTTATTTATTTATTTTAAAGAAAGAGAGATCAATCATGAGTGGGAGGGATGAAGGAGAGGGAGAGCATCCAAAGTAGACTCTACTTAGCGCAGAACCCAGCTTGGGGCTTGATCTCAGGACCCTGAGTTCACAACCTGAACCAAAACTAAAAGTAGGACACTTAGCTGACTGTGGCACCCTAAGTGAGTATTTTCTTTCGTAACATTTCTTTACTTTAATGATTTTCCTTTTTTTTTTCAAGGTTCTATTTATTTATTTGACACAGAGAGAGAGGTCACAAGTAGGCAGAGAGTCAGGCAGAGAGAGAAGGGGAAGCAGACTCCCCGCTGAGCAGAGAGCCCAATGTGGGGCTCAATCCCAGGACCCTGAGATCATGACCTGAGCGGAAGGCAGAGGCTTTAACCCACTGAGCCACCCAGGGGCCCTCACTTTAATGATTTTTCAAACTAAACTTAGTGGTTGCTCTTGGGCTTACACATACATCTTAACCAATCAGAATCTACTCACATTTATACTAATTTAATTCCAGTAAGATATAAGAATGTTACTACTAGGGGCGCCTGGGTGGCTCAGTCGTTAGGCATCTGCCTTCAGCTCAGGTCATGATCCCAGAGTCCCTGCTCAGTAGGAAGCCTGCTTCTCCCTCTCCCATTCCCTCTGCTTGTGTTCCCTCTCTAACTGTGCTTCTCTCTGTCAAATAAATAAAAAATCTTAAAAAAAAAAAAAAAAAAGAATGTTACTACTATGTAGTTTCTTTCTCTTTTCCCCTTTTTTGGTGGTATTATAGTAATACATATTTCATCCCTGTTGCAAATACAATACACTTTTAAAACTTTAAAGTTAAAACTTTAAAATTCTAATTAAAATTAGAATTTTACAAAATTTTATCTTTTATTTTTTAAATTAATTTTCTTATTTTAATTCCAATATAGTTAACATACAGTGTTAGTTTCAGGTGTACAATACAATACAATATTGTGACTCAACAATTCTATACATTGCTCAGTGTTCATTATAAGTGTACTCCTTAATCCCCATCACTTATTTCACCCCTCCTCCCACCCACCTCCCCTCTGGTAACCATCAGTTTGCTAATACTCTGTTTCTTGATTTGTCTCTTTCTCCTTTCTTTTTTCTTTGTTCATTTGTTTCTTAAATTCCATAATAAGACTCTGTTTCTTGATTTGTCTCTTTCTCTTTTCTTTTTCCTTTGTTCATTTGTTTCTGAAATTCCATAACTGAGTGAAATCATATGAGATTTGCCTTTCTCTGATTGACTTAATTCACTTAACATTATACTCCCTGGCTCCATCCACGTTTTTGCAAATGACAAGATTTCATTCTTTTTTTATTCTTTTGTGTGGTTGAATAATATTCCACTGTGTGTATGTAGATATGTATACATATATATACATATACCTTCATAGGTAGGTATGTATATATGTATACATACATATATACATATGTATGTACATATATGTGTGTATGTGTGTATACATGTACATATATACATATACCTATATATATACATATACCTACATATGTACGTGCCTACATACACAGTGTGTGTACATATACATGTATGTACATCATATCTATGTAGGTGTGTGTGTGTGTGTGTGTACTGAGAAACTGAGATAAGAAGGGCTATCAAGTATATAGTTACAGCTTCTATCATTTCAGCCTTCTTATTTACCATTTCTGGTTCTCTTTATTTTTTACCGTGGCTTCAAACTACTGTCTGAAGTCATGTCTTCAACCCGATATAGCTTTTCTCACACCCTCCTCCCTTGTGCTATTATTGTAAATATGTTATGTTTCTATATATTGAAGGATCAACAAGTAATCATATACATATTGTTTTATATAGTTGTTTTCAAATCAGTAATAGAAAGGAAAAGAAATATACATTTATACTGTCTTTGACAATTACTTTTATTGTTGCTCTTTGTTTTTTTATGTGGAATTGAAATATTATCTGTGATCACTTGCTTCCAGTATGTAGAAGTTCTGTAGTATTTTTTGTAAGGTGGATTTTCTAGCAACAAATTCTTTCAGATTTTGTTTTTCTGGGAATGTCTTTATTGGCCTTCATTTTTGAAAGAAAGTTTTATTGTCTATAGGATTCCTGGTTGACAAATTTTTTTCTTTAAACACTTGGAATATGTCATCCAAGTGTTTTCCCCCATCTGTTGTTTCTGCTGAGAAGTCAGCTATTACTCTTACTGGGGAATTTTGTAAGTGGTGGTTCATTTTTCTCTGGCTATTTTAAAGATCTTGCTCTTTGGCTTTTAGCATTTCTACTATAATACATCTGCTTGTGGACATCTTCGTGTTTATCCTACTTTTGGTTCATTGAAGTTCTCAGATGTGCAGTTTTCTTCAAATTTGGGAAATTTTCAGCCATTTTTTCTTCTAATGTAATTCCTTCCTATCATTTCCTTCTACTCTTCTGGCATTTTTATTGCACATATGTTGTTGGTACATTATTGGTGTCCCACATTTCTATGAGGCTCTGTTCAATTTTCCTTACTCTTTTCTGTGTTCTTTAGATTGCATAATCTCTATCCCTCTATTATCAAGATTATTGATTCTTCTGCTAGTTCAAGTCTAGTGTTAAGCCATTATAGTAAAATTATTTGTGTATGTAAATATGTACATATGTATGTACATGTATGTATGTATGCACATACACATATAGGCATACTTTTATACATACACACATACATATATGTGCATACTTCTGCTCTAGAATTTCCATTTGATTCTTTTCTAAAAAATATTTATTTATTTGTTTGTTTGTTTGTTTGTTTGTTTATTTGAGATAGCAGGAGCAGGAACGCAAACAGTGGGAGTGGGAGTGGGAGAGGGAGAAGCAAGCTTCCCACCGAGCAGGGAGCCTGACACAGGGCTGGATCCCAGGACCCTGGGATCATGACCTGAGCTGAAGGTGGACACTTAACGACTGAGCCACCCAGGCACCCTGCATTTGATTCTTTTTAATCATTTCTACCTCTTATTGATATTCTCTACTTAATGAGACACTTGTTTTCATATATCCTTTACTTTTTAAAATTCAGTTAGCCAAGGTATCATTAGTTTTTGACATAATGTTCAATGAATCATTAGTTGAGTATAATACCCAGTGCTCATCTATCCTTTATTTTAAGCATAATTTAGCTTAGTTCCTTGAAGATATTGATGACTACTTTGAACTTTGTTAAATCAGACACCTAATCTTTCTCACAGAAAGTTTGAACAACCTGCTTTTTTCCTGCAGGTATGAGTCAGACTTTCCTAGATTTTTGCATGTCTTGTAAAATTTTTTGTTGGAAACTAAGCATTTCAGAGAATATATTGTAGCAAGTCTAAGCACTGGTCTCCACCCTCTCCTTCCCCAAGATTTGTTGTTGTTTGTTGTTTATTTGTTTAACAATTCACTGGATTATTTTAGTGGCCTCCATTTTTCTCCAGCAGTGTGAACCTTATATTCCTCCTTGGCAATTACAGCCTAGAACATGTACAGTTACCCTGGGATGACAGGGATTTGGGCCCTTTTGATTGTCTCATTCCCGCCCACAACCAGTTGTTAAGCTCCATGAATTGCTGACTGAATGCTCTATTGTTTTTAACAATGCTCTGGGGCTTCAATTGTGGCACAGACTGATCAAATTAAATTTGGACTCCTTTACAGGGATAGGTTTTGAAGTCAGAGATTTGTTCTGACCTCAGAAGAGCTCTTTTTAGACCTTAGGGTTTGGCTTAGATCTCTAACAAACCTATGAGTGTCCCCTTCTCTTATTTTCCCCAAAACCTCCATTGTTTCTGGACATACCCTTAGGCTTGATCTTTCCTACTTTCTGTTGTAAATAAACTTAGTTCTTTTTGGAAGAGCTTCAAAGTACTCTGTTTTACACCTACCTCTCCCTCTGGGCAAAATCTCTGAGCCAGACTCTAGAGCTAGGAGTGGGGACCGTGGTATGTTTCTTTCTGGAAAAATACCTGCTTTAGGAGCTGGGTGCTCTATAGAAAAGGAAGAAAAGCTACAGCTTCTGTTCTTCTTGCTTTGCCTCTCCTATCATGGGACTCCCACTTTACAAACTAGCTGGAGTGAGGGCACTCAGGGACCCTGGATTCTCAGTGCACCACACCTGAGATAGACCTTCTGTCTTATGAATGGGGGCTGGGAAGAAGATGGGGGCCTCACCTCTTGGCTACCTACACTCACCCAAAATCCAACCTCTGCAATGGGTAGCATTGCAGGTAGGATGAGAAATGTTGATGTCCTACCTGTCCTGGAAAGAAACCATGGGCCTCCAGTTTAGAGCCAGAGGGGAGGCTACCCTGTATTCTCGGGTACACACGTCTGGAGTGGAATGTCCATCACTCTGAGCTTGGGGAGGGGAAGGAGGATGCAGGCTGTACTTCAATGGCCAGAGACTCTCACTGTTTTTGCCAAATTTTTATAGGTTTTCTTGAATAAATGTTCCTTTATTTTCCAAGTACCCTTAGGGCCATTTCCAGAGACTTTAAATGATTGTTTTATAATAATTTTCACCAGTGTCCACAGACTCCTTATGTTGCTATGCCAAAAGCAGAGCCTCTCTGCTACTATTTTTACTAGGTTCCTATCTTTTTCATTTTTTAATGTGTCCTGATGAAGTTTCTGAGTATTATGCCCCGGTCCCATTTCCCCACTACACTGTGGTTTTTGTAGTGGGATTTGCGAAGTCTGGTGATTTTTAGCAATGCATATGTCAAATTAGAGGAGAATTGACTGTAAGTTGGGAGGAAAAGGATAGTAAAAGACAGACCAACACCTTCTCGTCTAAGAAAGTTGGTGTGGCTATAATAATGTCAGACCAGGTAGGCTTTACATTAAGATGTATTACAAGAGATAAAAGTTACAAGTATTACATGAGGCGCACTGGCCTGGCTCAGTTGGTAAATCATGTGACTCTTAATTTCCAGGTCGTAAGTTCAAGCCAGGCATGGAGCTCACTTAAAAACAAAACAAAAACCAAATGAAAAAAAAAAAAAAAAACAAATCCAAAAACATGGAGCTTACTTAAAAACAAAACAAAACAACAACCTTAAATTTACATGCCTCCAATAATATTGCCTCAGAATACATGAAAGGAGGCCAATCACATTGTAAAGGGCATGTACACAGAGAGAAGTAAAAATGGTGGCCATCTTTGCAATCTACCACATTAACAAAAGAAAAAAGTGTAATGATAAAAAGTATTTGATTAGTCTATTAAAAAGGGAAAAAACACTTCATTAGCCCGTAGAAAATAAATACATAAATACATAATAATATACATCTAAATCACATAAAGCAAAAATTAACCAAACTAAAAAGACGATTGACAAACCCAAATTGTGGGTAGAATTTTAACATACCTGTTTCACTAACTGACAGAACAGGGGGAAAAAACCCCAAAAGTGAAAGATACAGGACCTCCGCAGAAGGTGATTAACCAATTTGATTTAGATGTCATGTATAGTGCCATGCTACACTAAGCAACCTTTTAAAATATATTATTTTCAAATACATATGGGATGTTCACCAAGATAGACCACATCCTGAGCCTAAAAGGAAGTTTCAGTAAATTTCACTGGATTGAACTCACTGAGAATACATTCTCTGATCAAAGACAAGCCAAACTAAAAATCAAAGTTAACTAAAAAAATTCCCAGCACGAAGTGAAATAAGTCAGTCAGAGAAAAACATCTGCATGATTTCACTCATATGCAGAATTTAAGAAACAAAACAAATGAACAAATAAAGAAGAAAAAGAGACAAACAACACAAAATCCAGACTTAAATACAGAGAATAAACTGGTGGTTGACAGAGGGTCGATGGGGAGGGGAACTGGTGAGATAAACAAAGGGGATTAAGGGTGTGCCTATATTCTTTTTCTAAGATCTATTTATTTATTTGAAAGAGAAAGCAAGCATGCAAGGAAGAGACAGAAGGACAGAATCTTCAAGCAGACTCCCCACTGAGCATGGAGCCTGACCCAGGGCTTGATCTCACAACCCTGAGATTATGACCTGAGCCAAAACCAAAAGTCAGATGATCAACAGGCTGAGCCACCCAAATGCCCCAAGAGTACGCTTATCTATAAGCACTGAAAAATGTATAGAATTGTTGAATCACGTTCTACACCTGAAATTAATAAAACTCTGCATGTTAATTGTACCTCAATTAAAAAAATGAACTCAAAATCAAGTAAAGACTTGAACATCAGACCTGAAACCATAAAGCTCCTAGAAAAAAATACATAGACAAGAAACTCTTTGACATTAGTCTTGGCAATGACTTTTTTAATGTGACACCAAAAGCAAAAACAACAAAAACAAAAATAAACAACTGAAGGAAACTATCCACAAGATGAAAAAGCAACCTACTGAATGAGAGAAAATATTTGTCATGTATCCAAAGTAGAAAAAGAATTCACACAACTCAACAGGAAAAAAATAAACAATTTGATTTAAAAATGGGCAGAAGGGGGCGCCTGGATGGCTCAGTGGGTAAGCTTCTGCCTTCGGCTCAGGTCATGGTCTCAGGGTCCTGGGATCGGGCCCCGCATCGGGCTCTCTGCTCAGCGGGGAGCCTGTTTCTCCCTCTGCCTCTGCTTGCCTCTCTGCCTACTTGTGATCTCTCTTCTCTGTGTCAAATAAATAAATAAAATCTTAAAAAAAAGAGAAAATAACAAATCTTAAAAAAATAAATAAATGAATAAATAAAACTAAAAACGGGCAGAAGATCTGAGGAGATGTTTGACCAACAAAGACACACAGACGGCCAACAGTTGCACAAAAACATGCTCAACATTATTCATCATCAGGAAAATACAAATCAAAACCACAATGAGACGTCACTTCACACCTGTTCGAATGGCTATTAACAAAAACGACAAGAAATAACAAGTATTGGCAAGGATGTGGAGGGAAAAGAACCCTCATGCAATTCAGGGACTCAAAAAGATACGTGCACACTCGTGTCCATAACAGCATCATTCCCAGTAAACAAAAGTTAGAAGCAACTGCAGTGTACATTGACAGATGAATGGATAAACAAGATGTGGCATATATATACAATGGAATAATAGTCCACCTTAGAAAGGAAGGAAACTGACATGTGCTACAACATAGACGAACACTGAGAAAATTATGCTAAGTGAAATAAGTCAGTTGTGAGAGGACTAATACTGTATGATTCCAATTATTAGAAGTATTTAAGAGTTATCGAATTTACACAGATGGGAAGTACGGTGGTGGTTTTCAGGGGTTGAGGGGAGGAGGAGGGGGGAATTATTGTGTAATGGGTACAGAGTTGGGGTTTTGCAAGATAAAAAGAATTCTGGAGATGGGTGGTGGTGATGATGGCCCAACAATGTGAGTATTAAAGCTGCTGGACTTAAAGAAATAGTTAAGATAGGGCTGCCTAGGTGGCTCCATTGGTTGAGGGACCTACTCTTGATTTCAGCTCAGGTCATGATCTCAGTCAAGGTCATGATCGCAGGGTCCTGAGATGAAGCTCCAGGTGGGGCTCCACACTCCGCAGGGAGTCTGCTTAGGATTCTCTCCCTTTCCCTCTGCCCCTGCCCCCACTCACACACTGGCGCTCACACTCTCTGTCTCTCAAATAAATAAATAAATAAATATTTTTAAATATGTGCCGGGCGCCTGGGTGGTTCCGATGGTTAAGCGTCTGCCTTCAGCTCAGGTCATGATCCCAGGGTCCTGGGATGAGCCCTGCACCGGACTCCCTGCTCAGCAGGGGGTCTGCTTCTCCGTCTCCCTCTGCTGCTCGCCCTGCTTGTGCTCTTTCACTCTCTCTCTCTCTTTTTTTTCTCTCTCTCTCAAATAAATAATTAAAACCTTTAAAAATAATAATAAAAATGTACTCAACCTCAACAGTAATTAGGGGAAAGCTAATGAGAGTCATAGTGAGATGCCACTACAAGACAACCATAATGGCTAAATTTAAAAAAAATCAGAAACGATGCCTGTGAAGATGCAGAGAATAGGGAAGTAGTTACACTGCTGTGGAGTCCAAAATGGTACAAAAAGAAAAAAATAGCTGGCACTGTCTACGGAAGTTGAAGATACACATTCTCTGACCTAGTAGTTTCACTCCTAGACACACACCTAGAAAACAGGACACATGTACACCAAGAGACATACATAAGCATGTTTGTAGCAGCAAAAATTGGAAACTGATAACTCAAACTTCCACCAACAGTAAATGGACAAATGAATTGTGGTTATCACACAGCTATGAAAATGAGGGAGGCATGGACCGACGTAGTGGTACAGATGACTCTCACAAAAGATGCTGGGCAAAAGGATATATGTGGGATGACTCCATTTAAATAAAGTTAAAAAACAAAACACATATTTGGGTAATAAAAAGATAAAGAAAAGCAGGGAAACTGATAAAGCCAGGATTTGGGAGCCAGGGAGGCCTTTGTGATGGGAAAGGGTGGGGATCTTTGGAATGTTGATGCCTTTCTATATTCTCTGATCTGGGCGGTGGAGACAGAGATTTTAAATTTCCATTCCTAACACATTGACATATACTTCCTTCCGTATGTGTGATACACCTTACAATAAGTTTTTATTTTAAAACTAAAGCCAAAAAAGACAATCAATACACAGTAAGAAAAAAATTAATTTCATTTATTTGGTTGTCTAGTTCCTCCAACATTATTTATTTTTATTTTTTTATTTTACTTTATTTTTCCAGTGTTCCAAGATTTATTGTTTATGCACCACACCCAGTGCTCCATGCAATACGTGCCCTCCTCAATACCCACCACCAGGCTCATCTATATTATTTTTTACATCATCTGAACTATCCCCACTGATTTGTGATTCCAACTTTATAACATATTTAATACTCGCAGTTTGAGAGTTGGTAATGGTTGTTATCAACAATCCGGGCTTGGTTTCTGGCCAGGATGAATGGACTTTTGCGTACAGGGTGGGGCTGGAGTGTGAATAAAGTAGACTAAAAGCGGGGGAGGGAGGCCGCGATAGTCATCGTCATGGGATTTATTTTTAAATAGGAAAATTCTAGAGACAGAACTGAAAAGAGAAAGGAAGTCTGTGAGAGGTGTTGCCAAGTCAGAGAGTAAAGTGTCACCTGATACAAGGACTTATGAATGAGCTCAGAGTAAAACTATTCGGGGGAGACCTAAAGAAGAGGCCATGCGGCGGCGGGGGTGGGGCGGTGGTGGTTGGTTATACTGGATGCCTCCCCCAAGGACTCAACCTCCATCCCTACCATGCAGGTGGTAAGATAAAGCTTGCTGCAGTTCTCAAAGATTTGACATACTCCAATCTCTAAGTTGTATTCATTGCTTTTTTTTTTTTTTCTTACTTGAAACACTGTATTAATTGATTAAAGGAAATTACAGGAAAAAAGGCGCTGACACATTTTGTCTAATCTTGACCGCGGCGGGGTTCATTGCCTTTTTAGCGCGCATTGGAGGACTGGTGCATAACCTGCATTCTCCGCGCCGAGCTGCCCCGGGGGCTCTGAAGTGGGACACTAACCAGCCTCCAGCAGCTGAACGAGACGCTTCGGATCTAACCAGCCAGCAACCCGGGCTGGGAGACGGGGCGGGACTGATAGGTGCGAGGGGCGGTCCGGAGGTCCGACCGGCATGGCCCCGCCCCTTGGGGGAAGGGGTCCCGCCCAGGCCCCGCCCCGCGCGCGCAGGGTCCCGGCCCCGCCCGCGCTAGCTCGGGGCGCCCACACTCCGAGCCCGGAGCGGCGGCCGCGCAGGTCGAACCCGCGCCGCAGCTGCCGGAGATGCAGCGGGGAGCCGCGCTGTGCCTGCGCCTGTGGCTCTGCCTCGGACTGCTCCACCGCGAGCGCGGTAAGCCCTCTGCACGCACGAGTGCGCGGCCGGCCGCAAGGGGGGACGCTTCCCCGGGGCGACGGGGACGGGCGGGGCGCTGGACCCCCGGGAGCCTGGGGCGGCAGGGGAGATGGGGCTGGGAGCCAGGGGATACGGACGCCGGATGGAGTACGGCAGGCCGGGCCGGGGCCCGCCGGGCTGAGGAAAGGGCGGGCGGAGACTGCGGCCGGGTCAGGCACTGGGCACTATCTGCACCGCGGCGCAGAGATTGTGCTTGGGCTCCTCGACCACCCTCCACTATTGGTGGCTCGGCTCCTTTGGAGCGGGGCCCCATCGCACCGCATCCTCAGCTAGGATCCTTTCCTTGCTTACTAGCTTCCAGGAGGAGTCCGGGCGCTGCACTGCGCTGCCCTCCCACCCGCGCAAAGGGGACCGGGGACCGTACCCCGGCGATTCCCGCCCGGGCCGCAGACCTGGGTGCGCACTTCCCGACGCTTTCCAGCTGCTCTCGAGATCGGTCCCCCAGAGGGCGCTCGGGGCAGGTGTCCACCTTCCCCAGGCCAGAGATTGCGCACGCCGGGGTTCGAGGACCACCGGAGACCCGCGCCGTCGGGCGGATAGGGCGCAGGTGCACAGGGGAACTTGGGAATCTTGAGTTGACAACCCAGGAGAGATCAAGGTGGCAGAAGAGGCAGAATGCCGGCGGTCCCTGTATTTGACGGGGCAGGATCCTTTGGAGGCCAAGCTCAAGAGCTTGGACGATAAGGCAAGAGCAGCCACGAAAGGGTCTTAAACACAGAAAAGCAGGGTACGTCTGGGACAAGAGTATTACCAGAATTTGGCCCCGTGGGGTTGGAGAAAAGGAAGTGTGGGAGATGAGAAAAGAAGTAACCGTTGTACATAGATGTTAGACGATGGGTAAGGATGAGCTGGACGTCTACACAAGATCTAGTGACCCAGAGAATCAGAGGGTAGAGAGAGGGTAATGGGTCCCCAGTGGTTGGGGGAAAGGGCTGGAAGGGCTGGAGGGGGCCCTTGCTACTTTTGAACACAGCAGATATTGAACACCGGCTTTACACACTTCATCTCTTTTAACAACCCTCACAAGGGAGTGTTAGACCCATTTTACAGAAGAGGAAGCATAGAGCAAGGACATCTGTAACTTCTGCAAGGTTCCCAAAGGCCAGCGGTAAGGGAAATGGCCAACCCGCATCTGTAGGATAACAGGAACCTGTTCTCTATGCCTTCACAGGCTGAAGGGCAGGGGACAGGGGACATGAAGGAGGTGTGGATGAATCTAGAGGCAGGATGGAGGACAACTGAGTTGGGGCAGGTCAGAGAAGAGGGGCTGCCCCTTTGCCCTTCTTTGCTCCCCTGCATCGAGCCCAGGGCCAGGCTCTCACAGATACTTAGTGTGTTTGCTGAGTGCCTGAATGAGTGTGGTGAGAGCAGTGAAGAGGGTCAGGCTGAGGAGTGGGAGACCCCACCTTGAGGAGGCATCCTGCTGGCCGTTGGGCGTAGTGTGGGAAGCTCAAGAGAAACTGGGCTGGGGAGCTGGAGAGGGAGAAAGCAGAGTCCAGGATGGGATTCCCCCGCAGGAATGTGGGGGGGAGGGAGCCAGAGGTTTCCAGGGAGAGAGGGGACTTTCTGCAAGGTGTGAGAACGGGAGAGCCTGGGATTGGGTGCTCCGGAGGTGGAGAAGGGAAAAGGGATGAGGCAGGTCCTATGTGGAGCTCAGGTGGCTCGTACCAAAGTCAGGCAGTGATGACGAGGGGAGAGGATGTTAGCTGAAGGGTCCCGTGGACCACGGGCACAGCTGGTGGGAAATACGCCCTGCATTTGCCCCAGGGAGCTCCCAGCCTGACGGGGGATGTGGGAGCAGAAGCATAAACACTTAAGTTGCAGCCAAGTGTCAGGACAGCCCGGATGGGTGGCCAGGTACTGGCACGTGAGAATCTCGGGGGCGCTGAAGCTGACCCCTCCAAAGTATGTGGTTAGCCCTAGATCCAGATTTTTGTCCCAGCTCGGTCCCTAAATTCCTGGCTGTGTGGTCTGGGTCCCAACTTCCTCTCCCTGCACCTCAGTTTCCCCGTGCATACCAGTGCACTGGGCAAGCATTTGAGGGACGGTGCTCGGGCTGGACTTTATGGCTGGGGGGTCCCAGTCTAGTTCCAAAAGGCAGTTCCTTGGCAGTGTCCCTGTGGAGAGGGCAGGTGGCTTGGGACGGGCCCCAGAGGCTTTGGTTTTGGGCTTTAGTCTAGAGAGAGGCTGTCTCTGCCCCTGGATAGTGGACTCAGGGACAGCCGGGCAGCTGGGAGGACACTGGCTCCTGAGTCTCGTGTGGCCGGCCATTCAGTTCTCCACTGTCCCTGCTCCTCAGCCCTGAGCCAGACCCAGGTGTGGACAGAGCAGTGGGGGAGGGACGGGACATGCCAGTCAGGCAGGATGTGGGGGGCTGGGCCACCTTACTCGGTCCTGTGGGCCACTAGCCCCAGCTCAGTCACTCTGGCTGAAGGGCTCTCTTCCCCCTCAGAGCCCAGAGCCCACACGACCAGTCACTAGATTGAGAATGAGGTGTAACAAGTATTTTCTGGCCAGCTCCCCTGCTGTTCCTCCCCCCACGCTGCCCCAGGCAGTGGGACCCCGACCCGGGGAAGGAGACTGCAGTTCTGTGCAAGTCAGAAGCTTTGGGGACCTGCTCGGGTTAGCTCAGGGAGGGTTCAGACCAGCCCCATCCTGCAGGGGTTTTTCTGAGCGCCAGCCTGGCTGGGATACAAACATGGTATCAGGACCCCCATGAGGCCCAGCTGGTAGCCGTGGGCTTCAGAAGAAGGGGACATGGCTTCTAGCTCGAGGCTTCTTGAGGGGATCTGCAGACTCCAGGAAAGGGAATTCCAAGGAGGGCTAAGAACCCCTCTTAGCGGTTAGATGTGGACTGTGGGAAAGTCCACATCGTGTATGGGGACTTGTGGGTAGTCAGAAGACGCTAGAGTCTCCAGGGGGCCAGAGGTGGGGTGGGGGAGGGGGGAGGTGAGGCGGTTGGAGGTGGGGGGAGCCAGCAGCACACCTGGAAAAGGGAAGTTCTGGGCAGGGAGGCACCTGGTCAGGTCCCTTGAAGGCACTGTCAGAGGGGCAAAACAGGGTGGGAGCCCACAGCCAGGAGGACAGGCAGGGGAATAGGCAGCGGGGGTGGGAGGTGGGGTTGAGAGGGATGCCCGCCAGCCAGTCTCTGGCTTAAGCCACAGAATAGGTCATGAAGGTGGTTAACCAGATGTGGATCCTACAAGGAGGAGCGCAGTGGGGAAAGGCGAAGGGCTGCTCGGGGAATTCGGTACTCCAGGAGGAGGCACCGGAGGGAGTTCCCAGTTGATACAACCCCGCGAGATAAGGAAGGAGGAAACTTGGGGGCACCTGACTGTAATAGGGCAGAGGGCAGTCAGGGAACCCAGGAAAATTAAGTGGGGTCTTAGCCAGGAGGGAGTGTCTAGCTTACACTCCTCCAGCTGTGGTTTGGGCACTTTCCCCACAGGGCAGGTTTCTCCGCACTAGGATCTCGCCTGTCCCCCACGGCTGTCCGAGAGTCCTCTCCGGGAGGGAGGTGGGACGAGGGAGGGGTCTGGAGAGCCCCTCACACTCCCTGTGCTGACTTCGGAACCAGACGCCGCCCGACGTGTCCAGCTGGAGCCAGGGATTCCTGAGTTTCGATCCTTTTCAGACACTGGCTTCCTCTGGGATCTCGGTTTTCCGGTCACGCCGAAGGGAGAAGTCTGGGAGCAGGAAGGTGCGGGCACTCGGCATTTGGGGCTGGCAGGGCTGGGCTTGGGTGCGGCAGCAGCGGGCACGCCCCTCCCACCCCGGTCGGGGCTCCCGCGCCATGCGGGTGGCCTCGCCCGCCCACCCCCGCCCCGAGCCAGGCCAGGGTGTGGGCGGCCCCGCGAGCAGGCGCAGGTCACGGTGGCGAGTGGGGGAGCCCCGCCACGTGGCCAGCGAGGTCAGCAGGGGTTCATGGGAAAGGACTTGTCGGCCACAGGAGAGGACATCCTGCCTGCGTTTCCCTCTTCCTGCGGCAGGAGCCCACGGCCCCGATTTAGCAGCGCTGGGGGGCCACCTCTGAGCCAGCTGGGCTGTCTGATAACACCGCCCGTCCTGCCGCGGGGGAGCAGAGTCCTGACCCCGGGCAGGCCGCAGCAATTGCCTGGCACAGGCGGCTACACCCGCAGCTGCGGGGAGCGCGGCCTCTGCCAGGGTGCCCCTCCCCGGTGTCACCCTCAAGGGATATTCCTGCAGCCCCTGCTCCCACTCAGCCTCACCTCCCTCCCTGCTTCCAGAAAGGTGCCCCAGCGGGGATCTTTCTAAAACACGGATCTGAGCTTCCCGCGGCACCCCTAACCGGCCATAATAAGCACCAACTTCTTGGGGCGGTGGTTCAGACCCCTCCTGTCGGGGTGTGTCCGTCCCCCCCTCCCCCCGGCATCCCTGACCCCATGTCCTCCCAGCCTGCACCCACCACACACCCCAGCTCCCAGAACATGACCTTCCTCTTGCTCTCCATAGGCCCTGCCTTTCACCCTGCCTTCGGAGGGGCTGCCAAGAACTCCAGCCAGAGGATGGGACTACTCTGAGTGGGGGGAGGGGGCTCCATTCCCACGGGCTGTGTACCCCCCAGAGCATGGAATGCGGCTTTCAGGCGGCTTTGGGGGAAGCTCTGATCCTCACCCCACCTAAAGCGTCATCCTCAGAGCTACCCGAAATTCTGCCGAGTGGAGCTTCATCCCTGTTAAGCAGCACAGGGGCACACAGGTGCGCCTGTGGAATGTCTGGAAGTGGGGTCTCACCTCTGTGTAAAATGGTTCATCAGACGGCTCTACACCACATACACTGTATGTGAAGGTTTTAGCTTTGTGTCATGGCTTACTGGTCCATCTTGGAGATTAGGAGTTAAGGCTGGAGGGGGGAAATGGCTCACAAGGTGCTAAGGGAGGCTTTGAAGGAGTGTTGGGGGTTGGGGATCTGGTCCCGGACAGCGTGGAAGCCAAAGGGTCAGAAGGGACAGGTGATTGTCCGCGATCCCCAAGAAAGGGTCCAGTAGGGTGGGCAGGTGGGATCCTAAATTCCTGACCACCTCTAGGACATTTTTATCTTGATTGTCCCAGAGACCTTTCAAAAGCAGCGTAGACCCCATAGACACCTTGCCTTTCTCCCAAGTCTACCCCTGAGCAGCGTCCCTATCTCAGTGCAGGACATTACCTCCATGGCTCACCTCCACACCCACCCACACACTCTGTGCTGTCCCTTTGCTCCCCAGACTCTCAGGGGAGTCGGGGCAGTCACAGGCCAAGTGTCATGCTGGGGACACCGCCATGAAAGGCGAGCATAAGCCCTCTCCTCCTTGCACTGAGTGACTGTCAGATGCAATGGGCCAACCGCTGCACAGAGCTGCAGAAACACCCAGTGGGGACCCAAGGAGGGGGCCTCAACATGCGACTCTAGGGTTGGAGGGAGCACCAGTCATCTGTAAGGCCGGGCAAAGAAGGCAGCTTCTGCCCCCACGTTGCATAGTGGTTTTAGGCAGGAGAGGGACTTGTGTTCTAGAAAGATTATCTAGCCACTGGGTAACACCCGACCAATGGGGAGACACCGGCATGGCGAGCCAGGGGATGGATGTTGAGGCCAGCTGGACAGTTGGTTGGAGGGGCGGGGGACTGGACGGGGCCATCCCAGGATCTGGCACTCTGAGCGTAAGGCATTCCCAGCTGGGTGTCTGAGTGTGAAGCACTTTGCTGGGGGCGGGGGTAGGGAGAGAAGAGGGGCAAACCCGGAGCTCCCAGGTTTGGGAACCGCCCCCCCCCCAGCCGCCTTTGGCGCTGCCTCTGAGGATGGACATGACTTCATGACCATGGCTGTGGGGGCTGAGTGGAGTTAGAAATGCCTGACAGGTGACCGCCACGAGGATGGCAAATCATAGCAAAAGGGAGAGCCGTGCTTCCAGGGCTGATGCAGAAAAGATGATTCGATCCACAGAAACACCAAGAATGCAGACACGTACAGAGTAAGGAGTAGCTTCCCGAGATCCTGTCCCCCAGAGATAATCTCTGAGCAGCACGCTAACCTCGGTGCCTTTAGTTTTCCCAACTGCAAAATGACAAGAACAGTGCCCACCTCGGGGGGCATGAGTGAGGGGTGTGCACAGGTGCGCAGGCTGGAGCCGGCACAAGGAAAGTGCTAAATCTGTGTTTGCTATTATTATCCTAGCAGGATGTCTGGGGTAAGCAGAATGTGGGGGTCAAAGAGTAGGAGCCTTCCTTTAGTGCTATGAGTCCTTATTTGCCTATTTGCCTACATCCTCGGGATACTGGGAATCCTACCTTGTAAACACATGCTCACCTTGTGTTTGGGTGGGAGGGTCGTGTACCCTGTGGTTCTAGCTGCCCTGCCCCCGAGGTGGACAAAATGCCAGAGACATTTTGGGAGCAAGTCCCCTCCCCTCCCCGTCCAGGGCCAGAGCTCGGGAAAGCTCTCAGGGAGGGTGGAACAGCTCAAAGGTGGGCTTGCAGCCCTGGAGGGTGCCATCACCAGGAGGACCCTCTCCTGTGGCTTCCTTGCCCCACTTCTGTTCCATCTACCTGGCAGCCCAAGGTCACCCGTATTCTAGCCTCGCATGTTCCATCTGCCCTGTGTGTTCTCCTGGACCAGCCAGCTCCTACTCAGTCTACAAAGCACATTTCAGCTCACCCTCTCCAACCAGCAAGGCCTTCTCTGACCTGCTCCCCCCCCCCCCCGGCTGTGGCGTGCAAAACACTCAGCAAGCGGTGACAGCCACGGGCTCCGTGTGCATTAGCCAGCAAACAGTTTGTCCTTGCAATGGTTTGGTATTATGTTAGGTGTGGTTCTCTATCATCCTGGGGACAATTCTCATTTTGCAAGTGGGAAAACTGCGGCTTGGAAGGAGGAAGGGCCCTCCCCGAGGTCATACGGCCAGAGACTGGCATTGTGGGGCACGCAGCCGGGCTCGGGGGGCTCCAAGCACACTCTGGGTACTCCAAGCACACTCTGGGTACAGCTCCTCTTATCCTAGTCGTCTCTGTCTCGTAGGGTCAGGGGACTGTGGCCTCTTGACCGTCACCCTTGACCTCTGGAGGCACAGAGCTTACCAGCCAGGTGTGTAGGGCAGACTCTACTAAACACCTTTGTGCCTACCCTCCAAGAGTGAAGGGAGATGGAGCTGGAGCAGGTCTCCCCAAATCTCCCCAGCTCTAGGACAGATGCATAGAGACCCCTAAGCCCGGCCTCACCTGGCCAGCTGTCCCCCATGTTTCTCCTTTGGCTTGCCTCCACTCTGCAGGCTGGCCCCTGGCTGCCTCTGTTGTCCTGGGCACGGCTGCTAAGGGGAGCATGGAACAGACTGGCAGGACTGCCACATAGTCCCCGTCACCCAGGGGGTGACCGTGACAGCGTCTGCAGTAAGAAACTGTCAGTACGTGGAGGGGCACCCCTGAGCTCACAGACCATCCCGACTTCATCCCTGGGTTGGCCGTGCTGTGCCTGAGGACAGAGCCGTGACTAGGGACAGGGACATGGGAGGGACCATGCACCCAGCCTCGGGTCTCGGAGCAGGAACAGCGATTCTCGGGGCCCAGAGAATAGGAAAGAACAAAAGAGACCACTTGAGGCCAGCAGGGAGGTGGGCAAGGACCTGGTGGATGCTGGAGGTGGCAGGAGCACTGGGAGGTGAAGCCGGCCAGGAGGGCGGGGCCTGTTGGGAAAGGCTTCATTCACCCTGGAGGCCAGGCCAAGGGCATACGCAGCTCCAGAGGGCCACGAGGAGCCAGGGAAGGTGTCCTCGGGTCACGACAGCCCTCTAGGCTGAGCGGCAGACTGGAGGCCAGAAAGGAGACTGCTGGAGAGTAGAGAGGCAGGCACTCAGGGTCGTACTGGGCGAGAAGGGGACAGAGAGATGTGAGGACTGGGAACTAGGCAGGGACGGGCCTGGATTCGGCCAGACCCGGGCTCCTGCACCACTGCTTCTATGGGTCCTAGAGCCTCAGTTTGCTTCCTGCCCACTGGACCCGTGACTCTTCCCTTCCTCCTGGGTTGTGTGAGGATCAAAAGGAGGCAACAACTGCAAGGCCATGGTTAGTGTCTAATGCAGAGGACTTCCCACACCCCCGCCTCCTGCCACTGCCCCTCACCCAGGATCCCAGTGCCTGTGGCTGACGCCAGGGTCCCCACTGCCCATGGCTGCTGACAGCACAGAGAAGAGGAGTTGTGCACTCTGGCCTCTCTGACCTTGGCCCGGCGCCTGCCCCAACTGCTCTGTTGCAAGCTGGGGGGCCAGGGCCGCTGGCCAGGGGAAGGAAGAAGCCAGTTCCTGGGCCAGGAACAGGAAGGCAGGGGGAGTGCGGCAGAGGCCAGGATGACAGCGCTTCCTGATGTGGGAAGGGAAGGACAGTGGAGACAGACAACAGCTCGGCAGGAAGGATGCCTCTTCTTTGGAGTTGCAGGTGGGGGCTGGGCAGCATGGAACCTCTGGGCAAGACAGTCATTGGGTCAAATCTGTCTTAGCCACTGAGCATTCTGGGGTACGCATGAGCAGCAGGGAGCTTGGTCTTTAAAAATGGAAACATATCTTCCAGAGGAATGACAGGGTCTGATGTAGTTCCAACCTAAAAGAAAACCTGAAGCCTGTTTAGCCAGCCAGTCGGTCATTCACCTCTCCTTCCATCCATCCATTCATCCATCCATCCATCCATCCACTCATCTTTCTATACATCTGTCCATCTATCCTTCTACCTAGCCATCCATCCTTCCATCCTTTCATCCATCTTTCCATCATCCTTCTATCTATCCATCCTTCTATCCATCTATCTATCATCCATTCTTCTATCTATCCATCTGTCCGTCCATCCATCCACCCATCCTTCCACTTATCCTTCCTTCTATCCATCTGTCCATCTATCCATCCATCTGTCCATCTATCCATCCATCCATCCATCCACCAATCCTTCTATCTATCCATCTGTCCGTCCATCCATCCATTTATCCATCTATCTACCTAGCCATCCTTCCTTTCATCCTTCCATCCATCCATCCTTTTATCCATTTGTCTGTACATCTGTTCTTCCACCTCTAGCCATCCTTCGTTTCAACCATCCATCCGTCCATCCATCCATCCATCCTTCTATTCATCTATTTGTCCTTCTATTCATCTGACAGATCATTTGTCCATCTGACAATCCAGCTAGCCATCTTTCCATCCATCCACCCATATTTCCATCCATTCACTCATTTATTCGTCCATCCATCTGTCCATCCACTCACCCATTTATTCATTCAGCAAGTATTTATGGAGTCTTTGATTCTCATGCCAGATGAGCATGCCACATGCCAGATGCTGTGCTAGACATGACATGGGGGTAAAAAAGGAGACTGTCCTGGTCCTTTGAAATTTACCCCCATGGAAATTTACTGTCTAATAGAGGAAATGGAAAAACATAAGTTGAGGGGCACCCAGGTGGCTCAGTCAGTTAAGTAGCTGCCTTCAGTTCAGGTCATGATCCCAAGGTCCTGGGACCAAGCCCCACATTGGGCTGCCTGCTCAGCAGGGAGTCTGATTCTCCCTCTCCCTATGCCTGCCACTCCCCCTGCTTGTGCTCTCTCTCTTTTTCTCTCTCTCAAATAAGTAAAATCTTTAAAAAAAAATAAGTTGAACAAACAAATAAATAAGGTAATTACAAATTGCAACAAGAAGAATGAAGCAACCAGGAGGTTAAAATGGATATTACAGGGGGACTTAGGTTTTGTAGGAGGTAAGAAGTCATGACTAAGCTAAAACCTGAGGATGAGAAGAAGTCAGCCTGTGCAGGGCATGTGGGAGGGGGCAAATCAGGAGGAGTATGTGCAAAGGCCCTGGGACAGGAAGGAACATGCATGTTATGGAACAGCCTGAAGGGCATGATGGCTGAAGGAAATGAATATAAGGTGTGAGTGGCCCAAGAGGGTATGGAAAGGGGGTCAGGGCCCCAGCCACGAGTTTGGATCTTCCTGAAAATGGGGTGGGAAGTCACTGACAGGACTGAAGCACTATCACTAACAACTATGTGTAGGACTGAAAGAAGGTAAGAGTAGGCCCAGAGCCCACTTTGGGGTTGAATGCAGTCAGGCAGGTCCCAGTGGGAGAGCAGGGCCTGGCTCTGGGATACATTGCTGGTGGGTGGTTGGACAGGGTAAGGAGAAGCTCATCCACAGTTGCTTCCATAAGGGAGATGGGAGCTATCAAGGAGAAACCTTGGGAGGGGTGAAGAGGGTGTGGGTCTGGAGTTCAGCATCAGAAATGTGGAACCCGGGGTGTCTGTAGGATGGCCAAGCACTATGGCAACTGGATACTTCAGGTTGGAGTTGAGAGAAGGACAGGAGGTAGAGACTCTGGAGGTTATCTGGACACTTTGGGGAGAGACCTATAAAGAGAGTGAGAAGCAATACATGTGGTGCTGGGAAGAAGAGGAAGAGAAAGACAAGGAGACAGTGAGCTCACAGAAGGTGGCAGAGGAGGAGACAGCCCTGCTCCCTGCCTAGAATGCCCATGGGTCCTGCAGCATGGAGATCGTGGGATGCCTTGACCAATGGCTCCATAAAACAGGGGTGACATCTGCACCCCAGAGGGAGGATGAGCAAATGTGAGAGGAGGGGAGAGCAAGCAGAATTTTTCCTGTGAAGGGAAATAGGAAAGGGGGCAGGGCTGGAAAGGAATTGACAATCTAGGAGTTTGGCAGGGGTAGGGTTGTTTATAGGACGGGAGATGGAGGGCTTGGCCTTGGGAGGGGAAGTGTCAGAAGGTTTCCAGGGCCCAGGCGGGAGGTGAGGAGTTTGGATGTAGGAAGATGATCTCCATCTAATGGCTTTGCTTCATTAATGCTGAGAGTCAGAGACGAGGGAACACCCTGAACTTCAGTCGAAGGGCCCATTTAGGGTCTGCCTACAGGACAAAAAAAGTGGGGGGCGGTGGCACAGAGCTCTGGCTTTGTACTGAATGCTGAGCCACTGGGGGCCATAGTGGTGCCGCAGAGTTTGGGTAGGTGAGAAGCAAGGAAACAATCTGAATGATGGACTGAGGCCCACACTCTACCAAAACAGGTGTGAGGCCAAGAGGGTGTATCAGTGGGGAGGGGTCCCTGGACTGGGAGTTTTGATGAGTCTGAAGAACTTAACAGCGGTGGGACAAGGGCACCTAGCAAAAGGCAGAGGAGATGGGGAGACCAGGACAGGAAGGCAGGAACTCAGTGATGGTGTAGCTTCTGGTAAGGACTAGGTCCAGGGTGTGCCCAGGAAGTGAGTGGCTGAGAGAGGAGGGAGGACAGTGGAGATGAGGATGACAAAGGCCAGGACACTGGTGAGTCATCCTTGTGGATGTTGAAACCATGGGGAATGGCCTGAGTTGGGGTGGCGGGAGCTGGAAAGCCAGGAGCAAAGAATGAGGGGAAGTAACCAGGATGGCAGCTAATGACAGCTTTAGTGGGGAGCAGGTGGCACCATCAAAGAAGGGAGATGACCACAGGATGACCACAGGAAGCTCGCCACTGCCAGGCATGTATGTGGAGAGCACTGCTACCTCAGGGGCAGTGGTGCTTCAGAAAGCCAGGTTTCAGTTAAGGCAGAAGGGATGCGGGAAGACAGTAAGGTCTGCAGCACAGTCTGCTGATCATCCAGGGCCTGGTGGAAGTGAGTGAAGACAGGGCACTGGGGCAACAAGGGAGAGACTTGCAGAGATGGATAAAAGGGTTGGCAAGGACAACAGATGTCTGTCTGTTTAGGACAGTGATGTGGATGCTTCCTTTGGTGATATGGTGGCCTCTAGGGAGGAATATCCTACAAGTTCCATTTGCCATCCATCAACCCACCCCAGCATCCACCCTTCCACCCACAATCCACCCACCCACCCACCCGTCCATCCCCACGCACCCATCTACTCCCATCCACCCATAATCCAACCATCTACCCCCATCCATCTGTCCTCCCACAATCAACCTACCCATCCACCCGTCCATCCCCATCCACCCATCTACTCCCATCCACCCCCGATCCAACCATCCACCCCCATCCACCTGTCCACCCCCATCCACGCACCCACCCTCCATTCACCAACCCACCCATCCACCCATCCTCCCACAGTCCACCAACCCAGTCACCCAGCCACCCACCACCCATTCATCTTCCCATCCACTGTCCACCCACCACTCATTCATCACACCATCCATTCAACTATCCATCCACCCATCCACCCTCCCACCTATCCAACCACTCGTCCATTTACTTATTCATCTGATCATCCATCACCCATCCTACCATTGCTGAATCCATCCCCTCCACCCTCAGTGTGCATCTCCTCTGTACTGAACTTAGGAAGGTGAAGAAAATACAGCCTCTCTTCAGATGTGACCAGAAAACCACAGTTCAGCTTGAGAAGTATTCTAACAGCAGGGGCCCAAGAGGCCGAAGCTGCCTGAGTCACATTGATTACCCCACCACAGGGAAGGAATATGTGAACTAGGCCCTGAAGAGGGAGCTCTGCAGGAAGAAAGGAAGTACAAATGTCCAGGGCAAAAAGACGGGTGAAAGCAAAGACTTCAATATATGAAAAGCCTGAGGGTTCCAGGGTGGCTCAGTCAGTTAAGCATCTGCCTTCAGCTCAGGTCATGATCCCAGGGTCCTGAGCTCTAGCCCCACATCTGGCTCCCCGCTCAGTGGGGAGTCTGCTTCTCCCTCTCCCTCTGCCCCTCCCCCTGCTTGTGTTTTCTCTCTCTCTCAAATAAATAAATAAAATCTTATATTAAAAAAAAAAAGATATGAAAGGCCTGGCACTTTGGACCCAAATTAAGACCTTTGGTCCCAATGGTGAGAGCTCTGCATCTCAGAGATATGTCAGGAGACAAAGCTGGAGAGAAGGGCAGTGGGCAGAATCCTGGTGCGCCCCTTCTTCATCTTGGAGGCAAGAGGGAGCTGCCCGAGGAAGCTGGGCTGACATCTGCCACAGCTCCATAGCCAGGGGTACCAGAGATGTGCTCTGTGTACCGCAGAGAAGGGGACCCTCGGCCTCTCTGGGGGTCCTAGGGGAATGCTGCAGGCCTCACCAGGGGGCATACGCAGGTCTGGGGCAGGGGGGTGCTGGCTGCCGTGCCTCTCCTCCGGTGCCCACACACCAGCCTCAGGCCTAACTCCTAACTGGTCTGCCGGGAGGGCAGTTCTTTCGTCCCCTGCAGGTCCAAAGCCAAGCCCGCCCTCCTTTTTCTTCTGTTGTCAGGGGCCAGTTGTCTGTTTACTGTGGCTTTATTCACCTTCCACTACCTGGAAAACCCTATTTCTCCTTCAACACCCAACTCAGAGGTGCCCTCCCGGGATTTCTTCCTAGCCCCTAACTACCCGAGGGGGGCCTCCCCTTTGCAGGGCACCCCCTTCCCAGCAGCGCTGGGGCCGTGCAATGGAGGCTGGTGTGCATGGAGGGCTAACACTCACCCTGGGGAGGACGGAACGGGTGGCAGGAGGGGGTACACTGGGTTCAGGCTAAGGAGGGACTTGGCAGTGCTCGCATCGGCCAGGCAAGGAGCTGCATTCTGAAAATGATGGTGCCATCCAGCAGGAGGGCCTCCATCTCCCTGTCTGTATAATGGGACTAGATGCTCAGTGAGGAGTTTCTGCCTCTGGCCTACAGTGGTGTGGTGCCTAGAAAGTTTTGGCCAGCAGGAGGCATGGAAGGGAGGGGCGAGCCAGGCCCTGGCTAGTGACTGACTTGTCCCTAGGATGCTGAAATGAGATCTTCATGTCCAGAGCATGTCCTGGTACTGTTTCCTAGGGCAGGTCAGGGTCAGGGGTGTAAAGGCAACTACGGTGGGGGCCCCCTGGGATCCACGTGCCATAATTACCTGCTAGTGTGGGACACTGGGCGTCAGAGAGCTGGGCTGGGGAGGACAGGGGAAGCTGGATCTGTGGGACTGGAGAGGGCTGTGGGCTGGGGCCAGTAGTGGGCTGTGCCCCCCAGGAGAACAGGGACACAGGGGGAGGGACAGGACACAGCCCTGGGCCTCCAGCCACGCAGTCCTCTCTTCCTGTTGTCTCAGGACGGTCCTGGCAGGATGCATCTGCCAGAGTTCCAGGCCCAGACCTCCCCCAAGGCCTGCTCCCTCCCCCACTGGGATCTCACACGCACGTGTGCACACGCGCACACACACCCACACAAGTCCACGGGCACCCACACACTGACATGTCAGAGACACACGCATACACACCCGCACACAAAGCCACACACAGCACTTACACACCAGCCGCATAAACATGCAGGTCTATGCCCACACACACACACACACACGGACCCACACCTACACACACACAAGGACTCACACCTATACACACACACACACACAAGGACCCACACCTATACACACACACACACACACACACAAGGACCCACACCTACACACACACACACACACACACACACACACGGACCCACACCTACACACACACACACACAAGGACTCACACCTATACACACACACACACACACACTTGTGAGCGTGCGCGCGCACACAGGCGGGAAGGAGGAGGGTGGGCAAGAAGTTGCAAGGGTTGTGGGAGGATTGTGGGTCTGGGGTCAAGCCCCGTGAGAAGGCAGGAACGAGGCCCAGGGATTCGGGGGAGCTAGGGCAGCCAGAGGAAGCTGCGAGGGTTGACAAAAGCAGATGGAGCCAAAGGACACATGGGAGAGAGTGAGCTCACAGGCAGAATTTGGGGGAAAGCCGAGGCCCTTGGTTCTGGGTGTTTGGGGAGGGTCCACGTTGTGCGGGACGCCCTTACAAACAACAGTCAAGCCTGTGCAGTCCAGGAGAGAGAGGCCTTCCGACAGACGGGTGAGGGTCACACCCTCCAGCTCTCCCCCAGTGTAGGATGAGGTCTGCAGTCTCTCCCCGTCGACTTCGTGCTGGCAGCTCAGCGTATGTGGGGTGAGAGACTGGGGTTCCCTTAGGTCAGGGCTCACTGGGGGCTGGGACCAGTCTGCTGCCAGGGACAAGGGCCAGGGGCACCCCAGCTAGAGATTCCTCATTGTCTTGGGGCCTTGCAGTACCCCCCCAGGGCCAGGAGCTGGGGCAGCTCCCCCACCCCCACCCGGACCCCGGCCCTGGGGAGAAGGGCACTCTTATGGGCGGGGAAGGCGCATCAGGACCAGACTGACATCACCGTGTGAACTCACGACCCAGAGCCATACTAACCCTGTCTTCCACCCCAGGCCTGGCGAGGGGCTACTCCATGACCCCCCCGACCCTAAACATCACGGAGGAGACACACGTCATTGACTCCAGTGACAGCCTGTCCATCTCCTGCAGGTACTTGGTCCTCAGCCAGGGGGACAGGGGCCTGGGTCCCCCCAGGCCGAGGCAGGAGATGGTAGAGGAGAACCCAGGAGGCAGCCCCTCCCCAGGGCAGAGCGACCTCAAGGCTTAGTGGGGCTCCCTGGTCACCTGAGTGTGGGTGCCTGGAGGCACGGTCTGTCTCTGGCCCTGAAGACACCTGGCACCCACCCCCAGCCCTGGGTCACTCCACGCTGACCCCAGGCCAGTCCACACCAGCTCCCAGGTTACCCTGCATGGACCCCAGGTCCCCTACACCCCTCAGCTGTGGCAGGTGCCCCCAAATTCAGCTGTTCTGACCTCAGGGTGGGACAAGCTACGGGCAAGGCTTGTGCCCTGAGGGCTGCAGCTGGGGCCCCTCTTGTGCTCTTGTGTCCTCTGCCAGGGGGCAGCACCCCCTCGAGTGGTCCTGGCCAGGGGCTCAGGAGGCGCCCGCCACAGGGGAGAAGGACGGGGAGGACACAGGCATGGTGCAAGACTGCGAGGGCACGGACACCAGGCCCTACTGCAAGGTGCTGCTGCTGCACGAGGCCCGGGCCAACGACACGGGCAGCTACCGCTGCTACTACAAGTACATCAAAGCCCGCATCGAGGGCACCACGGCCGCCAGCACCTACGTGTTCGTGAGAGGTGAGGGGCCCCGCGGCTGCCCCAGAGGCACGGGCATCGGGCACCCGCACTCCCCAGCCCCAGCCTGCGGACCCCGGGGGGAGGGGCCTGCCCCGCTGCCCCTCCCCTGAGCAGAAGACCCTCCCCCAAGCCCCGCCTTCCCCTCCCACTACGCGCCCCCCTCCCCTCAGACGTGGAGCAGCCGTTCATCAACAAGCCAGACACGCTCCTGGTCAACAGGAAGGACTCCATGTGGGTGCCCTGCCTGGTGTCGATCCCCGGCCTCAACGTCACGCTGCGATCGGTAAGGCCCTCGTCCTCCCGGACTCCCACCCCACGATCCAGCCCCTCCCTTCCGGGGAAAGGCGGCCGCGGGTCCGGCCAGGAGAAAGGGCCCTGACAGCCACCCTGTCCCGTGTCCCGACAGCAAAGCTCAACGCTGCAGCCCGATGGGCAGGAGGTGGTCTGGGACGACCGCCGGGGAATGCGCGTGCCCACGCTGCTGCTGCGGGATGCCCTCTACCTGCAGTGTGAGACCACCTGGGGCGGCCAGGACTTCCTATCCAACCCCTTCCTAGTGCACATCACAGGTATGGGCTGCCCGGCGCAGGAGGAGCAAGGGGGCGTCCCCCAAATCCCAGGGATGGGGCCGTCGAGCCGCAGCTGGCCTCCTCAGCCACCCTGTCCCTGCGCTCTGTGTGCGCGCTGTCCCATGAGGGGCGCGGGGGTCACTGTGCATGTGTCACCAGGCAACGAGCTCTATGACATCCAGCTGTTCCCCAAGAAGTCGCTGGAGCTGCTCGTTGGGGAGAAGCTGGTCCTGAACTGCACCGTGTGGGCCGAGTTCAACTCAGGCGTCACCTTCGACTGGGACTACCCGGGGAAGCAGGTGAAGCCGACAGCCCCAGCAGGGCCACCCTGGAACCACCACCGCCCCCACCCCGAGGCCCCACCCTCCCTACACCTGTCCTACGCCCCCACTGTCCCCAGGAGTCCCCTCACTGCCCACACTCCCCCCACCTGGTGCACACTGGCCTCTGAATAGAAGAGGTGTGGACCCAGTCCTGCCCAGGGAGCCCCCAGTCTGATCAAAGGGGCTACCCCAAGGAACATTCTGGGTCCAGGTCCAAGGCTTTCAGAGCCACGGCTGGGCTGGGGTTTGTGCCCTTGGTGCTCAGTTCTGCCAGAGCCCACCTGCTCTGACCCTGGGCTTCCCCTGGGCGTGGGTAGGCAGAGCGGGGTAAGTGGGTGCCAGAGCGGCGCTCCCAGCAGACTCACACCGAGCTCTCCAGCATCCTGACCATCCACAACGTCAGCCAGCACGACCTGGGCCCCTACGTGTGCGAGGCCAACAACGGCATCCAGCGATTCCGGGAGAGCACTGAGGTTATTGTGCACGGTACGGCCTGGGGCTGGGCCGGGCTCAGTCATCAGGCCTCAGGGAGCAAGGGTCCCCGCGCAGTGTTGGCGGGGGTCAGAGGGCAGGGCACACCTGAGCAGGGCGGAGCCGAGCCAGAGGGAAGGGAGGGCAATGAGTGGACCCCTTGAGGGCAGGGCAAGCCCAGTCTGCAAAGCGTCTGGCCACTGGGGGTGCCAGACCATGGCTGGCAGGGGTAGGTCAAGTGACTCCAGGCCCCGACTTTACACGGATGCATCCCTTCTGGCAGAAAAGCCCTTCATCAGCGTCGAGTGGCTCAAGGGTCCCGTCCTGGAGGCCACGGCAGGAGACGAGCTGGTGAAGCTGCCCGTGAAGCTAGCGGCGTACCCCCCGCCGGAGTTCCAATGGTAACAGCCCTGGCCCCTGCCCCTCTCCAGAGGGCCTCGCGCCAGAACGGACCACAGGGTGGGAAGCGCAGCCTCCACCACCACCAGGCTCTGTGCCCCGAAACCCCTGAAGACACCCTAAGGAACGGGCACCTGATACAATATTTAAGGCAGTGGGAAAGTCATCTTGCTACGAAACCGTGCAAGCTGCGTGTCTGCGCTGGGCCCCGTGCAGGGCTTCCTCTAACCCATCCCTGCACCTGCTCGGTGTCTCTGAGGCCCCCGCCAGCGGGAGGATGTCCCGGAGCTCTGGCCCGCCCTGCAGCCCCGGCTCTGGGTTCCCCA